>JAWWEW010000169.1:6508218-6584750 GCA_035583185.1 Anabacerthia variegaticeps
CCCCCCCCCCCCCCCCCCCCCCCCCCCCCCCCCCCCCCCCCCCCCCCCCCCCCCCCCCCCCCCCCCCCCCCCAAGAAGGCAGCAAAAGAGGGGCAGAGACAATGACTCAGGAAGATAATTTAATTCATTAAGATTAAAAATGCTTGAATCCAAGAATCTCAGGCTTGCTGAAGGGGATAATGATGGTATGCAACAAACAGGTAACAAAGAGCTGCTTTATTCCTCAGGGCTAAAGACAACAGAGAACCACATTTTCGCTTTTAAATAAACTCAAGTTCATGTGAATGGACTCCCCTCAGTATTTTGGCACGTGGTACTCAACAAAAGCTCTTTAAAAAGGCAATTTAGAGGTCAAATAAGTGTTATACTTACTGGTAATGAACCCATGATGGACCAAGGGTTTTCTTAAACTGAGTGAGTCCCACGATATCAATGTAAATGAGTTCTACGATTTTATCCCCCTGGGTAGGGCAGCCAGATCTGTTGCCTACAACCTTTTTCATAATCCTAAACAAAAAAAGAAGGAATACAGAAAAGCATTATTTTCCAAATACCTTGAATTATGGCTGTAATAATACTTATTCCAATAATTCCAGTTTCCAAAGAAGTTTTACTCTTTTACTGTTTCCAAATCTCAAAGCATGTAAGAACACTCAAATGCTAGAGATACTCAGAATTTATTAAAGAAATTATTATACCCTGGTAAAGAACTAATTTTCACTGAAAACCTCATCTAGTTTAAACAAGAGAGTAATGTGGTTGGAATGTTTAAAAGCAGTGTGCTTTAAATTATGTAAATTATAGAAATGATTTAAAACAATTTCTGACTTCTATTGACAGTTTTATAGTATTAGAGCTCTCTATGATAGAAACAATGCTGTCATGTTTGTTATTAAAAAATGAAAGCTACAGAGAAAGTGTCTGTGCTCAAGCTCAGAACAGATGTTTTATGTCTAATGCTGAACTGGTACGAAAAGCAGGACAACCAAGGGTGAGGCAGCAATTTGACCTGACACAAGCAATTAGCTACATCAAAAGTAATGTGTTTAAAGGATTTAAACCTTTATTTTAAACTGAGATACTGAGTGAAGAATAGCAGAAACTGAGGAGGAGGACACAGAATTAGGCTAGCCTGTAACATTTCCTAGTGCAGCTGGCTAAAGCACCTGGAATGTTAAAGACTAAGCTGCTTAGTTTGAATTTTACAACATTCATTTATGAAGTCCCAGGAGCCTGAAGCTACAATGAAAACACATTATCCTTTCCATGGCACATATACTTAGCTCATGAAAATAATCTTATCCTCTGTTTAGTGAATTATCACTTTCATTTTATGCTTCAAGAAATTATATACAGTTAATAGAGGCTTCGAGAGTTTACAATTCTTTTCTTTTAATGCCAGTTCCAAAAGTGAAAGTAATCTCCTTACTCCTTGAGCTCTGCCAGTGAAGCTGAAATCCTGATGTCATGGCCCAGTAAGTAGAGAGATGTAATTAAATCACTCCACTGGACTAATTCACCAAGTGGGCCACCACTAAACGCATTTTCTGCAATCTTGAATCCAGATTCTTTTGTCAAAAGCCCCAAATGAACAAGGATCTGGAAAGGAAAGTCATATGTTAGAGCTATCGACATTAAACATGCAACTGTTATACCTTAGGGCATTTTTTTCTTTCTATTAAATTCCAACTATGGCCAAAAAAAAATTAAAAAAAAAATCAACGAAAATGATCCCATACTTCCACCCCAATAATTTCATTTGGTAATGAGTGCAAGGACTAAGAATCTCAAGCAAGGAGAGCTGAGCTGCAGCCAGCCAGGCTCAAGAGAGGGTAGAAACAGGACTGTGCATGACCTGCTGCCACACAGGGGTGGCTCCAGTAAGAGCCAGGCAGGAAGGGAAACCTGGTGTTGTGTTTACAACTTTCAGCTTTACCACAACTAGTTGAGGTAATTAAAAAAAATAAAATCAAATGAAATAGACTTTTAAAACTGAACTCATTACAGGAGGTCTAAACTGATCCAGTCCAAAGCTGTGGTCAAAGTCTACTCCAATCCAAACCTGACATCCACCATTTAAAATCTCAGTTTTGGACAATGACATACAGTTCCTATGCCCACCTAAAACACTGCAGTGGCCTCAGCTTGCAGCAAATTTGCAGTTTATGCCTTTAGAAACTTCTACAGAGTCTTTGTTTTAACCAAAACTAAAGAGGTTACCAAATTTTCTCCAAGACTGACTCATGGAAAGCACATAAAACATCTGTAAAACAAACACCCACTGTAACATAATATCAAACAGCAAAATATTTCTTGAAAAAAGGCACAAGCGTGAACAGGAGCCTTTCAGACGTGTTTGGTACTTCCACTCTGAAGCTACACCTGGAACAAGAGGCTCAAAAGAGCTATATAGCTGCAAGTGCTAGGAACAAAAATGTCCTCATTTACCTTTTTCCGTTTTCTTTTCTCCAAATTTTGCTTTTCTGCAAGTGATTTGATGGCCTCGATCCAGGTATCAGCCATTCGTCTGATGCGCAACATCATCCACCTGAATTCCTCGTGTCTCGACATCATTTTGTAGAGATTATCGAAGTTGATACGGATTTCAGCCTTCAATTAAAGCATTAATAAAACCCCCCAAACATTAGTTTATCTTTCAGTGTGCTTTGCAGAAGTGGCAAAAACGCTCAGATGTGAACTTTGTGCTTTACACTCCTCTCTTAAAAAAGGAAATAGAAAAAAACAGGTACCCTCCTAGCACAAGTTGAGACTTCTGTTCAAATAGTAAAGATATATTTAAACAGACACTTTTAAGCTCCATAAATTACTGTTATTTTTTTACTGGCATTTGGTAGCTCAGAATATATTTGCAATGTTGCACAATGTGTTTATTTCTGCGATATAAGATCTGGTTTCACTCATGTGCTTCAAAATGAGGTTAAAGTATGTCTAAACCACATATAGAACAGTGTGCTGGAGAGTTGTGTATATCATGAATCTTCCAAACACAAGGATGTCCCCAAATGTACCATAAGGGAGAAACATTAGCAGGGTATAATTTTTAAAGGAAATACTAATTTTAAAGCTGATCTAAGAACAATTAGTTTTACAAAAGGAGACAGCCTATATCTATATTATGTAAGCAACATTCATACACAGCAATTATCTTAAATTATCTTAAAAAACCTAAGTGCTACATAATTAGGCTGTAACAATTTAGAAACAACTCTGCGTGCTGTAGCGTTTTTAAAGGAAAAAAATTAGGACTAATCAAAATGTTACTACAAACCTGAAATGGATATGAGCCCTTTCCATTAAGGCACTTATCTAAAAAAGGCCCAGATTTACGGGACAATAAAAATGGACAGTCTCACATACAGTTAATACCAGTGAGCAGCCTATGGAGTTGTAATTTTTCTCAGTTATCTGTGTCCACTATTTCATAAATTTAAACAAAAATGGTTTTTAATGGGAATCTACCACCACAATACAATGAGTGGAGAAAACACACGAGCTACATACATACAGTCCAAGAGGAATAAAAATATAAATTCTAGTCTTATTAGCATTTATGTGGCACAGGAGTCCAGGATATTTTGCATGAATCACAATTACTGAATTGTTTCTCATGTTTGTTCTTATTAAGAACATGGTTGTTCTTACCGCTGTCCTTTGATCAGTTTCTTCATTAGGATTTTTAGCTCTCCAAGGTAAACGAGGACACCAATTTTCAACCTGTAAAACAATGACACAAAATAAATCTTTGTATTTCTACTTTCAGCTGATCCATCCAAGCCTCTCACTGTCCCTTACACTACACCTTTCTACGGCTTAAATAGGGCATCAGCTGATAAGGCAACCGCTTCAAGGTAAAGCTGCTTTTTGCAAGAAAAAGACTTTTTACAATTCAATATTGTTTTAACCTTGCAAATTTGCTACCCAAAAGTCGCATTTAGATATTCATTCATGATAATGAAAGCAGAAGATCAAACCCTTTCAAGACGAGGTCAATTGTTACATGCTCAAAACACAGCTCCTCTGAGAAGTCCTTAAATGTTTCCAAGAAGCTTTTGATGCTTCCAGACCTTACGAGAATATGTATTTTTGAACATTTCCCATGTCCCCAAGAATATCTTTATAAAAAGACAAAGCCTGATAAAACCCAGGGATCAAAGTTTTACCTTGTAACAATCTAGACAAAAAAATAAGAAGAATCATAGAATCAAACCCATGTTTGAGGGGTATAAACTACCTAATTATAATATAAATAACAATATTTATAGCTGTAATGTTTAAAGAAACACAATCAATGCAAATTCTACTATTGTCCACTAGAAAATAAACAAGTACAACAGTGAGTAGTGAGGGAAGAAACAGCAAATGGATGCAAGTCACTGGAAGCTCCTGTGTTTTCCCCAGGGATCTCGCTTGTCCTGTAGAATTATTATTCATGTGCCTTAGGAAATGAGACCATTTGCTCTGGGAAGCAGGAATCTGGTTGGAGGCAAACCCATGAAAGCTGAAACATGACTGTACCATGAAAAGGGAGCAATGCAAAAAGCTACCCCCAGCTAAGGTACCCCATCACTACTCATTAAGTTCATAGGGAATTAGAAGTCAGAGTTGCTCTTATGGTTCCCCCAAACACACACCTGTCAAAACACAATTTTAGCTTAATCATGCTGCAGTAAGCCTGAAGCATTATAGATTAAAGGCTTAAGATCATACCATATGATTGTCTAGAAGACCAGTCACAGGAAAAGAAATGAATAGCCATAATAACCTTATTAAAGAGACAAAATGTATCAACCTTGGGTTCCTCAGACAAAATATAAAAAAGAATTCATTTGAATACTATGATTTAATCTACTCAATGTGTTTAATACAACATTTGGAAGCAGTGACTTATCAACCTCCTTTGAAAACACCTAATTCTTTTGTGGTCTCCAACTCTGGAACCGTACTAGAAATTATACCAATTAACAATCCTAATTTTCACAAACATAAAGTTGTGGAATCACTGGCAGAAAAGAGTTGCAGGCCCCATGTTACAAATTGTGCACAGTCACAAACTCTCTCTTTTTTTGTTTTAATAGCACAAATTTTGCATTATTTTTAGCATTAAAACTGATCCAAATTAGGATATGACATTTCAAGGACTACTGTACGTGCCCCCTTTGTGGCTTCATGTATTTCACATTGCACCACAGGCATCCTAAAGGAATTGCAGATTTTTCAGAGCTGCCAAGGACAGTCAGCTTCATCCCTTGCTGACTGAAAAACAAATCCAGTTCTTCTGTGCTTATAGAAACAGCCCCTCTAGTCTAAACTACATTACTGTAATTCTCATCATAAATAAACACGCGAGGAGTAGATTCAAAGTAGTATCAGTGTCTGCAGTTGGTCTGGCTCTCATTTTTCCTGATTGATATTCAGTCAATTCCTCTTTTAATTGGAAGGACCAACTTAACTCATCAGAGGATTTTTTTTTGCTACTCTTCAAAGCATGTCAGTTGTTTTGTTATTCTCTGGACTGATAAATGCAGTGGGAGGCAGCCTAGGCATTTTCTTATAGAAAATTATAGAAAATTCTGCTCATTTTTATGATCCAATGGCTCACAAAGAACTGTTGGATGGAGGATAATAATTAACAAGTGCACTAAGAAAGCAAAGATGAAGCAAACGAGTCTGACATACTATGGGAAAGAAGAAAAAACATTATTAATTAATTCAATATACTGACACAAGGGAAAGGAGGCATGGAGAGGCAAAATACTGACTGACAAACCAGCAAAACCAGGATTACCTTAATAGTGAATTTCAGGCATTCTTGGTCAAAAAAGACGAGAGGTACCCATGCTCCCATGGAAGGACTGTTAAGCCACATGCAAGGAAAGGAGGTGAACCCAGACAGTCATGGATTCACCAAAGGAAAATCATGCCTCACCCATCTGGCAGTCCAGAAGGCCAAACACATCCTGGAGAAGCTGTGGAAGCCTCAGCCCTGGAAGTATTCAAGACCAGGCTGGATAGGCCCCTGAACAACTCCATCTACTGGGTGGAATCCCTGCCCATGACAGGGAGGTTGGAAGTAAAGGAGCTCTAAGGTCCCTTCCAACCCAAGCCTTTCTATGATTCCGTGCCCATTTGATGCAAACAGCACAATGCAAACCCCTGTGATAGTAAAACCAGCCAAAATGCTAATACAAATTCTATTGTCCAGAACAAGAGTTAATTTTGCAGGTAATTAAAGAATCCGGTGGAAGTGATAAGTGACAAATAGGCATCAGCAGTGATGCAAGCTCTGTGAAAACACCTGGTGCCTGGAACTTGCTTTTCTCCTCTTGTTTCCAAGTATGAGCTTTCATTGAAATAACCAGGGACAAGACAGAGCATAGAACATTACAGGAAGAATTGGGGACTTTGATTTGTAACACATCTTGTGAAAGCTCCTAATACAGAATGGGGGAAAGACAGGGGGATGGACTCACAGCACCTGCTTTGGTTGAAAACTCAAAACAAATATTTTGCAGAAAATGCAACAGCACTCCAGAGTAGCTTGTCCCGTGCCAGAAATAACTATGATTAAATAACATGTTCACTGGGGAAAAAAAGGTCTATGTGTGTATAGATGTGTATATATATGATTGTAAACAGGAAGATGATGCAGCATGTGCTAATGCTGCAGGATGCAGTTAACAAATTTGATATCATCCCATTAATGCATACCTTTTCCCTGTCATTCGGAATGATGACAGAAAGGATTATGATATCGCTACAGTAGGCCTAGATGAAAATTCCATCACAAAAACATAAGTACTTCAGCTTTGTTTAGCTACAGAATATCTAAATGCAACAAGGCTTAAGTCTGAGAAAAGTGAAAGAGAGTCATGGTGTTCATTTGGATCCTGGTCTTCAAACTGTTCACTTGATCATTTAAGACCAAACACTGAAGTTGTCTCCAAAGAAGGAACCAGGACTTCTCTTCCAGCTGTCCAGGACAACCTTCCTCTCTCTGGGTTACCATCAGTTCTTTCTCTGTGGTTGCTCTCCATAGCAACCGACTGTTGTACTGTCATTTACATTAATAGGAAGGACAAGATACCAGACAGATTAACAGTTAAAGAGGACTGTAGGGAAGCAGGAACTGCAGATCTTAAGACAGACCAATTTTTGGATGAGTGATATAAATGCTAAGCTATTATTCAGAATGCACTATATTTATCTTTGTACTGTCATATTTTTGAGTAAGACCAGCTGTGCCTCCTGTAGCTGGTACTGAATTACATGCCAATCAAATGCATCAGGTAGTCTTTGATCATGCTCAGGAAGCCACATCCACCTGAGAAATCAAGTGTTCCCTACTTGGTTTTCAATCACATTAGTCACAGCACTGCATAGAGTATATATAGCCAGCCCCTTCAGGTTAGGCTGCATGGCAGTTCAGAAGTTCAAAATATAAGTGCTGCATGATTCCAGATATTAGTGAAAACTGGTGTTCTGAATTGCTTTGAGGTGTGAATGCCTAAATTTAGGACAAAAACACCAAACCAACAGACTTGAAAAGTATGTTCTATAGAAGCTTTGCAGGCATCTGTGCCAGTAACTCTTCCTCAGAAACACACTGAAACCGAAGCTGAGATGGCAGCACTCGACTCTACTACAGAGCAAGCATTTCAAGCACAGTCAAAAGAACCTGGCAAACATCTGTAGCACTGGGGCAGTCTGAGCATCTTCCAGACTGAATCAAGGTGTACTCTGCCAGCAGCTCTCCACAACCAAGACTTCAGAAAGTCCTTTATGCTTTCCAGGAGTCACAGGGGGAGCTGAATAAAGCAGAGGCTGAAGGGTACACTCTGAGCACCCGGGATAATCTTCAGCTTGGGCTCTTCCAAAGTGCAGGTGCAGCCCATCTAGAGTGAAGCTAAAGCAACTGTCTTTGGACATCAGGTGAACACACTCCTGCTCAGTGTACTTCTGTCCATGCTGTTAAATATCTTATGTCAGCCCCAGAGTGAACAATACACACACAAACCCCAAATAGTGCAATATCTGGTGAAAGAAGGTTCATGTTTAAATTTATTAGGCAGTATGAAGGCAGGCAGTTAAGAGAACTTGTAATGCTAACTTACGAATCCCTTTGATAATTTGATGCAAAAGAACTACTGCCATTGGGAAGGTGACTTTCTCAATTCCCCTATTTTGTTTAGCATTTCCTCAGGGACAAGTAGTCATTCTAAGGTGTTAGAGAATCTGCAGTGTGCAAGATGACTGCCTGCCTGCCTAGTGAAATGCAGGAGTGTACAAGTGACTTGAGATTTGGTTGTTTCCAAAGGCAGTCTCAAACACTGGGTGTGGGGTACCCACAGCCCCAGTGACACCGCAACACAACATTTATACATAATTGAGTTATATTGATTCGTTACATCACTCAAGACAGTCTCTTGTCTAACTTCAATAATTGGTAAGTCTCTTACACTGTCATTTATGTCTTTTCCAAAGCTAATGTTTCCAAAAAGACTAATCCTAGTTAAGGTGACAGAAGCAGAAAAGGTAACTGAGACCAAATCACCCAAATTCAGGCCAATACACTAACAGACAATTCAGGGACAAAGTGCTGACTATCAGTAGCGTGTCAGATTCTTAGGGACACTTGGAAGATGACTAAACAAGTCTGAACTTTTGCTGCTTTACATTTCAGACAGCAACACTGATTTTGTCATATTTCTGAGTATTCTCACGGAATTCAAAGAAGTTGGTTTGATGTAACATTACACTGAAGAAATGCAAATCATAGGCTAAATGTCAGGGATTAGCTTACACATGAAGAAGTTGTGGAAAGGGAACTTCCACATAGACCTGAGCAAACTGCAGTAAACTAGAAAAACCACAAGGATTTAAGGAACCTCTACGATTCCCAGGATTTTTCACTAAATTGTGCCTCAGACTAGAGCTTGCATTCTGGCAACCAATCCGTGTTCAAAATCTCTTTCAGTTTGTATTTTTCTGCTTTATCCCTCAGAGCAGAAGTAACAAAGCAGAAAAAAATACTGCCACAACCAAACTACACATTGTGTTTCCATCAAGTCTGAAGGACTGGAAACAAGAATTCTCTCCAGCAGTGCATTAGCACCTGTGCAAAAGCTACAGGAGTCTCAAAGACTGGAATTCAAAAGTCTTTTGAAGCGTTGGATTCCAAGACAGGTACTGAAAATTACACTTGCACCTGAAAGGGGAGCTGGGGATCCAAAGCCTGGGGTTTTAGAGAGACCTGCCCAGCTCCAGCAAGTAAACACCAGTGGAATGATGCCTGGGAGGTGGTAACTCGCATCACAGCTACCAGCTGACCACCAGGAATCCCACTCCTATGTGGCAGGCAGTCCTCTCAGATGAAGCACATATACAGATAAAGAAGAAGAAAAAAAAAAAAAAAAAGAGTGTAAACCCCCTCCATTTTTTTTTTTTTAAAGCTGGGAAACAGTGTGAAAAATTCATTTTCTAGAAGATATTTTTGAAAACTTCATTCTTCAGCTGCACACTGACATTTTGCAGCAAAATATATTTCTGTACTGCCTAGAAATTAATTTTTTCACATTTTTCCCCAGAGGCAATGCCACCCGTGAAAATTATAACTGTGCCAATGCCAGTACAGTGTTAAACAACTGCCTTTTGCATAACTAAATTAAAAGAAAGTAACTCCTCCATGGCAAGTTTGCATCATGGTTAAAAGGAAGCAAGTCCAGCCATCCAGAAACTTTAGCGTTAGTTTAACTTGCTTTTTAATTTTTGCTGTTTCTAATCCCTCTTGTGCCGTGTTCGAGACGCTGTTCAAGTCTGATTTTGCTATTTGTGTCTTCTCTGGTCTCCAAAGGCTCCAGCACAATTAGTGTTCTGAGGACCAGAGGGTGGGCAGGCCCTGGCACAGGTTGCCCGGAGAAGCTGTGGCTGCCCCATCCCTGAAAATGTCCAAGGCCATGTTGGACAGGGCTTGGAGCAACCTGGGATAGTGAAAGGTGTCCCTGCCCATGGCAGGGGAGTTGAAATGAGGTGAGTTTTAAGGTCCCTTCCAAGCCATTCTGTGATTTTCTGACACACAGCTGCATGTCATGCACCAGGACTGCAGCAAAACAGCAAGACAGAGGTGCATAAATTCTCACAGCTTCATCTGCAAGTTTGTACAGGGGACAGCGTTGAATAAAATACATAAGGCTGGATTGCTTCTTCATTTCCTTGGGCTGCCACGCTTTCCTCCCCTTCTGCTAAAGCAGGAGAGACACAAGTGCACTGGAGAAGAGCTGTTCAAGGAGCTGTTCCTAAGTTTCTGCAGGAGTGCCATCCAAACCAAGGCAGAGGAGGCAGAACTGCTACTACCTGCCCTTGTGCAGGCTCTTCAGAAGAGAAGACTTGGAACAGCCTGAATTTTGACAGTGCTGTTTCTATTTTGCAAACACACATGGTGGAAACTTAAGAAGAGCACATGACTGATACCCAAAGGCTGGGGTTTATTCCACCCATTTGTTTCTAAAACTTTACGTGAACTGTGGGCAAGTTGCTTGGCATCTCTGTGGTTCTGACCCATATCACACATTAAAATGTAGTATTTTGGCCTCCTTAGCTTACAAGTTTAAAACGACATAATAAAGAGCACTAGATGAGCATAATGTAATACCCTAACTGAACTGCTTCAGAAGAAAAAAGTACATCCCAAAAGAGCATGAAAAAGCATAGACACTTTTCACAGCAGATTGTAGAGGAGATTTTAAGAGCAAAGGTATACACAGGCACAATTCGATGCAGACTTTGTCTTTTCAACGCGAGGTTGTGCAGAACTTGATGCATATATTGCCTTTTCATACACAGCACGCACATACACAACCATCTCACTCCTACACCGTAACCTTGAAGCAAAAAAGAAAAATCTTAAGAGTAATATCCTTTCCAGCACCCTAACGCATTTTAATATTTTAAATCAGCAGTTTTGACTTGAGAGCTCTGTAGACACATTTATCATTCAGCTGTGCAACCATACTATAAACTGTCAACTCTTCATCACTGTCCACTCTGACAAATTACTCTCGCAACAGCATTTCCAAGTTATCCGCAGCAGCCAACACACCTCATAAATCCATATCATTGTAGTGTTATTAGAATTTCATTTCATGCTTGCATTCACAAACATTTAAGCTTTCAACCTCTGCTGCTGGGCATTAATCATTAAATTAATCATAGGATTAAGAATGCCAAATTTAAACTCAAGGTTAATAGCATGCTCACCCAATATTAGTTTTATATTCTGTCATAAGAAAACACTTTACAAAAAAAAGAACAAGACCTCTGTCTGGAGTTGCCAAATATGCACACAGACTAATTGCACTGTGGTTCCTTCATGAAGTGAAAAGTTGCCCAAATCTAATATTGCTGCTTAAAGAAAAATTTCAAATCCCAAGACCCTGGAAAAAACAACAATTTGGCCTCTGTAAGTCTGCTTGCATTTGGCCATGAAAGATCACTTATGGAAAAGGTAACACTATTGACTGAGTTTTCAAAACTGATGATTAGAGAAGGTTGTCATGTAAAAAACTGTGATTTAACAGAAATGCAAGGTAATAAATGTCATCGAAGAATATTAGATTCTCCCTCATTCATTTGAAATATATCTTCATTTTTGAGATATATCAGCATTAAAAACATGAAACACCTGCTGGTTGACAGAATACTAATGACCAAACATAACTCAGCTGATGTTAAAACAAGACCTTCTAGTAGAAGCCTTAGATCAACCTCAGATGATTATGAAACCATATCTCTAACTTCTATGATAAATAACAAGATAAATAATACAGTCATCCCGTGTTTTTTCCTTCCCCGGTGTCACAGCCCATAAATAAATCAACACTTGGTACTAGAAGTGCAATAAGTCAAAACTGTGATTCAAGCCAGCCTTTTCTATGTCTTCAGATACATGCTTTGGATATGCATTTATCTATTGCTGCTTCAAGCAACACCACCAAAAGTTCAGTGACAGTCAACTGAGTAAATTAACAGCAACTGTCTTCATTACAACCGACTTACTTATTATAATGACTTACTGTTTTAATCTCAGATACATAATTTTAAAAACCAGCCTCACACTGCCAATCCTGCAGAAGCTATGAAATTAATATTAGTTTACAATTCTGCAGCCACATTGGCTCTTCCAGTTCTTTACAAGCAGTAAGCCACTGGATATCAATACCACTCCTAAGATCAGCTGCCATAAGTTATTGAAATTTTACTGATAAGAGAGAAGAGACCAAGTGATCAAATACACCTGACTGTTTCTGGCACACACACTCCAAGCCAGAAATACAGCCCATAATAATTGATTAACAAAATTAATTCTTGGAAAACAAGTGTTACTTGGAAAATAGAAAGAAACCCAGCAGGACAAGCATCATGCTCTGCTGTGTACAAAACAGCTTTGGTTCTGATAGATACTTTAGCCAATGTAGCTGCAACTTCACTCAAAAATGCCACATTCAGGGTTTTTTGTTTTCTGTTAACAGATCCTGCAATTCACAAACAGTTCCAAGAAGAGACTGGCCATTCTGCTTGGGACAATGTACCATTTAGTTTCCAAATTTTACATTCCAAATGCCTCCCCTAAAATGCCTTCCTATTAGTATCTCAGAAGCTACACTGGAATCAACAGAAGAAGTGTTCAAAGGCTGAGCTTCCTACTCAGGTTTAAGAGAATACCTAGTGTGGGCTCCCTGGAGAGCTGCTGCTTACATCACTGCACTTACAAACATTGAATTCTCCAGGCTAGAAACCCCTGGAGAGCGTATGAATAACAGCAATGCACTTCATAATAATTCTGTTCTAATACCCTTTTCCTCTTCTGAAGAAGATTCTGATTTCTTTTGACAAAAGTGCAGTTACCAAAACTATGAAGGCAGTATGATGTTGTTCTTTTGCTGATAGAAAGATTACTGACCTCACTGAGGTAAATAAAAAAGGAGCACGTGGACCCATCCACACCATAACTTGCGTAACAGGGATCCGATCGCCACATATCTTTCATCCACTGCAACAGAACACAAAACAGTCTGTTAGCTTTAAGTACAATGAAATAACTAGTTCACACCAAGCTCAGCAATGATAGAGGAAGTTGAAAGCAACTATAACCAACCAGATCAAAACTACAAGTAACAAAAAAGGAATTTAATTAATATTTCGTAGCATTCTGCACCTCTGCTTTGTGACATTGGGGAAGCAACAGCATAGCAGATGTGAGCACAGTTTATCCAAACTGGCAACCAGGCCATGTTTTAATATTCAAATAATGTCAGACATAGCCACTATACAGCCACTTTGTCAAGCAAGACTGAAACACAGAGCAGAGATTCAAAATATACAGATTTTTTTAAAAAGTATCACACTCTAAGAATTTGATTTTGAGGAAAAAAGGCAACATAATTTCACAAATACTTTGGTAGTTAAGCATTTTTACTGCTGTTCCTCACTAATCATAAAATCACAGAATTGTTTGGGTTGGAAGGGACCTTAAAGCTCATCTCATTCCAACTCCCCTGCCACGGGCAGGAACATCTCCCACTATCCCAGGTTGCTCCAAGCCCGTCCAGCCTGGCCTTGGACACTTCCAGGGATGAGGCACCCACAATAATAAAGTAGCATCCTTACATTTGAAATGTATCTCAAGGAAAAAACTCCAAACCCTCCATCTCTGCAAGTTTCGTGAGGTTGGTTTGTTTTTGGGGGGGAGGCTGGCTGGGTTTTTTGGTTGTTTGGGCTTTTTTTTTTTCCTCTTCCCAGCTAAAGTCTGATGGCTTTCAATATTGAGCCTTTCCAAATGCATTATTAGTAAACTATAGGATTTATGTTGAATCTACTGTGAATCCCAGAGTTCTGGCTGCACAGTTAGGTCACTGCTTAGCTCATGAGCAGAAGAGGCAAAAATGCTTTCAACAGAAAAGGAGAAGAGAGGAACCACACAGAGCTGTGGGCAGAGAGGAAAGGAGTGTCAGCAAATGTCTTACTGAAATAGAGAAAGGGTTGGAGTGAGGGACCCACAGAATAAAAGTCCTGGGGCAGGGGAATGCCAGATTACTCATCAGGAGGAAGAAAATGGGGCTTTTCAAAAAGGAGAAGTTTCTGAAGAACAAGACACTATTAGACTAATCAGGCATTTCAATCATTAATATAGCATTTACTATAATAGGGCTATTTTCTCCTGTCTTAAGAGGATGCCACTTTATTTCTCTACTGCATTAGTATCAAAGGCTCGAGGTGAGCAATGCTGTACTAACACACACTCCTAAATATCCTCTTCTCTGACACAGTCCTTGTTTTACACCACTGAGTAGTGACCTCTTGCAACACACATTCCATTTTTAACAGAACACACATAAGACTAAAAGCAGTTCACTTACCTTTATTTTCCCTTCACAGTGAGGAAAACCATCCATAGGAGGCAATTCACACTGTTCTTGGGCTCCATTTATGAGATCTACAGAGAAACACAGATCACAACTGAATGTCAGTTTACAGTTCTGACAGATAGCTTAATGAGTCCTGCCTTTTATTTTCATGAATCCACAATCCAGACTGACTGAAGGGTCCTACTGTGTAATGTTTGTTATAATATTAAACTCAGTGTGCTTATTTTTGACTTGAGAAGAAAATGGTTGCACAGATTTCACCTCTGACTTGAAGTGAAAGTGCTGAATTACAAAAACTGATCTATGAAAACTTAAAAATTAAGCTAATCCATACTGATAGTAACCAAAAGAAAGTATCTTCCTAATAAAATGTGCTTAAGACTATGAAATTGCAACAATTTGTTTTCAATTGTCAAACATTTATAAGATATATATTAATCTTAAATTTCAAAACTAGTTTTTCAAGTTCTGCTCTCATTATATCAACTACCCACGATCGGAAGCTTGGCATCAGGTATATGACTCAATTAGTAAATGTTGCAATATGATCTAATTTTACAACTGAGTAGCACATCATCACATCTCATAAGAAATATTTCCCATAGTCTCCCAAGATTTATTTTTTTTTGCCTGTTTTAGTATTTTTTTCATTCTAAATTATTGCAACACATCACAGAGTGTAATATAGAGAAACACTTCTAGCCCATGAGCCAAGGAAGAAGCAGCAGTTTTAAAGGACATTACTACATCAACTTCAGGAAGGAGCTTTCTTATTAGAAGAACCCTCTAAGTCAGGCCTTTAAGGCAAGAAAAATTATTACCACAGTGGAGAGATTCTTGCCTAAGGCACTGGAGGAAAAGGTTTTCAATTTAGGAAGTTCATCCCACAGTTATCTAAATTATACCTGCATCATTTCTGGCTTTTCCCATGGGCAAGAATCAAGATCATTAAAAGCAGCCATCAGCTTAAGAACACTCCCTGCTATGGCAGGACCAGAACATGATTTCATCCAGAACATGCTAATTAGAAAGCCCAGAAGAAAACACAAAGGCTGCAGTCTTAAAATACAGCAGCAACAAGATCAGTGCATAAAAGGTAGAATGTTGCATTACAGTGTTCCACACAGAAAACACCACCTGAAATAGCCCACTATTTTCCATTTTTTTTGCAAATAGTTTTCTTTTAAAGATAAAACTTGAAATGTGCGTTGCAAAATGGAGTTGATGGGAGAAAGAAGAATCATGCCAGGAAGATGACACTTCTTTGGCAGTCTCTGCAGCAGGAGCAATTTCCCAAACTGAGCTGTACTGCCAATGACAATAGCACTGAAGCAAAGTAGTTTGTACGATGACTTTGTAATTTCAAATCAATAAGCACTTTCAAAATGTTCTCTCTGTCTTCTTATCCTTGTGGGATTCTTGCAGACCAGACCACTGACATCCGAGGCTCCCATTTCTGCTCTGAGTAAGAACATACAGAGCGTGCACACAGATAGCACCAATTTGAAAGTGTGTTCTCAATTCAGTCAGTGCAGCTACATAATAATGGGACTTTTTGCTTTAATACAGTTCACAAATCAGACCTGCCACTTGAATCACACCAAAATCAGTGCCTGAGATCAAACAGTAACTACCTTAAATTATCAGGAAGCATGGTTAAAATTTTGGTAATTTTCAATAAGCAGTATAATTCCACTAGAAGAGCTTTATGGTCTAAGTGGTTTGTGTGCTTTTTCTTTCTTTTTTCTTTTTTTTTTTTTCCTTACAAATTCATAGGTCTGAATGCAAAGTAGGAGCTATACATAAGGCAAGGCAAATTCAACTCTTCCTAAAATAAAAAATAGACATCTGAAATCTATAACAGAACATCAGAGATGTAGCTCAACCACAGGGCAAGTTCAACTTGCAGCATCATACTGAATTAGGGTTGCAAATGCTGAAGGCCTGGGTACAGCTTGCCAACAAGAATGATCCACCAATTTTGCCATTTAAAATAAAAAATGTCTTCTGTCTCAAGCTAATTATGCTCTCACATGATGGCTTTCTACTTCAGAAGATTAGTCAAGCAAACCCTCTCTCCTTCTCAAGTCCTTTTAAGTATAATTCTTTATTTTACAGCATACAGTGCCAAGTACCACGTTGCATTTTAATGGATATCCCGTGGCCTGTCGAAGAAAGAAAGGATGGAGCAAAAAAAATACAGACAACAGCCTTATCTTGGTAGACACACAACTGCAGTCTACATGTTTGCTTTTCTCATGCACATACAGATTTTCTGCACCCAAGTGTGTTTTTGTAGATGGGCAGTGATCTGTGCTACTGCTCACAGGGTCTCACAGGATCCCTGTGTTTGCAACCTCTACTTGCAAGAGCAAGAACTGCCCTCTTCCCACAGTCAGCTATTGCACCAGCCACACCCTTCACCAGCTCCCACCAGCTATGGCACAACCACGCACAGATATTTGCCACGCAGAGAGCCAGCCCTCCCAGCTCTCCCTGTTCCTGTCCATTCCAAGAAGTAAAAAAGAAGAGACAGATATTTTGTCAGCACAAGCTATAGATTTTCCCAGGCTTCTGGTCTCCCCTGTGGGCAGCTGCACTGGGGCTTTTCCAGAGCATTCCCACTCTTGCTCTTCCATTGGGATAATTTACAGACAACCAGTGTATTGATCTGTCCAGGATAATCTGTATGTATAGATTGTACAGAACACTAATGCCCACCTTCATCACTTCTAACCATGTTGAAATGTGTGGTGAAACATTAATGTCTCTAATAGTATTACCAAGAGTACAGGACATCTTTCCCCCTCCTGGCCAGGAACAGTAAACACTCCTAGGATTCACCTTCCTCAAATATGTTAATATCTTTTTTCCACCACAGTCCACAGACTATGAAGATGCTTTACACACTCACCAGCTCCTCACTCCATCTTCCCATAGAGCCTTACTATGGATCTATATCCCAAATACCAACATCAACTTTCCCTTGCTACTAATCAGGTAACAGCACAGTGAAGGCAATTCTATAAAGTTTAAATACAAACTGTAACACGAAATCGTTTACATAAAGTATTATCCAGAGCACAACAAAACGTAGCAATATCTGCATACAAGAGGAAATGAATGTGAAAGAACAGGAGGACCAGAGAAATACAACTCTGTTCCAGCTGAGTACTCTCCAGAGAAGCAGTCTTTCCTTCGTGCCTGTGAACAGGAAGCCAGCTGATACAATCAGACTGCAGACACATCTACGTCAAGGTCTGCTCTCCAAAGCAGCCACTGCCTGCAGAAATGGGCAAGTCCGAACTGGTTTCCACACGTAAGCCTGAGAATTCAATGCAGAACTCGAGATTCACTAGTGACTAATACGGTTCCAGTGAACTACTACCCGCCCTGGAGCTGTACTCTTTCTTCTTGGACAGTCAGTGTGAATTCTAGGCTGAGAAACACCCCTCCTCACTCTTATTTTTTGTGTTGTTGTTGTTTTTTTTTTTTATTTTTTTTATTTTAATGACCAGAACCTGTATGAAGAATTATATCACATTACAAGCTCCTCTTGCTGCTCACTCTTAGCTAGGTGTGGAGGTTTGGGTTGGCTCCCAGCTGGTGGCCACAGATTCTCCTCTCCCCAGAGAAGGAAAAAAGTACCAAAAGACAATTGTAGTAAAAGTGTGTATATATGTATTCACATATTTTACAATTATATACAATCAAACACTATGAATCTACAGAACAAATCCCAAAGCAACTCCAAAAGGGAGAAGGGGAAAAGGGAAAGGGAAATGAGACAAAAATGGGTAAAACCAAAACTAGACAGATACACACACACTCCTAAACTCTGGGAAAAGCTCAATAAGTAACTAGCACGATAAAATCTCACCAACTCTCCCTCAAGAGAAGCAGTAGAAATCTCCACCTCCGTGTGGCTTTCAGACAATGGCCCTCAGATCGGCCTCATACAGATAAGAGCCAAGCCAATGCAGAGACCTGATGTCCTCCAAACACCCCAAAGGAAGAGAGAAGAGGGAGGAAACCTTCCTTCTGTCTTTATATACAGCTGATTATGTGAAGGAATGGTGTGGAACACTCCCTTAGTCATGACCCTGTTACCAGGGAAGGCCTAGACCAAACCCAAGGAAACTAACCCACCACACCAGGCACGGAGTGTGTGCTGGAGCTGTGGGCAACAAAAAGGCTCCTTTCCCATCCTTACTGAACTAGCTGATCTGAACTGTACTTACAAACATCAGAACCATCCCTTTAACATTTATGAAGCCAAGGAAGCTCTGAGCAGTCTGTTCAAACACAAATTCATAGCTCCAAACCAACAGGTCACCCTGCCCTCACCAAAGCCAGCTGCACAGCTGGATGGTTGGGCAGCGTTCCCTGGTGCCTGGAGCTCAGGGTGGGACACATCAGCTCTCTCCCTCTCTCCCACACAGGCTTCAAGCATCCACACTAATGAGGAGTGGGCTTTTCTTAATCAGGAATCCAGGAGGTGAACAAATCCTGCATATCCCATGGACAGCTGGGACCAAGCTCTACCAGATACCAGCAATTGACACTTCTGAATGGATCACAAAGACAAGGGAGATGAAGAAGTGGAATCCTGGAGATGCAGATCTACACATCAGGAGCTTCCAAAACATGAAAAGCAAATATTAAAATACAAGTCAAGACTTCAGAGCTTTTCATCATTTGGAGATAACAAAAACCCCAAACACTAATAACTTATGAAGATTCTTGGTAAAAGGTCTGGATAGATGTATTATGCTGTTAGCAAGTTCATGTTGGATAGTCTTTTCCTGAAGGGGAAAAATCCATTATTAAGCCAGACATTAAAGTTACTTTTGATGAAAAATAGTATTTGAGAAACCACAAGGATTTTTATCCTTAATTAGGATTTATGTAATTTAAAATGCAAGTTCTGAGATCTCTTTTCCCAGCCAAAACTTAGAACTTGCAGCCAAAAACGTTAGAAATACAGCAACTGTCAAGTTAATAAAAAGCAAGAGCAGTTAATACACACACTTCTTTCTCTTAAATTTTGTGTGAGCCATGATATTAGGTTCTATTTTACAGACACCTAAGTGTTTATGAAGTCATGTGCAGCTTATCTCCTCTTGACTGCTGTTATGCAAAGACATAATTATTAGACATTTATCTCATATGACATCACATTAAAAGCCAACACATTAGCAAATTGAAAACTGAGTATCCTATAAATCTAAGAGTATACAGCAGTTACAGATTATCCTGGAAAAATTGAAAAATATTGATAAAACACCAAACTTCTGCAGATTTAAAAAAACCTCTTTAAATACTGCACACTTTGTGAGGCCCTGGGATGTTTAAAATATAACTACCAAACTCCATCCCCATGTTTAGAAAGGAGCCATATGTTCACTTCACAAATGACATACAGCTTTGCACCAGAGATTGTTAGTGCACAGCAGGTGAACCTGAACTTGTGAACAATCACCAGTTATTTCAGTGCAAAGTCTGGCACGTCAGCAGGAACGACATGGCAGATTTAAGCTAAGCCACCCAACCCTGCCTGGGAAAAGATGCTTCTCCCTTGTTGCTCAATGAGCAACTAAACCTGCCGGAGCCCCAGGCCTTCGACACCAGTTCATGGGTACAGTTCTTCATTGTCTCTTGTGATTAAACCCCATGTCCACAGGTTTTGTTTTACTGAAGGTCTACAACACCCAGATGAGAATTATGTTGTTAAAAGCACAACCTGTGACAGGGAATTGATTTTTTGTTTGCTTCCAAATTACTCTTTAACAAAACAATAAAAACGAGCAGTAGTGAGTGCTACACACATATTTTGTCCCTCTCCTCTTTTTGCACATCCTTCAAATAATGTGCTTTGTAACAGGCTAAAAAATTCTGCTTCAGTTTTCTCCATCAGACAGTCAGAAAGTCTAGAAATATTCTAAGACAGTAAGCTGAATAAGAGTTATAATTAGTCACTCAGCAGTGACTGCTGTTTGATAGGTACTCTATTTGTCATAAAAGTTTTAAAATAGCGATATTGGTTAAAGCAAGTGAAAATGCTGCAATGCTGCTGAAACTGCAAGCTGCGACACCAGAAGCATACCTACTCTGCTAAGGACCAATTTGGCATTCTTCAGAGAATGAAAATATATTAGGAATTAAACATGACAAAAAAATTGCTACACTTTGGAACCTTGAGGCTAAAACTCAGATTTTTAGACTAGTGCAAAAAAGTAGATTAGAAAACCTTTTGATGACATACAGCACAGATTATAGATCAAATCACAAGTGTTCCGATCAGCAGATCTTATAAAATCAGAAACCTCCTTAGTATTATAAGGTCAGAGAAATCATATCTGTTCAAATCTATTCATCAATTTTAACTCTGTCTTCCTGATCTTGTTCATTAAGTATAAGTACTATTCTTACTTAATTCATGAAACTCTTCCCTTGTTTCTATTTCAGTTCTGAAATCTGGTATCTTTGGTTAGACACAGACTGTAGTTAAGGCTGGTTTAGTTTGTGTAAGGTCTCCTTTCCCTTCTCCCACTAATTAACACATTCTCAATTCAATTCACATTTTTTATCTCCAGCTGGTAAGATTTCTTTAAAGAGAGAATCTGCAGTGTGAGCTGAAAGCAGTAACAACAGCTAAAGGTTTCAAGGCTTTAAATGCAGAGCACAAAATGCCTTCTACTAACATTTTAGAAACTCCAGGAGCAAAGTATTGGTATGATTTAAAGAAAATTAACTTTTCTCGTGCTAGTCCATCCTTACAGCTAGCTGTGCTGCTGTGTTCCATTAACGCTACTGAAATCAATGCAGTGTTAGGAGAACTCAAGTTGTAGTCAAGTGGTTAATCGAAATGCAGCCCAGGGGAGCACCAAGAGCCCCCTTCAGCATTACTAATACAGCTTTGCACTGCAGTGCAAAACGTTCTCCTGAGGTCTTGTGCACAGCCACTACCCTGTGCTGCGACAGCCAGGTTTGAAAGCACACAGATCTCTCCTCCTCCGCTGCCTTTGTGGGAGGCAAACAGACAGCACAATGGGAAAAGCTTCTTCAGAGTATATACAGTGGGGAAAAAGAATACAATGAATAAGGCACAATAAAAATTAGTCAAAGCAAAGCACCACCTTGAGAAAGCTGCTGTTTTGGCTATTAAAGCCAGGCACAACACTCTGTGTTAACTAAAGAAAAACCTACTGTAGTCCTCTTAAGAGGGCAGGTTTGGAATTAAAACAATATGCAGTATCTTAGCTTTTTTTAATCTAGTGTGTGTCTGCAAGAACAGGACTATGGTGGAACTGTGGCTGCAGACTGTGGAAACTAATGAGGCTGTTATATGTGGAACAAAATTCATCAGAGACCATGGAAACAAATCCACTGATCATGAGGTTACCTGAGTCTTCCCCGCCACCTAAAAGGTTTCAGTGTGGCAGCTCCAAGTCTTTAGGAATAAGCACATGGAAATACCATGACAAAGGTCCTTCTCACCATAGTAACATCACAAAAAAGCAAAAACCCTTCTTGCAGCACTGCCAAAGCTGACTTGTCAGCCTGCCTTGCCACATATTCACGAAGGATGCCAGATATCTGACAGGCATCCAAGCCATCATGCCTTAAATGACAAGTATATACTGAAGTCGGCATCCTATTGAGTGACTTTAAAGATGTTAAAACTAAAGTTGTTAAAAGAGAACTCAACAGCCAATACAGCAGAACAAGTTAATGCATAAGGCAGAAAAAGCTATGGAAATTTTGAACAGATACCCCAAAAATACTCTCCCTCACACACAGGAACCTGACACTGCTCTTAGGCTTAGCAAGAGTTCTCCAAGCCCCAAATATGTACAGGGGGTGGATTTAATGTGAACCTTCACTTGCTCATTTTTATGGGATCAAAGAGACAATTAAAATCTTTTCAGGGCAAATGAACATTTTGTAAACAACCAGTCCAGCACAGTTTTCAGTGCAGTTATACTATCTGAAGAATTAGATGGTCATGCTTATCAAAAATTTGGCTTTTCACTGAACAAGCACAGTGGAGTGATGACAGCACCCTCAGAGCACATTGGCCCATGCTTTAAACCAATATTTTTATTTTTTTAAAAACTATTTTGCAAAACATATATTCAGAATTAATTATTCAGAATAATCACTATTATTCAGAAGTGTTTTAAAGCCTGAGGAGTAGAAAGTTTCATTTAGTTTGCTTAAATGAAGTTTGTCCCATAGCTGCCGGAACACAGCAAGAGTTCACAATTTAGAAATAAACCCCACCAACCACCCTAAAACAAACCCAAACCACAACACACAAACCCCACACCCCCTGCTTACCAAAAAAATCACATGAAGAAAACAGAGGACTGATTCTCTGACCATATTTGTGCAAGCAGATTGCCCTATCTGATGAAATATAAGAAATAAGCTAGTGCAATTCTGTCCCACAAACATCAAGGATTTCTTTCACAGCTGAATAGCACAACTGTTAAAAACCAAGTTGCCTAAACCAAACTGATCTTGTGCCTGTCACAGGGAACCAGAGATGCAGCCGCCACAGCAGCAGCTGTGTAGACAAGCCCTGCTTGAAAGTGCAATGGTTTCATATTTCCCCATTTCCGTTTAATCATCTCCACAACAGCAACTTTAAGGGCGTCATTTGTGGCAGTGCCTCAAAGCTTCCTGTTCTAAAGGCTGATGAAAACTCTTATCTGCGAGACACCCAGGGTTTAGATTAATACTTTCCTGTGTGCATGGGAATATATTACCTCCCACAAATGCAAAAAGGATGGCTATCAAATATCTCAGACGCTTTTCAGATATGACTTGGATAAATAGAGAAAAGAGAGCGAAGGAAAGAAGACTTTATTGCTTTCAAAACCAATCAGCCGATGCCTCATAAGCATCTTTACAAACAATTCACTCTTTCGTAACTGAAATGGAGGTTCTCAAAAAGCAGTTGAAAATTGTCAGTGTCAAAACCACCAGATTGTTTGATGCTTTTGCGGAGGGAAGAAGAAAAAGCAAAACATGCTTATGATTTTACACATGGATCTAAAGAGGAAGAGAAACAAATTAACACCTAGCTTCCCACTCAAGCTACCCAAGTGCTCACGGCTTTGCTTTTCAACATAATCTGTGCAACCTCACCCTCAAGCACAGGTCCCATTCTCGGCTCCTTTAGGACTAGGATTAAAGATATTTATGATCCTAAGAGCTCATGCTAGATTATCCTTTCATATAATCCAAAAGACAAGACAAGCTGTTTTGCTCTTGGGCTTCCCTCAATGAAAGGTTCCACAAAACTAACTTCAGAGGAAGAACTAGGTGCAGCACCACACTGAAAAATTATTAAGCCTAAACACAGTGAGGCTGTGAATGCTCACTTACAGTCTACATATACAGAACCACTGGAATGAGAGTCACAGAATCACAGAGTGGTTTGGCTTGGAAGGCAGTTTAAGGACTATCTAGTTCCAATCTCCCTGCCATGGGCAGGGACACCTTTCACTAGACCGGGTTGCTCCAGGCCCCATCCCATCTGATCTTGAACACCTCCAGGGATGGGGAGTCCACAGTCTCTCTGGGCAACCTGTGCCAGTGCCTCACCACTCAAAGAGTTTCTTCCTAATATCTAATCTAAACCTACACTCTCTTCAGGTTAAGGCCATTCCCTCTTGTCCTCTCGCTCCATGCCCTTGTGAGCCCCCTCTAGGTACTGGAAGAGGATCTAAGGTCTCCCCAGAGCTTTTTCTTCTCCAGGCTGGACAGCCCCAGTATCACAGCCTGTTTTCATTAGGAAAGGTGTTCTAGCCCTGTGATCAAAACTCAAAAATGAATCAAAAGAAAGTTTGAGTTCACCTATTTCAGAGACAGTTAAATTACAGTCTTTGCTAAATCCTCAGCAATTCCTCCTACCGGCTGTTATCACCTTCTTATCTTGAATGAGCATAATCCAGATGGATTTTCTTCAGGTCTTTATCTGCCAAAAACTCTCCACACCATCACAGAGTGGTATTTTCCATGACAGATTTCACCACTGCTGTCTCAGTTCTACACCTCATTTGATAGCCACAGGTGGAACACCTTAAAAAGAAAATAAACCCAACACACTTTTCTCCATATCTCACCAAATAAGAAGTATAACTGATGAAAAGACCTTCGTGAAGTAATGAATAACTTGATTTCCAAACAGTCCCTGATATTCTTAAGATGTCTGCATGTCTACCCAAAGTGCAATTATAAATCTTGCTCAAATAATATGTTTTCCTTATGGTAGTTAATCTCCAAATACTGGCATATCTCAAGTTTCAGTACAGTAATGAAGAGGCTGTTCTACTGAAAGACAATTTCATGGGCTCTGTACCAAGTTATACCTGTCACATAAATTGATCATTCAGGCTACAGGAGTCAAACCACAGGCTAAAAATTATTGAAACTTTTAAAGAAGCCAAAAATATTTCTATTAGGCTATGACAAGGCACAAATAGCCACAATGGCTACATTTTGGCCAGAGATTTTTCACCTTCTGGCTCAAAACTGACATTTTTTCCAAATTGCTAAGCAGTTTGATAATTTCCCATGCCAGTGTCTGCTTTTCCTTTTGCTGTCAGGCTCTTTCAGATAAGTTATTGTTCATTTCTTGATGAAGTAATTTATAATGGATTATAAACTCCAGGTTAGAACATGTCCTGGTCTAACACTGGATCCCCCCAGATTTTGTGGCTCACATTGCCTTCCACAGTGAAGACTACATTCTATTTCACTGAACACTGTGTAAAGAAAAAAAGTAAATCTTTGCCAGATTATTAACCTCTGTACTTGCAGAGAGGCTTTGGAAGGAAAAATGCTGACTAATCATAATAGTCTCTGTTCTTTCTAGTTTGCAGATGAGTACTACTTTTGTTTCATAAAAGTGTTGTTAACTCTGAAAATGCACAATGAAGAAAAGCTCATGGCACATTCCAGTTGACCAGTTCAGCCTGCCAACAGAGTACTTCTCTAATAATTTAAAACTGGCTATGCTTTGCTCTTGAGTTTGTCATAATCAGCACCTTCCTGTTCTATCCTATCACATTTCACACCTTATATGTACTCGGGTAGTAAGTATATAACACAGTAAACGTCACACAAAGTCAGTGAGGACAAAATGTAGATCTCAGGATGGTTTGTGATTCCACTATTTACTACCGAGGTTTACAAGCAGTGTCAATAGATGTTGGGGTAAGTTTAAGCCTGCATGAGGGTTCCTTCATTTCAGAAAGGCTTTCCATAGGTAAAGGGACATGATTATACAATCAGAGGTCTCAGTGTACTGTGACAGCTCAATACAAAAATACTAAATGCATGAAGTAGCTCCACTGGAAGCAGGACTCTTGTAGGAAAGTCTGCTAATGCCATTGCACTGCTGATGGACGAGGCTATAAAATGCTTAATTTACTTCAGAGGTTAAAGAAAAAAGAGAAAATATTTGCAAAAAAAACCAAACTCAAGAAGTCTTAAAAAAGTTACCAGAGTTATTAAACACGATGTTGTTAGGATGCTCCATAAATCCCACTGTTGTCTGGACAGAAAGAGAGAAACTATTAACAATAACTACCATGAATTTGTTTAAAGTCAGCATCAAAACATTCCAGCTGATAAAAAGAGGAAGGATAATCCTAACATGCTTGCTTTCTGTGATCATTTCACAGCATAACAGCTGAATGTTAGAGAGAAAACAAGGGGAGTATCATGTGTATTTGTATACATACGTGTTTCAGCTCCAGTAAAATGACAAACTGCCTTTATCCCAATTTTCAGATTACCTCAATTGCTCTAGCACAATAAAAAAGAATGCTTTTGAAATATTACAGACAAAACCAACACTGCAACTGGTATTGTCATGACAATGCACTCACCTACCTTATTTTCTGAACAATTCCTTCCTAACAGAGAAGATATTTATATTATGATTATACTGGAATCATATGGCTTCCAGAGTTGGCTGTCAGGAAACTGCTATGAAGACAGAAGTAGAAAGAAGTTTTTCATTTCCTTTTGGCTGCCTTTGATCAGAGTAATTGCAAGTGATTGCTTCAAAGGGATGAAGAGCAGGAGCTTAACACAAGGATTACCTTCAAGCTTTACTCTCACCATTGGTACCATCCAGCCTGGAGATACCTGAACAGCAATGTTATCCAGGCATCAGAACAACACACTAATTGAAGCTTAAGAAACTGTTACCTGAAGGTTTTCCTGTTGTTGCTGTTTAATAGTTTCTCCAGACATTTTAAACTCAGTGTACCAAGAGTCAAAAGTAAAAAAATGAAGGTCTAGTAAGAGGAATCGTGTTCCCTACCCCAGAGCAAGCCTCAAGCAGCAAAAAGCTGTGCAAACACTGCAAACTGAAAACTCCTACCAGGTTCTTTCAGCGTTGCTCCTGAGTACCAAAACTGTGAACGCAGCCAACTCCAAGAACAACAAACAGAATCCAAACCACCCTAAGGACTGCTGAAAGATGTTTCCTAGTCAGATAAGAACAATGGACCTTTGCCTACAAATGTTAAAGCAATAACATGAGCATGCAACTGCCAATTATCTGCAAATCTGTTGAAATAACAGCATCAAGCCTCTCTTTTGTCCAGCTACAAAAATAAAACACCCAGGGATGTTTCTCATTTTATACAGAGCCCAGAAACTACAACAATGCTGTACTCCCTCACCTTCCATCACAGTGGAAGATTTTCCAACAAAGCCCTTGTGCTGTATGTCTTGTGGCAGCACCATGGCTCACCCTATTAGTGGCCTGCAGGTGCTAAACCTCTTCAGCTACTTCTTGCCAATCTGCCTTCAATTTAACCAAGACAAGAGAGATGGGGAGGAAGGAAAGACACCTCAAGGCAAGCTGGGGTAAAACACACATGCAAAGGGCTGTTGTAAATTCCTATAAGCACAAGTGTGAGACATAAAAGTCTGTCTCACCAAGAGATAATACAGCATCCTGGTAAAGACAGTTAGGACTGAGCAGTTGAGAAGGGAATCACTCAAATCTGCTCTCTCAGGCTTCTTTCAGTGGCATTACCCTACCAAAAGGTACCTTTGGTTCTCTGTTTTGACAAATTTAAGTAGGCAACACCCTTTCAACAGCAGCATTGATTTTTACAGGAAACCCAACTCCATGACTTAGGAGCACAGCTATCAACCTATTTACCAAGCTGCCCTAACTCTTCTGCTCTGCTCCCTTTTTGGGACTGCAAAGATCCTTAGTAGGGCAGACTCACACCTTGCTATGAGTCAGGACTGTCAATACCTGTTCAGACTTGGTGGCACAACAAAACAGCCCATTCATTGAAGACAAAATTAGTGACTTCAAGTGACACCTCAAAACAGGTTTTTATTTAAGCTGAAGGTACCAGGTAGGTGATCTCTCTGTGTCAAATCCTAAGAGACATTAAGCACTGCAGGGAAGTAAATTTTTAAATCATGACCAGTAACAAATATAATGCATGGTGGGTTTTTTTCAGTTAATAACCAATAAAGTGCATATGGTAGAATTGCAGAGCAGATTCATACCACCTCAAATAGTTATGCTTAGAGAGAAAACATCCGGCCAGTTTCATTGTCCTGAAGTGCAACCACTTAAAGCATTACTATGAGCATCTACTATAAACGTCTTTTGGCAGAGAATGTGATTTTCTTCATGTGTTCAAGCTACCACAGAAGAAGGTCTTCCTCTGAGCTTGGACTTCAGATTGCCATTGATAAATGCTAGACTTCAAATTTTGTTTTATAAGATATTCCACATACTTACCATTGAAAAAACGTGTTCTGGCCAAGGGAGAAAAATACAGATTAAACAGCTCATGAATAATTTTAGTAATTGCCATACCCACCTGCTACATTAAGCTTTTCAACTGCTCCTAAGCTGGGAGCAGAAGTGGTAGTATTGTTGGTAGAGTTTGCTCCTGTTCCATTAAGTACAAGATTTTCCACCTTGGACTCTAACTTCCCAATGCGCTGCAAGATATTATCCAACAGGACAGCAAGAGTCTTCTTCAAATCTGCAAATGAAAAGTTAAATTGCTTAATAATGCAATGCACACTTGGCAGACAGGATCAAAAACTAGATGCAAGAATGAGACTAGATCATATATAGAGGCTTTCTCAGTGCAAATCTTTGCCATTTGCAGCTCTGTGCACTCACATTCCTCACTTTATTCACCCTCAGATACAAGTTTCCCTGGACATGGAACTTGCCACCCATTTTATAAAGCACATTGTAACTCATACAGATGTCCATGTTCAAGGTGAGTGTGCTCCTTCATGGGGACACACACGGGGACAGAAAATGCATGGTTTGTGATAGCTCAAGTAATAAGAGGCTGCTTAAGTAATAATGAGTCTAAACCTAAATCCATATTGAAGCACTATCAGAGGAACAGTCAGATACTCAGTCGCCTGAGAATAAAAATCCCCTTCCCAAAAGGGACAGCTGGGAGACAGTTCAAAGTTTCAGCTTTGATGCTGTTCTCCTGCACTTCCTCCACATAACCAGCTACTGCACTGGCAAAAAAAAGGAAAAAATAAAAAATAAAAAGAAAATGGTAAATTCAACCATTCTATCATTTTCACAAATCCCCAAAAATCTTTTCTTCGTTCTGTTGGTGATTGTCTCTATTCGGTTTGACAACGCTTCCTCGGCATGGAAAGCAACAAACAGTAACAGGAGTTTGCATATCAAATAACAGCATAGAAAGAACTCTCTGATATTTTTTCTTTTGCTTTTACTTTGCTCCGATTCCTTGAAGGAACACAGACAGTTTGGCAAGCTAACAGAACTGTGGGCAAGAGGAGAAAACTAGACCACTATCAGACTAAACTGTATAATTATAGTGGCAACAAGCCAAAGAAGATGAAAGTATTGTTCTTTGTTCATTCATCCTTCTAAAGATTAAAGAATTTGGTATGAGGAATTTACATTATTTTCCCATTTAATTACATGAAATAATTACATGTGTATATGTACAATACATTTTCTGTTTTCCACAACTTTAGAATCAAATAACTTTCTGATCTGTAGTAGAGTTCTCCATACATCTGAAGAAATTGCACTACCTCTGCATCAATTGTGTTTTTGCCACATTTATTTGGTCCTCTTTCTTTTCTTAATTTTTCCCATGACTATCTCAATTCCTGTGCAAATGTGAGAGTAAATAAAAAAAAAGCTATTTCTTTTAGAAAGCTTATAATTCTTTTTTTTTTCCCAAATAAAAGGAGAGTTATTTTTGTTCCATGGAGCCATAAAGTAGGTCTTTTTTCTTTATATCTGTCCTGTAAAGATCAGAAGGTGGAATCTAAAGCACTAGTCATCTGGACTATTTTAAAAGTGGTCCAGATGTCATTTAATGGGATAGTGTGCAGAAGAAAAGGAAAGAATGGACTTAACACAACCAAAACCATGGTATGGAAGGAGGAAAAAATCTAGGAAAAGAAGTAAAATTGATTCAGGAAACAGAGGAAGAAACTTGGCATACATAAAGGCATACACAGATAATAATTTTTAACCATTTTTGAGTTTATGATTTTTTAACTCCAATACCAAAACACTGATATGAGAGGCTGCTTGTCAGAACTAAGAGGCAAGTGGAGGCCAGTTTGAGATGGGGAGGGCAAAAGCATAGATTCATGCAATTTTTTGTAAAACAGTTACTGCTATAAAAAATTTCTAATTTTCACTGTGTATAGCTGAACTCTAACTTTTAAAAGGACAGTGTTTGATCCACCTGCCTGACAGGTGAATACATGGTAGAAAGAAAAAGTGAGAAAGCAAACAGGCCATTCAACTACAAATAAGGAAGGACTAAAAACTTTGGGGTGGGTAAAGGAGCAACCAAATCAATCAAACAATAAACTTATTCTCGAACATGGAAATCATTACTGTGCTTACTTAAAGCAATCAGAGGATAATAGTAAAAGAAATAAACAGGCTAATTAGCAAGAGCATTTTCGTAAAACAGTGAAGCAACTTCTCCCAAGTATTATTAACATCAGTCATTAATGTGTTTATTCCTGAACAGCTAACCTGATCATTTGCTAGCAACAAACCATTTGGTATGCCAAACAGGAAAAATTATGTTACTTATTAAACAATTACTTTACTCAGTTTCATAAAGTATTATTTAATACGGTGTTATTCACTCACCACAGTGCTTCTCCTTGTAATGTTTTAAATAAATACATTATGATTATTTAGCATCTTTCCAATCTATTTTGTTGAACATTTTAAGTTTGGCTAGGTTGTCTGAGTCTTTAATCTCGGCCATGGGCTTGAAATTTCTACATGAAATTTAGCTTAACATCATAACACTTCTGTAAAGGTAATTTCACCAGCTTTCCAATGCAGTGTAACTTCTCCTGGGGAACTTGACCACTGTTTGGCAGTGAGTCAGCTTGTTCCTCAGCAGGCTTTGGAACAGGAAATGAAAGCCTCAGGCAATGGGCTGCAGGGGGAATTCAGCTGAAGGATATCCTGCACCCTGACCTGGCTCAGGCACCTACTGATGCAGTTACCCTTCCATACCTGGAGCCAGACTGTTTGGGGTTTGTTCTTGTCTCTTTTCTTCTTCAACTCGCCTACCATCAAGCACCCTTACACAATAACAGCACACTGGTGATGGCTCTAAAGCAGACAGAGCTTTGTTTTAAGCCTGTGCACACAATCCTCTAGAGATCTCCACTTGCTTGGAGGTCTTTAATCCAAATATTGATCTACTACCTCTCTATTTTGCTTGTATTGTTTTGTAAGACTACAGTGTCAGTGTAGTTCAACATGTAGTCACAAATGAGGAGTTACAGAATAAGGCTGAGTTGTTATTTAAGCAATGAAGCAACATAATTGTTAGCAATGTTTGGGATAATAATCTCAATAATCTCTTAAAGGCAAATGCACACAAACTCAAAAATTCATTTTTGGAGGAAAAAAGAGGCAAGTGAAACAAGACACAGAGAAAACCTCCCAGCAGGATATTTTCACTACATGCATCAAAAGGTAAAGAGTATTAAGAGAAAACTAGAGAAAAAGGTGCAGCTATTATCTGTTGCATCCTAGTCTATATTCTTTGTCCAAGCACACAAGAAACATCTATCCAATTTCTTCAGAGCTGAATATTAAGGCAACTATAAAAGAAAATAAATCTAGACCATTAATTAACCATTAGCTTTCCAGACAGCCTGAAAGAACATAGATAAGTAGAAGAGAGAGTCTAAAAAATGTTAAAAAAGTAAGGCATAAGATGTGATCTTATCAGATTGAGAAGGGGCCACATCTAACCTGAAATCAGATTATATTCTTATTTTCATATTTTCTGGTAATATTCTTTGCTCTTTTCTGCTTGCTTTGTCTCACACATGCAAACTTAACTGTCATGTACAAACTGGAACAGAGTAAGCATTAAAACCTACTGCAGAACAAAGCACTCACACTCTGAGTTCTCTGCCCTGAGGCAAATAGGATATATTTAAGCTTAATTTAAGATTATGCCAGATAAATAAACTTAAACATTAAGTAAATTGACTGAACAAAGTAGTGAAATTGGAAAGAAGAAATAAACATAGCAGGTGTCCACTTTATAAGTAAGGCAATTTTTCTACAGGGAATTTCTTAGAAAATTTCACACAAACTGAAAAACCTTGTAAGTTTCTCAAGAACACCAAAAAAGTTTTAAAAATCAAGTTCTAACAAATAACCTAAGGCATACTAGATATAGCTACTAGACAGATGTAATAAAAATTAGCAGACAGCTTCATTTCCAAGTGACTGGAAATGTAAAATTTGTCCTATTTCATACTTATAAGGGAAGACCATATTCTCCATCTGTACAGAAAATCCACAGGGCAAAGTACTGTCAATTGAGCAGCACCGTGAAGTAAAATATTTGGACAACTTAGGAAAAAAGCCTTAATCAGATTATCATGTCATCTAGAGAACACACTTACCGTATGCTGTCACTGTCCCAACGTAAGGCCCATCCACCACATTTTTATTTTCTTCGGCTAATGCTTTGATGTATCTCTTGCTGAGATCCAAAATTTGCTCCCGCAGGACTGAACTGCTTTCGTGTTGTGTTTGCTGCTGAATAGTAAAATGCAGAAGCATCATGCCCCAAATAAACCCAAAAGTGACCAGAAAAAAGCCGAGTTTCTGAGAGGACAGCTTCCATGGAGAGAATGCCATGATTCCCAACAGCTTCACACAGTTACTACAAAGGTTCCTAAAGCATGAAGCCAAACAGCAAGTTCATGGTCCAGGTATATAAATATCACAGAGCAGGACTCAGTCTTATTCCAACTCCTTTGTCGACGTATATCCGTATTTCAGTTCCATCCTGTTGCAAGAAGAAAGAAAAGAAGCACAGTTACCACAACTGAAGTTTTCACCAGCCATACCAGGTCTTCCCTCTAACTGGTACAAAACAGGAGTAGACACTCTGCTGGCTTTGTAGACGTTTGATTTGCATGTCTCATCATTGTACTGTACTAGCCAGAGCACAAAGAAGCTGAGGAAAGCCCTGGAAAGACAACAAAGCGGGCGTGATGTGCCCGAGCAGGTGTAGAACACCCCCCAGGCTCTGGATCACATTCAGGGTTTGAAGCAGTCTCTGAGCTGGATTCCAAGGTAAGGCTGCTTTTACATATTTTGTGTTGTGTGTGTACGTAAAACTTGGTGATGTTGCCAGCGCGGCACTTTAAGACAATTCTCAATGTAATTCAGTTCTCAGAAAACAAGTAATTTTAGCTGGCAGTGACACTGCTCGGAGTTCCTGGCAAGGGCTACGGCATATGGCTAGATAGGTGATCAGGAAATCAGACTCCCTCAGGGGTAAAGAGGAAAAAAGAAATCTACATTATTTAAGCCAATACACTCTCCTGGCTTACACTGCAAGCAGTCAGGAGGCTGGAATAATGTCTTGCTCCTGTGCGGCCTCTGCCATGCATAGTTACTCCTTATTCATAAAACATAATCCAATGAGTTTGCTCTTTGCAACTAGAGTGAAAACACAAATTTCCCTATGCTACAACACATCCTTCGTACATAAACTAATATCCCCAGAGCTTGTCACACAGTAGGTAAAAGGAATTGCAGTAATAGCCTTCAAGATAGAGCAGGACCATCATTTCATGGTAAACTCAAATTTAAAACCTGGCATAAACAATCCAGAGGCAAGAAAAGGTCGGTGATGACGGCTAGAGATGGGCTCCTTAGCTGAAAGCCCAAGGAGAAGAAAGGCAATTAAAAGGTAATTAAGTGTAACCTATCATGTTAGAACACAGATTTGGTAAAATGTTATCCTTTTAACTTCATAATGCTCCCAGACAGGATTAGAGAACATAATGTTCCCTTCCATTCTGCACTTGCACAGATAATGCAGATGCTGCTCTGTTTTAATAGGATAATTACACAGATGCCTGCTAGCAGCGTTCCCTGTTTGTTAAAATTCCCTTCAGATCTTCTGCTTCCAGTTGAAGCAGCAGTTCTGCAGAGGGGCACAAATACCTTTGGAGCACTTGTGTTCCAACATGTCCCGTGTGTGCCCATTCCACACACACATGATCAATTGAACAAGTAAGTGTGCATTACTTGGTAAACCAGAAGAGGCAAGGCAGAGACTGTCCCACACTTTTACACTGCTGAAAGAACTATCTGCACCCATCTTTTGCTTAAGGAGGAATGGTGCAGAGAAATTAATTGCAAGTACAGTGAAAAACATTATAAAGCCCTCCAGTTGACTTTTTCCACACTTATAATATTGCAATAAAGAAAATGAACGGTCTCAACAGAGAAAATGAAGGACTCTCTTTAATGCTTTTCTCCATAAACCAGTTAATTTTCAAAAAATGGCAGAGGGAAGTTTTACTTCCTAATGTTTTATTTAACTATAACCTTGGGATACTCTTGGGTTAACTGAATAGTAGAATATTGTTTTTTCATTGAAAACTCAATGTTTTACTATTCTTTTGCAATATCTAGTGTGATAAAATAAAGAAAATTCCATAGTTTAAAACAACACCACAACTTTAAAAATAAATCCAAAATATTCAAGATAAACCCTCTCAGTGACTTAATTTCAAGTAAGAACTGACAGCATCTTCTACAGCAATAAGATCTGTGGCTGAACAGTCAATTATTTCTGAATAAGAAAGTAAACCTATCACCACCATATTTCAACAGACAAGTGCTAATGATTTTTATGACTAGTTGTTTAGGGGAAAAACCTCTGAACATAATTAACACTAAAACCAGCAATTAAAAATGCAAGTATTTCAGAGTCTTCTTTTTCAAAGTTCTAGAACAGATGCAAGGATGGTATAAGAAACAGTGTATGTGACACTGAACTATGAGAATGATCTGCTTAAAGAGAGCTGTTGACCCTTCTATTCCATGTGTCAACAGAAAAATAAATCTTAAACCCACTCAAAAACTGCAAGAAGGTAGAGAGCAAATATTAAATTTTGCCCTAAGAACTTTTTAATCTGTAAAATTAATTGATAGGTGAAAGACTGGCCCCCACTATTTCAATAAACAAACAGAAAACCCCCAAAAAGCAAACCCAAACACCACCAACCAGCCCTACTTTTTCCTTAAGCAATCCCAGTGGTCAGGAACTCCACGAATGCCCAAGGACATGTACTTAACTAATTAACTGTGCAGCATGGAGGTTTGCAAGGAGCACAGCAGAACCCCAGTGTTCCATGGCCGGCTTCACTGACCTTGGGGCGTGTTCAGTCCTAGATTTGACAGCTCTCAAGGACTGCAGCCCAACTATGGCACAGCTAATGATGGCCACATACCTACAGTGAGTCATTATTTGGTACCTAAGCAGGCAGAGGACAGAAGATATCAAGGTTATGGGGAATGCATGAGGACAGCAGCACAGAAATATCTCATTTTATTTCTGTTTTGACAGGAAATTAATGGCTGAACTGACCAAGAGTTGAAGCAATAAACACACATTTGTCTACTATAATCACTGATAGATTTTGACTGATAAGTTTTCTCTCTGCCCATACCAAGTAAGCCATTCCCAAACTTCAGGCAGCAGAGTATTCCCCTCATTCTCCCCCTTGCCTTATAAATGTTCCCAAAGGAGCCAATCCGGTTAACTACTAAGGCCATCTCCTACTCTAGTCTCGCCTCCAAAATGCCTGACAGGAGTCATAACTAAAGAAGATGTTGCAAACACATATTTTCACATTCCTCTAAAGAATGAAAGGTATTCTTTTTTGGCACCCCCAACCCCTTGTATTTTATGGTTTGGAAAGACATGGTCTCACTCTAAGAATACCTCTTGAAATAATTCCAGCACCTTCTGCAAACTGGATGTTGTAGTTGTGAGGTTGTTTGTGAAACTGTTAGGAAGATAATTCCTCCTGACTTAATTAGAACAGCTAAATGTACCAAAACTAAACACTGAGCGTGAAAAACAGGGGAGGAAAAAAGTGAAAAGATACATAAGAATACCTTTAATAAATATATTTGCTATGTTGTTCCCTCTAATTCAACTCTAACCACCAAAATCTCACCACATACTAGGGGAGGGAAGGTTGTTGTTTGGTTTTCTGGGGGGTTGTTTTGGTGTTTTGTTTTTAAACAGACTAGCTACATCTTTTGTGAAAAACATACCACAATTTGAAACACAACTGCCCCTACCCTGAACAAAAACGATTAGCAGATTTCCTTGGAAAAGGGATAATCTTACACCCATTTACATAGGCATAAGAATTTTGCACTACTAAAAATACTATTATACAGCTTCATTAAAAACACATTTTTTTCTGTTCTATGTTTATTAAAACCCTGTTCAACAGCTGGTCAATTCATTAGTTAGAGAGGATAACATTACCATGCTGATGTCATCACAACAAAAGAACCCTCACACTATTTCAAATCAACTCAGATAAGTATCCCAGTGCTAAAGTAATCTGTATGTCAGGGATGCAAACCACATATTTATCAGCATTTTAAGACTTTACTATTTTCTTATTTTTTAAATGCTTAAAATAGAGTATAAACAGTTAATCTTTATGTGAACAGATTTGGTGACACATATCCGGTGTATTCCTCTTCACTTTTTAAGACAGAGAATTAATCATCTACAAGAGATTAAGCGAAGGCTCTTTATAAGTACGTACATATACACAGCTTGATGTTCTCTGTCCAATCTGTACCTATATTAGAAATGGTACTTACTCGAGGTAAACTGAGAACACCACTGTCCTCAGGATCCTCAGGATTAAACTGCCCATCGGTTGAATGCAGCGTTTATCACTAGCTACACAACCATAAAACCTAAATTGTCTCTAGCCAAAATAGAAGCTTTTGCACCCATAAAAGCAGCAGCTTGAGTCATATTTAATTATTAGTTTGTTATGAACTCAAACATAAGCAACCTTACAGAGCGTGAGAGTAAACAAAGTATATGCATTTTTGTACCAAGCGGCTCAATAAAAATAGCATTGCCACTGCTAGGAACAGGTCTGCTTTCCAAGGCCAAACGTGGGAGGCCCAAATTCTGGCCCCTGATGCTTAAGAAATTATTCAGAAAACTTGCTGTGTGAGCTACAGCTGGGCACCAGGTGCCTCTTGTTACAGCTTACACATGAGATAAGAACTAAGGCCTGGAAAATACAGGCACAGGTTGAAAGGAGGGGCCTCAAAAGGAAGCTGCTCATGATGGTCAGTTATTAGTCTCCTATGAAATGCGACCCTCAGTCTTGGGTAAAGATCTGCTTGTCTTTTGGTAGCGACAAAAGCTGGAAAGGAGGCATAAAAGTGCCAAGCACCAAGAAAAGGCACCTTTTGGTGAGGCACCAAAACCATCAGTACCCTGTGCTCATTATGAGGCTCTGACAGGCTAATTGCTATGACTGTGCAGTGGTAATGGCTGGCAATGAGTAAAACCAAGCCATTAGCAATATGTATCATTAATGAATACCACTCTACCCAAGTTTTGCTATAAAGCTGGTTTGTTTTATCCGCCTTCTAAACCTTCAGTCACAGCAATCTCTCATTCTCCTCTTACATATTCCACCCATACACAAACACCCTGTGTTCAGCTCCAACATCATGCCACCCAGCTTGTTCCTGTATTACAAACAGCTCCAAGAGGTGCTCTTAAGATCCCCCCTCTAGGATCCTAATGGAAACCCTGATCTATTTTCCAGACTGTTTCCTGAAGAGGGCAAGCTGCACTTCTGTTTGCAACTGTTTGATTCTGTGGAACAAGTTGTTACAGGGCAGCCAAGGCCAAACACCAAGATGTGAATGTTCTCTGTTCTTACGAAGGGTGTGTTAACCTAAAAGCTCACAATAATTCAAGTGTCAGGCCACAGGGCTGCCAGCACCCCAGAGCCCCAGCCAGAAAACACAGTGGTGAGTGAAAACACCTGCCACATCCCAGCACTCCTCTGCTAAGGGATGCCAAGAGTCATGCTTCGTGCCGAACCTGATGTCATGCCTCTTAAAAGGGGTAGGCAGTGCTCTAAAACCTCCTTTCTAGGAGTAATGAGTCCAGACTGGGACTGCTACATTTTAAGAGTTTAAACCAGATGAGCTTCCAAACTAGAATCCCAGGCTGATGTTACCCACTGTCTCCAAGTGCAGCTGCAGTGCCTAAACAGATGTGCACTATACCCCAACTGAACGCAAACTAATGGATTTCCTGGTAGTGCAGTTGTTTATTTCTGTGGGAATACGGGAATATCTCAGCAGATGTCCCACCCCAGCTGGCCAATCTGCACTCTGAAACAGTGCAGTCCGTGCTGAGTAACACTTATTGTAAGATGTTGGCTTCCCTGAGTCCTTTTGGAGGGTGAATCTACCTTCCCTTCCTTCAAAATACAGCTCTAACAATGGGATAAGCTACAGCTTCCCACTTAATGCAGGCAAGTGAAATCAAAGAACAGTCACATGCTCTGTTGGTAGAAGATAAGAAAGGATCAGAGAAATAAAAAGCCTGATTTCTGATAAGATTACTTGATTCAACTCCATGTGTGCTCATACCACTGTCAAGTATCTTGGCATCACAGGCACTTTGACTTCAGTACTGACATGGCAATTAAATAACCAATAAACTTATCCTACTAAGATACAACCATGCACACATCCAAACAAAACTTGGGACCCACTAAACACTGATTGTTTAGAAGCACTTTAGCTGCTGTTTAGCCACTCACCATGTCAAATGCATAAAGCAGGACAACCAAAGGTTGAATCCACACCTGCTTACGGTGCCAGGGGCTGTACCCTGCCTGACTGGATCACAGCAACAAAGAAGAAAATTCCTTTCAATAGCCCAAGTCATAAATTTGAAGGCACCTCAAAAGATTTTTGTTAATATTAAAATAAACTTTCTTCATTCAGTTGTGATCAGTCCAATAAAAGACAAAATCCATGATAGAATGTTTTGGAAGGAGCAGAAATGCTGACAAAACTAACCCACATCTGCAAGTCCTAGGTCTGGGTGAGGGTTCCAGCTGGTTGAAGGTGCACATATTGCCTACATAACTCACATGGGGGCTCCTCAGGAAGAAGAGGCAGCTGAAAAATCATGCAACTGTACCAGACTCATCTGACAAGCGATATTTATAGACACCTTTGCTAACCACACAGTTTATAATTTAAGTTCCTTAGTATATAAAATGCATAAACCTGTTTCCTTAACTGTACTATGCAGTCTTAGTCTTGCTCTCCCTTTAGTTGCTCAATTTTATTTTCTGCAGTGCTTCTGCCAACCCATTCTTTTCTTCTAGCTGACAGATGTCACTGTGTCTTCTCGCTCACCACCCATCCACTGTGCCTGAAGTGGCAATTTGGGATGCAATCCCATGAAGTGAGAAAAGCAAAACAACACTGGGTCACAACAGAAGCAGCAGGACAGATGGACTGAGGGAGAGCAAGAGTATAAATACTCCAGGTTTGGGTTTTTTTAGGTTGGGGAGGCATATTTGCTTTTGTGCATGTGCATGTAGTAGAAACTGGCAGGAGGTGGTGGTAAGAAATTTGAAGGGAGGAAAAGCAGCCTTTGATAAGGTGCCATAAAAACAAGTAAATTTTCATCTTGAGCAAGCAGCTTGCCTTCACTTTCAAAAATAAATTTCTCCACTTAGAAACAAGTTGGGTGGCATCCCACCTTAATTCCCCCATGTGGGCCCATGGCTTTACACTCTGAAATGTTTCATTTTTTACCTAGCACATGACTTTCTGTAGCCAAATCCTAGAGAAATTAAATCATCAGATGTTCTTCCTTTCATGTTGTTTGCTTACCATAATATTTCAGGGAGGAAAGAGTAAAAAAGGGAGGAAGGTTTACACAACAGATAAAGGAAAAAAAAAAAAAGATGACAGGAAAATCCATAAGGAAAAATCCTTATGCATTGAAATCCTTATGGCACAAATAGTTTATTGATTAGAAAGCCTCCGGGCAATGCATTTAAGGACGTAAATACAAATTAACCTGATCTTCTTTCAATAAAGTGCTTAGAGATCAAGAAAACTGAATGAATGTAAGGACTAGAAATAGGGCTTCAATAAACTTCAGAAAATCAGAAATGTTCCTGACCTTGAACAAACAAAACAAATGTACATTTTTACAGCCATTTACACTCAAAGTACAAGGAATATTAATAACCTTCATTTTGCTGTTCCATTAAAACCATATGCCCAAAATAGCATTTTCTCACTGAAAAAGAACATTTGGGGATGTCAGCATGTTGATCAAGAGATTAATGGTTTTTCTGGGTTTTTTTTTAGTTTTGGTTGGGTTTTTTTTTGAAAGAAAGTACCTTACATAGGCTGAGAGCTCCAGTCATCATCTACAAAATCCCTAAACCCAGGGAAAAAAGTATCTATGAGTCATGCTTTCCTGCCTTCAAGAGTCCCTGAAGTCCATTGAACAAACACCCTTCAAGTTACTTTGTTAATTTTAATGAATTTTAAAAATAGGACTCATGGCCAGTAAGTTTTTTCATCTTTCTCTCATGGTTCAAGTACATTTTCTGTTCCCCTCCTTGCAGCTCTTCTCAGTCAAAGGCTAATAAATGACATCCTCTTATGCCATTCTGAATTTTACATTTGGCATTGGTCCTCTAGAGAGCACCCACTGAGCAGCATGGTCTCATATTTTTCACATCACCTGGATGTTCTCCAGAGTTAAGGTTCTTACACAGCAGTCCCATGCGGGCAACTTGGTTTCTGGCAATTCTCTCCTATTTCTTTAGGACACAGTATAAAAGTGGTAACAAGAGTTACAAGCATTGCTATGAACTTACTCAGGAAACTATTTATTTTTAATGAATAATGAAATTAATTTCAGCCATATAATCAAAGCAATCAAATTACATTGGGTTTATTAATGTAAGTTAATAAGCCAACTAAGTTCATTATATAGAAATTACTATGTTTAACTTAGTTTATACTGAGTTTATTATATAGAAATGGGATCCATTAGCTCATTGCTTGCATCAAGCAGATACTCCAGGCTCCAATCTCACCCACTGTCATTAACCACAAATCAGCCTGTTACATCACATCTTGCAGTCTGTCCAAGAGAAAAAACAAGTAACACTCAACAGGAGCTCTGTCCAAGTCACAGAGCAAAGTCAAAACCTTCTTTGTATTCAGCAAGAAAGCTCTCATCGATGTGGATGCCCAGCTATCCACCCTTCTCAAATCGATGGTCAGCACGCTAGATGTAATCCTCAGCAACTGTGGTGGAACCCAGACAGCCAGCCAATAACAAAATAAAAAAGGACAAGTTTTAAGGAAAGATCCAGGCATGTTCATGCTCAAAATACTCACTACATCTTACTGAAAAAGTTTTTTCAAAAACAGAAGACAAAAAATACATATCTGTGTAAAAAAATTAGTGATTAGTGGATTTTTTGACCATTTGCTGGGGATGGTGGATTATCGACACAAGAACAAATTCTCATTAAATTGGGGTTAATTCTTGCTAGAGGATTCTACATGCAAACCTTTTTTCAAAGGACAAATGCTGAGAGAAAAAGAAGAGTCAAGCTAAAATAGAGGAAAGCATAAATAAATATATAGAAAATTCTTATGTGCATGCTATTAAGTAAACGTGTACCAGATCACAGGGATGAAAAAAAGCCCATCTATCTAAGCTGAACATTAAATAAGTCTTCAGAAATATTTATCTCTTTTTGCTTTAGAACGTCTTGAACCTGGGTCAAAGTGTAACATTTCTTCCAATGGATTTGTTCTTGGCAGGCAGGTTGAACACATTCCAGCTTATGTGGCTAGACAAATGGCTGGAAGTACAAGCTGCATCTCCAAAGCACAAAATTTAATGGAATTAAAATTTCAACACTGTCGCCTCCTTGGAAGCAACAGCTCTGCTGGTTATTCCATTGCTCCAGTTTCTGCATTTAAGACCTTTTCTTTATTACTGAAAGGATGAAATTGCAATTTGCTTCATATCTAATTTGAAAGTTAGCAGGGCAGCAAAACATTTTAACCTATTTCCTGCATCACCTGTATATTCCCTGTTGCTCAACAGTGGTATTTGTCAACAGGAAAATTGGAGAATCACTTTCATTGAAATGAAAGCTGCTTATTTCTCTTTGCAAGCAGCAACAATTTGTCACAGAGAGGTCAAAATGTTTAAAGGGACACACATGGAGTTCTGTATGCGTCCAATAAAGCCTGGCTAGAAACCTACAGTCAGAGAAGAGAGAACTTTAATGCAAAGGGCTTGAAAGGATTGTTAAAGGAAGCAGACAAAAGTTTTGATACCTACGAGTTCTGATCCATCCAACCATAAGCAAACAGCAGCAACATGAGCCTTCACAGAAAACCTTTCTGCACATGATTCTCACAATGTTGATGGGAATTCTAAACCTTCTAAACCTTTACCATAAACTATGACAAATACCGAATGACATGGTCATGACCACAACAGCATTTTCTTAGGAGAGGCAGGACAAGGCCAAGCATGACCACATTCTAAGCTGTCACCACTGTAGTGCTGCGAGGCCATCAGCTTTCCAGTCACCTGCAAGATCTAATCAACTATACAAGCCTCCTTTGCAAACAAATGAGCTGTGCTTAGTGCAGTGTAGGGCACAGCTTATGAACTATTTTGAGTAGGTGGAAAACAGCCTCCCCTCTTTCGCCATCCCTAGACAGCTGTAGAAAAACTTGTACTGGCAAACTCTGAGGAATAGCTCTGTTTCGGCTCTAGCTAAATAGGGGAAGAAAGAGAAAAAAGTGACGTGTAGAAAACAGCCAGAATAGGCAGCATAAGGAAAACGAATCAGTAACAGGACTTTTTAGTTTCTCTCTACACCACTGTGAGGCAGGGAGAGACGGGAGGACACGCAACACTGCGAGGCAGGGAGAAACAGGAGGACACACAACCCCACCACCACCATTCAGAAATAATGTCAAAATGTCCTAGCAAGTAACACAGGCTTCTGAGCTGATGTTCTGCACCACATAGCAGCAAAGGATGGATGCAGAACCCCATAAGTTCTCCTCATTGCTTATACCCCATCATTAGCAACAATGCTCCTCTTTTTAGCCTCTCTCCCTCCTAAGTTTTCAGATCCTCTATTACTTGAAAAAGCTATTTCATCTGCTGGTTCTGGTCCACAGTGCAGTAATGGCTTGGGTAATGAACTTTCTTTGATGTCTCAGTGCTTTTTATAAATAATCCAAATTACTGGAAAGACCTCCTTTCCAAAGCATGCTTTATTGAGGCTATTATCAATACTCCCATTCAAGGTTTGGTAGCAGAAGTAGCTTCATTTTCTGTGCTGAAAGCAAACCTTTATTCCCCTTGCACGGCAGTTCCAAAGTAAATGTAAATGTTCACATTTTGGAAAATTTAATTATTTACAATATTGAATGCTTGAGTGGTCATGAATTTCCTCTTCCTTCTCAAAGGTTCTAGTTAGAATTCAAACAAGAAAGTTATCCTTAAATAAATGAGAAAATGAAGCCTGAAGTCTGTCTCAAATAGACATAAAATCACACCTTAGGCCTCTCCGTTTATGTTAGCAAGTACCACAGCAGAACAGGAATGCATCTGCAAAATACCCGATAGGTTTTGGGAATGTGAAATTCACACCACTGGCATTTCAGCTCAGGGGTGTGGGTGTCAGCACTGGGAGGACAGTGCTGGGGACTGTGTCTAGTCTGCTCTTAAAGACTAAATACCAACACTTCGAGGACATCACTTGCATTCCTGCAATATTTTCATTAAAGAGGAATTCAGTTTGTGATTTCCATGAGTACTTGACTATATAAACCCAAGTGTTATTAGCAGGCTTATCAATTTGCTTCAAAAAGCACGTGCCATTCAAACCTACATTTGAGACCATGCTGAACTACTCTGAGCTACCAAACATTCACATCAGACTCGTCCCAGAAACTGCCAAGGAAATAGATTCATACATCAGTTGCCTGCACTTATTCTCTCAAGTAATGTAACACAGTTTGTGAAGCTAATGGCCAAAAAGGCATACAAAGCCCTCACTCCCTCCTCTACATGTATTTTGGTTAGAAACCAGCACACAATTGCAGATTTATTAAGACAACTTGAAACCAGAGTTTGGCTCATGCTTGAATGAGCTGTAACTGTATCTAACAGGGCTTCTTGAGTTCCTGCAGCAGGAAACCTGCTGAGGCCGCCCATACCACCCACAGCCCTCCAACCAGGGCAACAAACACTTCAAAGAACAGCAGCAATTCAGCTTTCTGCATTTGAATTTTTTCCACCAACTTTTCTGATTCCACATTTTTCTCTACTATACTAGCAGGGCCTCCTGAGCAAGGCACTAACACACAGAAAGCTTTCAGAAATTGCACCACCGGTTTGGCTGAAATTCCAATGGGAACTGGAAGTATGAAGGACAAAATTGGATGACTGAAAGAGCCTTGTTTCATTGGGAAAATGGAATAGAAAAAAATCAAACAGGCAGAAATTTTGTATTTACACATTTTAGGAGTAAAAGATTACAGATAAATAATATCAATAGGAAAAAAACCTCAGGTCCTCATCTTAATTAGGAACAAGAACTTGAAAATGTCATCAGCATTGAATTGATGCAGTATTAGATGAAATCACAGTATAGCAGACAGGAGAAGAAAGTTGTAGAGAAAACAACAGGTAATAAGAAGGTGGGAAACCATTTTGAAAATCTGAGGGATGAGGTGGTGGAAGTCACTATAAGACTAAGTATTAAGCTGTTAAAGAAACTGAAAAGTGAGGAAGGAAAAAGAAAAACAAATACCCTGAGTGAGGACATGAGGCAAAAAACCATTGCAATGCAAATCTAAGAGAGTAAACAAAATGAATGTTAAGCAGAAGAAAAGGTACCAGAAAGAGCAGCCTGACAGAAAGGGCTGCACAAACTGAACAGCTGAATACACTGGGTCAGGAGAGACCAAGAAAACACAGAACATTAAACAATCCTAAATCAACATTATGAGTGATACGCCAACAGACACAAAGGCGACTACAAGGGCACATGGTAAAGCATAACTAATGATTTTCCATACACAAGTAGGGCTGTGACTACTCATAGAGGAAACACTTTGCTTGTCAAAAGAGTTATCAGCTATTTCCTGATATACTAGAGCTGCTAAAACTTTCACCTTGAGCAAGAAATTGGTGGAGTTTTTGGTTTATGAGAAAACCACAAACAGTGAATAGAACTTCCTATTTCAAGACCTTCCTTAAATAATGTATTCACGATAATGGGAACCTCCTTCAGAACTACTATTCCTCAATATTACCATTAGTCTTACCAACACCAACTTCACAAAAAGATTAACTTCTCATGGGATCAGCTCTCTATGCAATTTATCTTCCAAACACTTGCACCGATTCACACCGTAAGGATCTGGCCCTTAGTAAAAGGGGTGTGTTCCACTACATGAATATACATTCACAAGTGTGATGATTTCTACAGCTCTCAGGAGTCATCAGGGACAACATGTAACCTTATCTTTGCATGAGACAGGTTGGGTTTATGTGAAGGTTGCTGCACAGGCAGTAACAGGATGCTGGAGACAGACAGTAACAGGAAATAAAACCACAGATTCTGCAAGAACATATTCAAGATCTACACACACGATTATGAAAATATTTGGTATAAATTATATATTAAGCATTTACAGCTCAAGGACTCCAAGGTTGAGGGTCACATTAATAGCTTAAATAAACTGATGAACATCTCTTCATGTGATCAGTGAAAATTCAAAATACTTTCAAATGTTTCAAAATAGCCACTTGAACATTTTACACACAGAGTCATGTAAGCAGAGATACTAAGAAACACTGTAAACCCACATTGTTAACCACAGGTGACAGAAGAGAAGGAACTAACCATCTTTGAGAGACTTTGGCAATTTCCATTAGTTCCTCCACATTTATTTTGAGAATTAATTCCCCTCGATGGTCTGACAATGCATAATTAATTACATTTGTTGACACTGAGGTTAGAATATTAGTCAAGTGTTGTCACGTTAAATATTGCACAAGAGTGTCATGAGGCTTTTTTTGATACTGTTAAATCTAAAGATGTGCAAAAAAGACATTTTTAAAGCCACCCTTGTTCACAGTCTCGGTTTAACAAGTACAGAGTGAAGTGCAGTTTTCTATAGGAGTCAGCTGGCTGCTCTGTCTCTGTTACTAGCACGACACTACCTTCCAGCCTAGGTACCACTTTCGAAGTTTGTACGCATTCACTTTGCCAGCCTTTCAAATTCTACTTTGCTAACAACAAAATCTGCTTTCTGAAGGTTAGTAAACATGCTTCTTCACAGGCAGCAAGGCTTTCATATCTGGCACTGGGAATCATCCCCACCACTCTGCCTTAACAGGTGGCTGTGTAGTGAGTGTCAAGCAAAGAAACACTTCCTTGCATAACACCCTTTTTGCATTTTTATATAAGCACAAACCAAGAAGCACACACTGCTAGAGAACAGAATGAGCTTGGTGCATATCAGGTTTTTCAGATTTCTTTACCAATTCTGACTTAAATATCTCATCTGTTTCCTCTTCGCCTTTGCTTATGTGCCATCTAAGCTTCAAACTCCAAACCCAGCCAAAGAATAACCCACCAAATACTTGGTACTTGGCATAGTTTTATAGAAGCAAGAATTCTCATTATTTAGTTTTTGAGTATTATAAGGTAGTAAAGGCAAAACAATTAAAAAGATGATCTCATTCTTCACTGAAGGCCAACCATCTCTGAGGCAACTCTCAATAATCAAACAGGACCACTTCCATCACTTTAGAATATCAAGCTTAGTGTGGAAAAAATTAATGAAAAAATACATCAATAAATGTATTTTTGACAAACACACAAAACTATTGAACTTGAGATTTAAAAAAAAACCAAACAAACAAAACCAACAAACAAACCACCCCAAATGGGACCTTTGTAAAACCTGCTTTAGAAAAATACAGAATAAAACCACCCTTCAGACTGCATGATGATGAAGAGATAATCTTGTAGATTGGCATTTTTCCCCACTTCAGTCAACATCTCAGTCTTTTTAGGGGATAGGGAGAAGGAAGGATCTCGAAGGACTTTGTAGGAACTAAAAATAACAAAGATCTAACATTAGCAGCAGGTGAAAGATAAATGTCCGAGAAGTTTTATGAGCAAAACTGGAGTGACACTGCAAACACTGCAAGCAAATAAACATAAGGCAGATTAAAAATGCAAGCTAGCAAGCCTTAGAGAAGTGTCAGCAAAACCACTAAAAAAACCTCCCCACACTACAGCCAACTCCAAGAAACCCATTTGCAAAGAACACGAGCAGATAGTTTTTCCCTTTCAAAAAGAGAAAGGCGCCAAGACATCCCACAATTTTTATTCAAGAACCTTGACAAGAATTCATTTCTAAACTTAGCGTTGCATAACTAGAAAAAAATAGTCATCCACTGAATTCAATTTATCTAAAATAAAAATATATTCCCTAACATTCAGCTCAAGTTCTTTCATTGCAGTATGGCAAGAAAGTTTCAGAAAACCAGGTTTAGGATGAGTATCAAATTAAATACCCGTTGTGCAATTTTTCAAGAAAGGCAATTAAGTGAGCAAATCAAAACCCAAACCAAAAAAGAGTCAATTGAACAGTAGCAATCCCTAGTTTTCAACAGATCACATTGTCTTAGGCACCACTTACAACGAAAACAGAATTAAAAGAAACTGAAAAAATAAGGCTGGTTACAAATTTCAGTGACAGATAATCCATTTATCTCCACCTGACCTAAGCTCCCAATTAAAGCAGAAGGGAGAAACTAGCTTGTCCAGCAGAATTGTTAAAGGCTAAATAGTTAAGAGATTTTGAGCCAATATATAAAACGAAAGGACAAAAGGACACAGCACAGCTCAAGTAACACATACACGCAATATATGATAAATATATAAATGTAATACCTATGAATCACAAAAGCCCCACAATCCTGACTGTATTTTTCACAAGTTGCAATCTCGATATGCATTTTTCTGTCTGGAAAGGTAAATTTCAGGTACCTAAATATTTCAAACTGGACAATACAGTGTAGGCTGAAGAACAGCAAAAGAATTATTGGAATAAAGAAAGAAACAGAAATTCCCACAGTTGCTACCTCCCAGCCAAGAGGTTGGAATTTCACTGAGTACACAATGAATGTGTTATATTGTACACACAGAATTTTTAAAGTTGGACCTACCTCTCCAGACCAGCATTTGCATTACAGTGATTCCTGTGTAGAGATCAGGAGACCTTGGTCTCTCTAGTACCAAGGACAAAGATGTGTCTTGTGCCCAGCAGCCAAACCATGCAAAAAGAGATGACAAGAACCAGTGGATGGACTGGAAACACAAAGAAACCAACTTCATGAGGTATTGCTAACGAGACTGGGAGTTATTTCATTTTGTTCCTGTAGTCGCCACAGCAGTTTCCAGAAGAGATGTGAGGACATGAAGTAGTTCTGTGGAGATTAAGGGAATTAAGAGAATTCTTAACTGTGTTAGGGAGGAAGGAGGGAGAAAGCAAAAGGATGCTTTTCACAGTGTCTGTCTGTAGGAAAGCCTCCTGTGGGCAGCACATGGCCCAGGGGAGGTAGGAAGCATCCCCTCCTGGCTGAGTGGGCTGGGGACACTGAATGTAAAGACAAGATGATGATGTTTCAGAGGGGGCAACACGAGTGGAAGGACGGGTAAGGGGACACAGTGAGACCAGTGTGGACAGGAAAAGACAGAATCTGAGTGAGCTGTCAGCACAGCAAGGCCAGAGAAAAATCCTGTTACACTAAATGGAGATTAGGAAGGGGGGAGCCGTGTTTGCCTGTTCAAACATTTATGTGACATGGCAGGATGGAAATGACCATATATCACAGAAAGTATGTCAGAACTGCATGACTCAGACTTTTTTTTTTTTTTTTTGTAATCTCAAATTCAGAGTTTGGAAGGAGAGGCCAATAGTGTGGCTAGGAAGGACTGGAAATGGAGATGAAAATGGTTTCAAGAACATGAAGTTTGATTTATTAGCTCAATGGAGGCTTACTCTGCAATAGAGGAATTACATGTAAGAGTATATCATTGCAAAAATAATACTCATTTACAGTTTTTGTTATTAAATAAAAAAGCTCTGTTACGACCCACATTTAATCACTATGTCTATTAAGGAACGAGAACAAATCCTGAATCTCTGCCAATACCAACATTTTCCTTTACTACAGAAGTGTGCCTTAAATGGAAGTAACACACAAAGAAAAATAAGGGGGGGTTTGTCAGTCATGCCAGATGACTGTCAATAAAAAAATGCTCAGAATTTTTTAGCAGTTTCTAAACCATTTCTCCATGGAAATTTCAAAGAATAGATGTCTCAGACGTGTAACTACAGAAGCACTGTTTTTATTTTGAAAGGCTTTTTTTTTTTTTTGCATTCATCAATAAGAACTTTTAGAGCACAAAAGGTCCCTTTCCTGAATTTTAATGTATCCAAGAGGTTAAAGAATCCTACAGAAATCCTTCATGTTATGCAAAGTACTGTCCTTGAAAGTTTTTGTTGCTTCTACCCTTGAGCCCACATTAGGATTTCTTTTAATTAACTGAGAACTGTAAGGCAAGCCCTGAAAAAAAAAATAAAATAAAAAGCCCCTTTAATTATAGCAACTGTCAACAGCACAGCAAGAATTTTAAAGAAATCTCAATAAATATGCAAAGAGGCATCTAAGAGATTTATGAACACGCCCAAATACACAACTCCCACCACACTTAATGAGACAGTCCTGAGTACTCCTGTGGGTGTCTGAACACCTTCTACAAGGCACACTGGAGGATATGGCTGAGCATTCTTCACACCTGTGGTCCCCATCAATGTCAGCCTGGGACTGTGGGCTTTTGGCACCTCTAAAAAAGCCTACACACTGAAGTCATTTCTGATTATCTCCATCTGTGCACATTTATTCTGGTATAAAAGTATCCCATCTCTGTTTATAGTTTAAACCTTGAGCCTGGGCCTCGGGCTCACACATGGAGACAGGAATACTAACAGCAATTTATAAAAGAGTAGGAGTGAGGTCTGAATTTTTCAGCACCAGCTTATTCCTTTTTTTACCCCCAATCTTTCTTAATGTGCTAAACGGGGAGGGAAACAAATTAAAAAAAAGAAAATTTCTTTAGGATTTGGCATATAATACTTGCTACATTTGGAAAGCCAATTCAAATCACAGCTGTAACAAGAACTCATGAGAATAAGAAAGCTTTTGTTGATATTTGAAAACTGTTAGTGAAAGTTATCTTTTTTCAACTGCTTCTTGAGATTTCCTTAAACATTGAAAAAAAAATGAAGAGACCCACATTTTAAGCTTTACATATTCCCAGTTATCCTCATAAAAAGAAATCATAGTTTACTGCTCTGCTTTTTATATTGTATCAGTTTATCACCTGAATTTAGGATATTTTTATAATAATGCATTTTATATTTCTATGTTATGAATATAAATAAAATCATATTTATTAATAAAAATGAATGCAAAGTACTTCTAATAGGCTAACATAATGTAAGAAAAAGAATCTGAAATATATATATGTGTGATGAAAGCCACAGGAAGTCCTTTTCCACCACTTGACTTTTGAGAGGGTGGTCAAAACCTGTTCAATTTTGGTTCTCAGGAAAATTTGATCAGTTCAAGGACTATCTTTTCCCATAAAAAGTGTATATATTTAGTAAACGTTTTCTTGGCATCATCTTCAGAACATTCATATTAACAGATGGAATAAAAATGTAGCTCATAGGCAGGACAGACTGACCTTCCAGCACAGGACTCATTCAACCCACAGGCAGATGGGACAGCACACTTTAGGAACATTGCATTTCTGTCACCAATTAGTTCAGGGAAAGTTTGTCTGGGTCAGTCACTCAAACCTGAAAACCGAAGAGTGTTACAACTTTTTTGAGTCCTGAAGACTCTTAATAAATTCAATAAAACATAGGTATTACAGCCAGGACTTCTGCACCAAAATACTACTCAGCTGCCCCTGCACAAGAATTTGTAGCTGTTCCTACACTAAACATTACTAAGAAACGTGGTCTTCCTGAACACAGGACGGGACTGGCAAGGAGCCTGCAGAGGCTGGAGCAGGCAGAGATGCTGCTGTGCTCTCCTGAAACCCATCAGCATGGCACAGCTGATGCCTCACAGTGACAGTCCCGAGGGATCTGGCACAGCTTGCAGTCAAGGTAAGGAGAAAGGGATGAGAAGAGAAACCTTGGAAATCCTTTCATCCTTTGCAAACTGAAGTAGATTTAGTTAGCAGTGGAAGCAGGTGAATGGGTTATCACTGAGCACTGGCACAGCCTGCCCAGGGAAGTGGGGGAGTCACCATTCCTGCTGGGATGGAAAAGTTGCCTAGATCCAGCTCTTAGGGACATGTTTAGAGGTGAACTTGGCAATTTGATGTTAGTTAGGAGCTGCTCTAAGGAAAAGGCTTATACCATTTACATAAAAAACCTCAAAACATAAATCATGGCTTGCAGCAATTTAATAAGGCATAATTTCCACCATTCAGAAATCCACCTCAATGATGTTACTCTAAGTGAAAGTGCATTTGTTTACAATACTGAGAAAATGAAGACTACTATAAAATTACCTCCACTCAAGCACTTTTGTTTCTTTTTTTGTTAAATAATGAAAATAGCAGATAGTTTCATTTAGGAAAATAAAACATAATACACTGACTGGTTACACTAACAACACTTGAGAAGAACCCATTGGAGGCACTTCAGTCTCTCTTTATAAAAGATAATTAACAGTGTACTCCTTTGCAAAAGAAAAATTTTGATCCAAAATTAGCATTTATCTCTTTACATTTATGTTTTCAGCATTATGCCTGATCTCTCTACCATCCTTAACTCCTATTGCAGTGCTTGGCAATGACCCATTGTTACAGCCTTGCAAAATGACTGAGCAAGTCTTTGAATTCCTTATTTTGGAAAATAAGATAAGAAAAAAAATAAATTAACTCTTTTCAACTTCTTTATAACTCATTCATTTGGTTGAACATGAACATTATGTTTCTCACCACAAAAAGTGTGCTTGTTTTCAACACCCTGTTAAGTGGTAATTTACAGAAAAGCAAGATCACTTTTGACAGTGTAGGATTTCGTATTCAGTTTTAAAAAGGGCAGTCGGCCTCCCCTTGCCCCTTTTAAGTATTTAATTGCCTTAGTCTACTGATATACTGAGCCACCATTACATGAATCCCACACAACTCATATTCAATACATAAAAATTAATAAGATTCCTCCAAAGCTTCTCTTCCCCAGGCTGGACAGTCCCAGCTCTCTCAGCCCCTCCTCCTGTGCCAAATGCTCCGGTCCCTTAACAGGCATAACTCCTCTGGTCAAAAGTTAAGTAGGTAATGCAACACTTTTTGACAGACTTGAAAACCACTCAGGACACTTCAAACCAGACACAGTTCCCTAAATGGTGTATATTAACATGAGAATTCTAGAAGTATCCATAAACATTGTGGAAAGAATTAAGTTAATATTCCTGCTGGCATAGCAGCATCTGTGAAAAACCAAACACTATTCTTCACTCAGAAACGGTACTTAAATACATCATAACATGAAATGCTAAGCATAAAATGACTCAGGGTTTAAGGACCATTTACAGTTTCAACTCTGTTGTTAAATGTGAAGGTGTTTAAAAAAAACAGTAGGAATTTTAATTTCTCACACTTATTTGAAGAATTATATTGTTACAACCATAAGCCTGTATTTGCTCATCTTGAAAGCCTTGATTTGGTGTGAAACATTTTCAACACAATTATAAATACCAAAGACCAGCATCAACATTAGTCTATGTGTAACTAAGCTCAGTAACACCAGCAGGAGTCAACATCAACCAAGTGAGAACACACACATTGGAGATACAGTCCAAGGTACTAAGCTGGCATATTGTGCAGGCTTTTAAAGGCTTACTAAAGCTTCAAAGAATAAATTAATAAGTTTCACGCTTCAAATATCTGTTCCAAGAATGTTACTTGATTTATGCACAGTTGGCTTTTACTAACAACCCATACAGATAAGAGTCTTGGAGCCAACACCAAAATTCTTGCAACCATTTATTACCTTTTTTTCCCTTCCTTAAGCAACAAGCATCCCTTTATCAACACAATTTCTAGCAAACATCACATGTCAATAAATGTATTTTAGCCACAAACCTTGGCTGCCTTTAGCCAGGTAAATGACACAAGTCTTTGAAAATTGCTTTGAAAGAACTGTATCTCCAGTGTGAAAGAAAGTATAGTTATAGACATTACCCCACTCAACAGCTTTCCATAATTACAGTATTTTATCAATGACATTTTAAGCAGGTTACTACAAAACCCATCCTGTTTCCCAGACAGTCCCAGAATACACTGCACAGCATCTTTAAGCAAGGGTGTGAAAAGGATCTACTTTCACCTTAACAATATAAGACTAGTTAGGTCAATTATCATATTTAAGTTCAGGTGTACTGTATTCTGGTGTTGCCTTAATTCAGGTCCCTTTAACAGCAATCTTCCCACTGACTCTGTTCAATTGTACCTTACTTCATCCTCAGAAAAGGATTCTGGTTTTTCTGAGCTTCCTTATGAATAAGACTTCAAAATTCTCTTTAAAATATCTGTTCCCAAGTATCCATACACGAATGCAGTCTTCAGGAATATGCTGAAAGTGAGTAAGAACTTGACTACTAGCTCTTAAAACATAAACAAGTCTCCCCTACTGTAATGGATGTGCTTAAAGCCATGCAAACACATACAAATAAATATTATCCCCATAAACAGCCTCCTTTTGATTTAATCACACAATCTGAGTTTTGTGATTAAAAGTAAAATAAAAACTATCCAAACAACTTGAGTATCTAGGCAGCATTGTCTCTTCCATGTGACTACTGCCAGTATGTCTAAACCAGGTAAACAAAGAGCAAAAGCTGAAGATCTGTGTGATTTATGCAATATTCAGATCAGCTGCACATAGATGATTAAATAGATATAGCAAAGATCTACAACTTCACTTTTTCCAATTTAAAACCGAAAAGGTAATCAAATTCTGCAAATATTTGATACTATTTGTATCTATATTGTGGGAGCAAATAAAAACCACAAGCCCACAAGTGATATACAGAACCTGGAGAGGAGAGAGGAGGGAAAAGGAAAGTAAGGAAGTAGATGTGGAGAGTTGTTAAGGCAGTTCTGAAGGGCCAAAGAGGCACAGAAAGCCTCAGTGAGAAATAATGCTCTGTCTACCCCAACAGCTGTTTGATTACAGGACCTGAATCACTTCTTCCCTGAACACACCCTCAGTAAGTCTCAAGAGCTGGTGTGGAAGGCACCATGGGGAAAAAAAGAAAGCAAAAAAAAAGGGTAAGAACCACACTTCTCTGCAGACCTGCAAAGTTGGTCTTGTGTGGGAGAACTCCTGGGACTTGGTTGCTGCCTTTCATTGCTAACAGTGCCCACAGAACTGCAGCTGTCTCTGCCTTGAGGAGACAAGAGCATGAGTGTAGCTGTGGGTTTGGGGACACAGGGATGTCACACAAGGCACGACATCGCCCATGTGAATGACACCCTCCTACTCCTGTCCCTTTCAATTCAGCCCCCCTTACCAATGAGAGGAAGATCTCACCAAGCCATCATGAGAATTCTCTGAGTAATGGCAATAGAAGAGGTTTCAGTATACAGAGTGGGTATTGCAAGGGCTCTTTTGAGGCAGTAAAACTTGGGGCAGGGGGACCCACAGTAACTTACATCTAGCTCAGCCCAATACATGCCCTGTCACTGAAAAGGCCAACACCTACTAATAATAGCAGGCCCAAACAGCAACAAAACCCACACAGTTTAAGCAATATCGTCAATACAACACGGTATTACTCACACACTTTACACTTTCAGCACAAGTTCTCATTTCTCCACCTCAATTTTCCCATCATAGAGGGCATAGAAAAAGGAAACGAAACAGCTAGAGGAGCTACAATGTAACATTTCAACATTAAAGCTGTAAAGGCCTTTATTTTTCTGCTTCCTTACACTTCTGACAAAGTTTAACAAAAAATATCACAAAGGTGACCCCATAAATAGGACTGGTAAGCATTATGGTCTCAATCCGCAGGAACAGGTGACAAAATGCTTACCTTCCAAATTAACACCCAAAGCAGATGGCAATCCCTCACCAAGTGTGGAATTGAAGAACAAGGCTCTCTCTGCCATAGCTTACAAAGCACATGAAAGCTGCTGCTAACAAGGAGAAAACATCTGGAAGATAGTGTTTATCTATGGAACACAGCTGCTGAGTAAGTGAGTGGAAGTGTGAATTTACGTTTGTTAGCTTATCTATAGTCTGGCTGCTTTGCAAACGGCTACAAGGCAAAGTAAGAAAAATCCAGAATGAGAGACTCAAAACATTTTGGGGGCAATGTGTACACAATGCTTTCCCATACCTCTTTTGGGGAGTGTGCAAAATTAACAACTTCAATGGAAGACTTTACTTTTGTTTAAGCCTTAAAGAAAAATAGCATTTTTAAACCCATGCATACAGAAAATCCCTGTGTAGCAGAAAGTCACAGCACAAGGCTGTGTGAAATAAGTAAACAATCCACTGCTTTCTCTCTACACTTTACAGTTGTCATTCTAAAGTAAAACAGGAAGAATTTAAGGGCCTGTCAGTTTTCAGATAAAAATCCTATTCCTAAACAGGATTAGCTGGTAACCTAAAAATATCAGTCAGTAATCTCCAAAAGTCATAAGCTCATATACCCCACAAAGTCCTATACCAATCACTAACTACAAGAAATTAGGTCAGAATCCAAATCAGATCACACTACAGTAGCATCAATCTTCTTATTTCAGAGCTGTCACATTTTAAATCTTTCATAGTTTCCACATAAATTATTAAAAACAGAGATCTGCCTCTGAACAAAGACTAACCAAAAGTGACAATCTAGTTTAATGTTACAGGTTGAAAAAAACATATTAAAAAGCTTATTTTCTGTCACTTAAGACATACCTTTAAATGCACCCTGTCAAGCAAACAAACAAAGGCTATCTGACAGACTGCTTTGGTTTCCTTAAAATGATCTGGGATCAGGTGGCAGTACTTCTGGCACTGCCTACTATCCCTGTACCTTCCCCTACCTTATTTTCTATACACTAAATATAATAAATGGCATATTAATATCTGCAAATCTTTGAAATCAATTGATGTAAATCCATACCAACAAAAGCACTTTCTCTACTAGAGACTGGTTTCTTTTTCCCAATGACAACAGTCTTCTAAGATGCAGATTCTGAGACCCTACCTACATGTAGGCTATTTGAGCACATTACAGTAATTTGCACCTGCAAATCATTGGCTGTACTATTAAGAAAGTGGCCCCTTCAGCTCACAATAAGCTCCACATGTTGACTGACTGCCATTGAGGTGAGGAACACAAAGATTCAGTGAAAGCATCTCACCAGTACTGTGCTCCCAGAAGTGGCATCACTGACTTCCTGACAACTATCACAGTTTTTAATAGCTTTTAAAGTTGGTGCAGTACACTGACTGACACAGCTGACAAGAGAGGCAAGGAGCAGCTAAGACCAGAAAACAAGTTTCAGCTACAGCTTTTGGATATAGGCTGTCTCTTTCCATAAAGGGAAGCTGCATGCTATTCAAGTCCTATGACATCTTCAACTCTAACATTCACACTTGATCTACAAACTTGTCAACAAAACCAAACCAACTGGGAAAATAATGGCAGCAAGTCACTTTAACACTCTTATTTTGACTAATTTCATGGTGACATTTATGAGCTGTAATAAGCTACATGAATCAGTGGCATAAACCTACATAACATATAACAAACTAGAGGTGACTGCTAATTAAACAATAATTTAAATTTCTGTCATGCAGAATAGACCTCTTATATCATTATCGCCATTTTTGACTCCTTATATAACAAGTTTCTGTCTATCCCTTGATGAGTTACAATGACAATCACAAGTCTACAGACTGGCAACTCTTTTGGGAAGGAAAATTTATCGACTGCAGTTTGAGAAAATACAGAAAATGTCAAACAAAGTACTCACTCCTCACACAGAACAACCAAAAAAACCCCAACAAACTGGAAAACCCCAACCAAAAAAAAACCCCCCAAAAACCCCCAAAACCCCAACCCTGCCCAATGATTTAACCAGTGCCCACTGCTCCACCTCTGCTAGCTGACTCAAGCTCTCCTTCCTCGTGTGCTCTGAGCCCATCAGAAACTAAAGTACCATCAGCATATCCTGCCATGTGGACACTGCTCTGTAGACATGGGGTGCAACAAGAAGACAGTTGTATCACAGTATCAACTGTGCAAACTGCATTGAAGCAGCAGTGGTTTTGTTTGACTTTGTTCTGGTTTTCTCTCCCTTGGATCAGCTTGCTTGCAAATGGACCACCTCTGCTAATTTTAGCTGCAGTCCTCAGTCATTCTGGATGAAGAGAAATCCAAATACTTTCTCAGGAGCCCACACTCACAGGCATATAACATCACACTGCCTAACTCTGAGCACGCTGACAAACCAAGTTTGCATATTCTTGCTACAGGCCATGTAGAGAAATCTGAGTTCTCTTCATACCACAATCCAGCAGTGATGCATAAAAAACAATCAAACCCTGCAGTGAAGAAACATTAACTTCATGCTCCCTTGTGATATAGCATTGTAGATATGGGAGGATAAAGCAAAAGCAAAAACAGCCAACACAAATTCAGTTTGGATGCAAGGGCCAAGGAAGAGCTGTGTGACCCAACTTACACAGCCTGTCATGAAAAACAGATGTGTGAGGCCTTCTTTCTGGCAAAGCGGGCTGACAAAAACGTTTGCCAGGACAGTTAAATTTTCTTGCTGCCACAGCTATCAGAGAGCACTCCTGCTTGGCTTGTCACTTGCCTTCAAGAAGTAGAGGAGAAGTTCCACAAAAAAAGTTAAACTTATCTCTTTTCCTCTTTTCTCCCCATCTCTCCTTGAGCTACAAATGAATAAAAAACACATAGGCATCTATACAAGCCATCAACAAGAGACAGGAATGAATACAATAAACAAACCCAGTAATGTAAAACCCAAATTGCAGGCAGACAATTGAACACGGTATCCAGAGATTGATTTCAATATAAGCACGGTTGCAAGAGCATCATGTTACAATCTAAGCCTTAAGAGCAAATTTCTTTAGACACTCATTTCAAAATACTCACTTTTTAATGCAGGAAAGAAAGCTGCAGGTGACATATGTCTGTCCAAGTAATCATCTAACCTTTGTTCATTGCTAAAAGCCTGATGGACTTTGTTAATGTTTATAATGTTACAGAGCATTAGACCTCCATAAATTGCTTACTTCCTCATTTTGAAACGGGTACAAAGACTGATGTTTCCCTACAAGGAAAGAAGAAACTTTTACAGTATCTTGCCAGCTCTAGCCAAGTGAATGTTCTTCAGAAGGACTCCAGAGCTCTTCAGTTCCAGAACAGAACAGATCCCATGATCCTGGAGAAGCTGCTCACGGGTTTATCCCTTGAAGTGACAGTGACACAGCATCTGAGTGGAACAACTCCACAACAACCCTAGCATTTCTCAGTAGTTACACCAAGCCTTTTATGAATCAAAACAATTTTACCAATTCTAGTGTCAGAATTATCTTCACACAAAATCCACAGAACTTCATAACAACTTTAAAGAACTAATTAGACCTTCACCAGCCTAACACCATTCTTACTGATGATATTTAAACAAAATAGTACTGTTTTTACAAAGCACAGATACTCCTTAATAAGCAGTCAGATGAGTCAACCTATACAGCCCAGCTAACCAAGTATGTGCCAACAGATCTTATCCTGAAAATATATTAATAGCTGCATGCCAGTCCTACTTCAAAGAAAGCTACTGTGCAAGTCATAACTAAGTCTTCCTAATCACAAACACAGAACTTCCTTAACTCTTGGAAATGCGCAGGCAGAGTTTAAGAGGGACGACAGGACACAAAGAAATTAAAAAAACCCCATACGTGACTTATTTTCTGCCAAGGGCAAAAAACGTGAGGCATTTTCAAAAGGACTGAGATGACTCTGAGCATTTTAGAGGAGGACGGTCTGAGCACACTCAGCATAAATCCACTAAGAGCTCAGAAGTCAGAGAGCTTCCACAACAACAATAATAGCTCTTTTAAAAAAAATAAAAAAAAAAATCAGGGCAATTATAGAGGAAAAAACGCATACACAAAGAAATAAGACAGGACAGAAGAAAATAGCTGGCGGAATATCAAGATTTTTAGATGCAAATTGGGAAATGCATTTCCTTATTTTCCTCATTTCTCTCAAGCTGTTAGTAACCTGCAATGTATTCTGCATCTCTGTAGTATTGCTCTTAAATTCTCTAGGATTTACCAAATGCTTTAAGTATATATTCTAATATTAGCTACTTATTCCAGAACAAGTTAGTGGGTAGTTATCATTAGTGGATAGTTTTGCTATCATCATAATCAAGATCGGGGAGGGGGAGGGGAATTTTTAAAAAATAAGCTTTTTTGGAACTATATTAAACAACAGTGAGCTCTATTGTCTACATACTTCTTTGAAGGTCATAATAATAGGCCATAACAAAAGAATTGTGATCACCTTGGTTAAAATCTGATGAATTGTAAATAAAGATCACAACTGCTTATATTTGAGCTGAAGTACTTATGTTGGAAAAAAGTATACATCCACCATCTGCTGCACAGTAATTACAGAAATTAAACCCACATTTCTGTGGCCTGCCTTTAACAATTTTTACTGATACAGTAATACTTGATCTTCTTAGGGAACATAATCTAAACTCATGCTGTTAAATGATCATAAGACTATCCACTGTATGGCGTAAGCAGTTCATTAAGCTGGAATCTTGAAGAACACTTGCTTGCTCCCTAGTAATAACAGAAACAGTTTCTGTAGTTTTACGTCATGCCGTTAAGTTTAATCCACAGTCGAGGCAAGTTAATTTCACACCTGCTGAGCGATATCATGATGGATGGCACCACAGCAGGTCATTAATTCTCTTTCCTTTTGATTAATTTCACACCATACACTGGACACAGTCTTTGGAGTTACGATGTCTGAGTGCGGTGCTTAATTCCTTCAAAGGGCTAAATCAGGTTTTGACTGCTTGCCAACATGCAAAGAACCCAGATGTGATACAAGTGAAAGGAAGCGTCACCAGGCTTGGCACTGAACTCAGACATGGCTACAGGTGTGGCAGGACACTCTCACTCAGCAGTCTGTTTTAAGTGGGTTGTTCTTTACCATAGCCACCAAGACAAAATTCTGGATGCACCTTACTGTTGGGGAGTTGCTTATAAAAGAATTCTGTGCCATCAGTAGTGCAGAGAGCAGTGACGCTACTAAAACAATCAAGAAGTTTTAAAGTTAGGGCGTTTTTGCCACAGAAACACTTCCATCATTTAGTTACTGACTTTATACTTGAAAAGGCCTAATGGTTTACTAAGACTACCATATCTCCTGTTAAAAAAACAAAAACAAAAAAAAGTCAAGATTACACACAGTGAAAGAAGAGGAAGGAAGAGTTAACATTCAAAGATGACAACAGCAGCCACTGTTGCCACCAGAGCAGAAGGGGAAGCTGCAGGTCATTTTGTTCCTCTGTAGCCAGTGAAGACACCTGGGGCCCTTGGAGACCTGGGGTCCCAGAGGAGAGGGTCAGCCACAGCAGACGGCTGAGCTGAGCCAAGAGCTCACAGCTGAGGAGCAGGCTAATCCCACTCCATTCATCCTGCTGCTCCAAGCTGCTCAGCTCTCACACCCTCCTTTGGGCTGGGTGTGCCAAATCAACAGATCCCTCCATGAGCTGATTCAGATCAGGAACACAAAAGAAGCCTTTTTCTTACATTAGCTTTCTGCTTGTTTTGCAAACCAGGCTGTCTAACAGATGGGTCAGGTGTGTATCAGAGCTTGTGAAAATGAAAAGGAGAAATTGCATCTTTTGGTGGCAAAGAGTTGTTTAGTTTATGCTTTCTCCCACTTTTAGAGAGCAACTGGAAGCAGCAGCCCCAAAAGCCTCGTTGTCTCTATTGACTGTGGAAGGACCTGGGCTTCCTAAACTCAAGTTAGGATGTGTTTTCATCCGTCCTTTTCCCTTTCCCCAGGCACCCCAATTATCTACAGCACAACTAATATTAGGGAACCATTAGTGCTCATAACTTGTCCAAAGCTTTCTCCTTTTGTTCTTACTTCCCAATAGTGCTTTCCAATATAGTAGGAGCAAATTTTTAGTCTCTTTCTGATCACAAAGAATAATAACTCAGAAAACACAAAAGCACTCAGGCTTAGCAGCAGCCATTTTTGGTAACAGAAAATATTGCAACGAAGTCAAAATAGTGGAGAGAGTGACATGAAATGTTGTGATTTGACAATATAAATCACATAGGACACGTGATTCAGTATGCATTGCTTAAATCTCTCAATGTGACAGGCTGAGGAAAGGAAGGCACAAGCTATTCTGGATCCATCTGTGCCAGCAGACTTCTCCAACTTCTCTCCCCCTCACATCTGCCCATGGAATTAACCTGAGTGTTCCCTAGACATCTCAGTCAAAATAACTTGGGCAATAATTAATATGCTATTTCCACTACAAAGCTGATCTGGCTATTTTGATTAGCATAGTTCAGGCTGTATAAGACTGGCCCTTCCACCAAGGTTGCAGGAATCTTTCCTACAGTCATTCTGTTGTCCTCTTCTGGTTCAGCATGGTGACTGACAGCACCACTTACTGTCAATTACTTGATCAAAGGCTCCACATAAAGCTTGACTAGGTGCTCATTTGAAGTGTTATAATGGTACCTGTTTATTTGCCAACATGCACTTTTCAGCATGAACTGAAAAATTTTACTGTCAGCTCCTACAAAGAATCTAAACACAGGATGAACTCGAAGCTGGATTAATAGAACTTACCTACTGAATGGAAATTCAAAGTAAATTAACTCAATCATCCGAAGCTGCAAGCAACTCCCATTGCTGGCCACCAATTATGCCAATTCTGGAGTCAGGAGTATCAAAGGAACAGTTACAGCTTCAACATTATTTGCAGCAGTATGTACTTCTTCCCCACCATCACTTGGCTCCCATTAGCAATAGGAAAGTGAACATTTCAGTCCTTTCCCCAATTACCCAAAACACAGTATCAAAAAAAGAGTTTGAGAGAGAGCCAAATTTTTGATGTCTGCATTTTTGGATGTCTAGAGGACACCTAGGTTTACTTCCCTTTGTATGTCTCTGTTCTAAAGGGCTGCAGAAGAAACTATTCCCTTCCTACCTAAGGTCTTTTTGTAGCTGTAGTTATCTCTCTGGCCTCCTCCCACAGAAGCGCGCAATCACTCTTCTCTTTCCTCTCTCTGGCCTTTTTCAGAAGAAGAGAAACTTGATCTGCCTGCATATCATCTGAAATTTGGAAACAAAAGAAGCCCAACTCTCAAGCCAGGTCTTAAGCTGTTTTTTTTTCCCATCTTACACAGATAATAAATAATTAAGGTGAAATTTCCCCTAAGTGCATAGATTAATGCTTACCAAATCCTTTTAATTATTACAGCAATTTGTGAGCTAAAACCTAAGTGCAATAAAGGATGAATTTTAAATTGCTATATGTTTGCATATATTCATTATGCACATCACCATATGTCAGGCAGAATCTCTGAAGGTAAATCTCAAACAAGTGATTACCACTGAAGCAACATGATGGAGAATAAAGTAGACAAGTAATATATTTAGCTTCATCCTATCTTTGTCCCTAGAGGAAAGCATTCCTTCTAGTGTGGGAAGGGGAGAGAGAAAAAAAAAAAAGCCTAGAAAATTCAAACATGTTTTTCCCCAATACTAATGACCCACTTTAAGCAGTCTTATGTAACTATAAAATGAGATTATATTTGCCTTGTCATGGATTTAATCTTATGCTTTTCAGTCTGAACCATATCAGGTTATTTATTTACCTCACTTGCCTACCACAGCTTTCTGAACTTTCTCAGCTTAAGAAATCTGGCCCCTCTCCTTCTTTTCAAATCAATTAAATTAAACAAGACAAACCTGGTGAGGTAATTTTGCACTTGGCTGAACTGTACAAGGATTACATAATCCAAAACTATGTAATTATGTTAAATACCTGTTACCCTCATCTTAAATTTTCACCAGTCCTGGAATTCCCCCATGTGTGCTCTTTGGTGCGTTCTCAGGCAGGAACACTGAGCTTTTCTTCCTCCAGTGCTAGCAACATAAGTCAGTTCTTAGAACACTTGGTGTAAACAGAAGCACTGCCATTAAATGAAATGGTTTTCCAAAAACAAGCAGAAATGGTTCCACTTTGGTAAGTATTCTCTAAAAAGGGCACATAAAATACAAATCTCTGCCACTGCAACAGAAGTTGGTCTAGATGTTGTTCATAGCTGTATGGATGGAAGAGAAGAAAAGAAGTTCCTTCTAGCAAGAAATATTGCTGTGTACCAACTAAAAGTTCCTTCACACACTAGGAAGACATTAATATAATTTCAAACCACCCCATGTGTACCACAAAATACCCATATATTTGCCAGACACTACACGAATAATAGGGAGAAGATTTGCAAGGCAGAATTCCCACATCCAAGCAAACACAGGAGGGTAGTATTTAGGTTACTTCTCTTGGGTTTCAACAATACAAATGCATTATAAGCTATAAAAATCAACGCTTTCTTCCTCCTTCCCCACAACAGTAAGAAATCCCTTAATATTTCCTAAATAGCATCCTAGAGCCAAGTGGTTTTCAGAATCAGAAAGGAAATTCAATAGGCAATATTGTCCATCTCTAGAATGGTGACAGTGATGAACTGTGTATTTTGATCTAACAAGATCAAAATGTTCTTCTTAGAACCAAGTTCACATTAGCCAGGTAAATGCACAAGACAGGAAATAAACCCACAACCCTAAGATGAATACTTATCTATAAATATGTACGCCAAAAAAAAAAAAAATCCTCTTTCAGACAATCCATTAGAAAATTTTTACAATCCAGTAGTTAATGTAAATGCACAAGGCTGCCAAAAAGACCACTTACAGCTCTGAGCAGAATTTAAATGGTCTTGAAACAGTACAATAGTACTAGCAGAGAGTAAAACAGAGACCACTACACTGGTACTACCACAAATGAATGGATTTCTTTACTGTTTAGTCAAACCTAATGAAGAGAAAAAGATAGGCAGAGACACAGGAATGGATTTTCTAGTATTACAAAAAGACTCATTCCTTTCGACTCACTGGGGAAACATGCTGGCAAATGTATCTTTAAAAGGTGATACAAAAAGCCTTTCTCTTTTAAGCTCTGTATCACCAGGCTACATTGATGTATTTTTGTAACAGCCAGAATTTGACAGATAACCTGCAAATAACTATTTAAGGCATTATCTTAGCACATTTCAACATCCAGAGCAGTCTATTTGCTTTGTAAGCTACAGCCATGAGGATCCAGCACAGACCAGGCTCCCACTGTATCATATCTTAGCTCATGGTTTACTCATCTGCTCCCCTCCCTGAAGCAGGTAAAGGTGCACTTTGAGCCAGGGGTGTGGAGAGGACAACAGTATCTCTAAAGGCAAGGGACACACCAAACCCAGTGTCCACTCATGTTCATTAGTGCCTGGAAATGTTCAAGGCCAGGTTGGACAGGGCTTGGAGCAACCTGGTCTAGTGGAAGGTGTTCCTGTCCATGGCACAGGGTTGGAAGGAGGTGATCTTTAAGGTCCCTTGCAACCCAAACTATTCTGTGATTGATTCTATTATGAGGGCTGGTCGTAAAGAGAAGAACTGTTCAAGCTACTACCCTGACAGAATAAAGAATAATTTTTTTTTTCAATAACATTGAAATAACATCTGTATTTCAGAGGGATATGACATTTTTTTTTTCTACAGCTTTCATCACTGAATAGTGATAGCTTCCAGATTTTATTCTATTTTAGGCTGCTGTTTTAATGCTGAGAAAAGTCGTATCCTACAGTTTGGACTCAACATGTGACTTGAGGTTTAGGTCTGATGAATGCTTTGGAAATCATCTCTATGGTCTTATCATAAATATTTCAATCCAAAAATACCATTGCATAAAGTAATTTTGGTATATAAATTTTTAATTACTTTATTTTCCAAATCTCAGAAGATATCTGACCTTCAAGACAGCTAAGTAAATAAGTTGTTTTCCTCACAGTTAAAGGTCTCATTTAACTCCTACCCTCTTTCTCATTAACGTCATTCTTCCTGCTCATTATATTCAAGTTTGCTTTCCCTTAGAGAGCAGTACCTGACCAGTTAATTTAATGACTCCTTAAGAACAACTTAAGGACCACTACCACCAGATTTTCCTCTACTTATCACCCTGTAAAGTTCACTAGAACTGAAAGAATTTTTCCTTCATTTAATTTAAAAAATAAAAAGCAAAACCAATTATTGTTTCATGGCTGTGTCTAGCTGCTATGACATTCACAATTCCATATTAGACACGTAAAATCTGTTTACAATGAAGTTCAAGGAGGGACTCAAATAGCCAGCTGATAAAAGAAGCAGCTTAACTATGAAATTACAAGTTAGCAAAGATTTCCCAAACATTTCAGTATTTTAAAAGCTGTCTACATTCAGATTTATTTGATGCCTTGTTCTGCTCAGCTTTCCTACATTCTAACAGACCACTGAGACAATATAAAGTATCAAGTTTACATTTTCTCCATAATATTTTCATTTATTTATCCTGACTGGCTTTTTTGGGAGGTATAATGATAGCCTTAGACGAGATTCCTATACAAATGTTTGGAATAATCAAGCTAAGTAAGTTACTGCAATAACATATTGAATATATTGGCAAAAGTATTGAAATTAATTCCAGTGAAAATAACTCCCAAAGGAAAAAATCTGTAGATGTGGACAAACTACAGGACATTTGTGGATTACCCTCTTCTTCAGTGTGCTACTTTCATTTCCTGTAGGGTCACAGCCTGTGGAACATGGGCAGCGAGTCAGACCTTCAATGAAAATGGCCTCAATCATTAGTGACAGCTCCTTGAGGTCAGCTGGAAGAGACCCATCAGAAAAAAAAGGCAAGAGGATCTATGTGAAAGTTATCATTGTGACAAAGAAAAGGATGGAGACCAACTGGCCTTTTGAAGGAATGCAATCAGTGCTTGGAATCACCTGTTGTCAGACCCAGGTAATGAGCAGTGCAAGAGAAAGGTTTGAGTTCATCTTGTATCTATTATTAGCTGATTATAACAAAGATTCAGCACAACTGCACATGCAGTATTCAGAGACTTCATCAACTCTGAATTAATTGTACAGAAAAAAAATAAAACTCCAAGCAGGCTTTTTGGGTGGGTGGGGCAGGATGAGGGGTTCTATTTTAGTCCAACCCTTGAAGTCAAGCAGTTCAGTAAATAAGGACATTTCCTAACCAATTTAATAACAAATCAGGTTGCAGGAACTGAGAAAGAATTTCAGAAGTACACTTTGGAGGATGGGAAGGAATGCATGAGGTAAAACTTATGTGTAATGTGTGTTAAAAAATTTTAAGTCATGTGGAGAAATCCCATCCTTGAAGATGAGATGTTTAAAATAAAATGGCAAAAGTCACTCAGGAGTCTGGATTAAGATGGAAATCATGCTTTTTTTACAAGCACAGCATAAGATACAGAAAGTCTTCCTCACACATAACTGAAATCCAGCTTGATCTACAGCTAAAAACGACACAACATTAAACCCCAATCAAGAAAATTAATTGAGAGATAGCTGAATTATAACACACCTTCTGATTAAAAGATTATATACGCCGAAATCTTCACAGCCTGAAGAGAACAGAAGACACATCTGCTGCCTGCATAGCTCTTGAAGGCCAAATGAAAAGAGAGCACAACATGATTAGCCCTTCAGTCTGGCAGGGTGTGGAGTAGTGGAGGCAGTGGTAAAAGCAGTAATTAAGCAGCAGTGACAAAGAAAACATGCTTCAAATTGCACCAAATAGGGAAGGAAGGAGACAGACACGAGCCAAGATGGAAAGAAGGGTATGGTGAAAACGTGAAACCTTTTATACAATATTCTGGTGCATTTCTAACACTCCTCCTCATTTTTCAATTTATTTTTTTTAACCAGTTTTACAGTTCAAACACTGGTGTACTTTCCATGACATTCTAAATAAATTTTATTAAGGAAATAAAGACCTTATCATCATAATAAACTGGACAACCATTAGCAGTGCACTCAGCCACACACCCAAGACAGTGAGAATATATCAGGGGGAAGAAAAGGTCTAATAACAACATTTGACAGATTTCTTCCTCCATTTGTAAAATGCAAGGATGGCAGAGCTGGTCAAATAAACAGCGAAAAGGTTTTAATTCTGCATTTTTGTGGCCTGGACAAACACCTTTCCCCTAAGCAATAAGTTTGATCCCCATAGTACAGGTAAGGTAGACACTGTAAGGTTTCTGGAGTAATTTCTGCCAAACTACAATGCTGCATCAGCAGCCTTTTTAATTAAATGTCAAATCTTAGTTATTTAAAGAATAAAGTGGGTGGTATATTTAAAAATACTCTGTAACTTGTCAAAGGGCAAGAGTACACCTTCATTAAAAAACTCTTTTCACAATACACACCCAAAATCAATAGTGTGAGAACTGAGTTGTATACAAGGAATTTAAACAGTAAGAAGGAATTTTTTTATTTTGGACAAACAAAAATGTATATTGTTAGTATTTACACAGAGTAAGTCCTTTTGGGAAAAAGCAAAACAACAAAACACACATTAATTTGTCACATTTGACCTACTGGATAGAGCATTAACCAATATCAACCCTCTGCTAACATAACATTTTAAGAAATAATAAGAACACAGTCTTCTACATAAATGCACTGATGGGGGGGAAGGATTGGTATGAGGGCACAGATTTCATCTAACTGCACTTTGGTGAAGACCAGGAAGACTAGTGACATTCCCATATAAAAGCACCACAAATACAAATGCTGGTGTTAATTCTCCTGCATTGGAGAACTGAATATTTAATTAGCATAAGGTACTAGGAATTCTAAAACAGAGTTATAACACCACTGAGTTCTACCACCATATCCTGAAGTACCAAGTTCATAGCTGGGCAACAGAATCCAAGTTTGCTGCGTCCACCAGGAACAATCCTCAGGGGCAGAACAGACTTGAGGTACAAACAACAGTCTGAACAGAGACCAAGACAATTCTGCCACAACAGAGTACTAGCAGTGGATGAGAATGTAGGGGCGGGGGGAAATTGCCCTGCTAATTGATATATTTTTAAACTCCAAATAATGAGAAAATACATTCTTCAGATCTCCATCTAAACACCCTTTTCAAGTCAAGTATCACAAAATTTATGTAGAACAGTTTTCTCTCTCTATATAAATTATGATAGTATTTTTCAAGTACAGCCTTTTTTAATCTTTTCTCCCATTTATAAGTTTCATTTTTTTCTTTGCTCTAGATGTGGCCACTTATGCACTAATATCTCAGTATGTAAGAAAAGTGTTCTTGGACATGTTTTAAGTCACTTAATAGTAGCATTCCTCTGTAATATTACCCAGTGCACGAGCTATGCAACCAGTACATATGGAAACTACGATGCCAGGAAATGAATCAAGGTACAAGGAGTTCCAGAGAAGCTGAACAGAAGCTAAACCTGTTACAAGCTTGTGCTGTGTATCAGCCAGTACAACCCTCAAAGGAAAGTTTAAATGTACACTTGGGCCTCATTGTACTGGTTTCAATATACAGAACCAGAGGTTTAAATAGCATCAACTCAAAAAGAGCTTAAGTAAACTGCAATATGCCTGTTACACCAGTGCAGGAGTTTACCCACTGCTGTTAAACTCTCGTTACATCACTGTAAAAATGCAATCCCTTCACCGTGGGCTGGTGGCAAAGTGAATCCCTGCTGGTAACTTATCAACAGTGCTGCAGCAGCTGCTCCCTGCCTGGGCATCCAGGAGCCAGCCTGGACCAGCTACCGAGCTGGAGTTCCAAACAGCCAGTGGGCACCTACTATTCTCATAGAACTGCAAGTACAGTTTCTAATGGACTCCAGCAGAGAGACCAAGTCCTTGAGCATCTTCCAGCCTGAAGCTCCTCCTTGCTCCTTCAAATATTCTTTCACTTCGCTTGGTGAGAATTTTGGTATGACACCTCAGGTGAAAGTTACTGTAACCTTTTCCTCAAAGGAACCGTGGGTAGTCCTATTAGGTTATAAATCCAGGACTCAAGGAGAGTCACTTCAGAGACTTGCAGACTTCACAAAGGTTCACAACTGGGGCCAAAAAAATGAGATTGGTAATCTGCCCAAGAGGCCTCACACCACTGAGATCCAGAGTCAGTCATACATCAAATCATTTAATCAAACCAAACACTGATGCAACTCAGTATCATTTGTCACATCACTAAAAAAAGTCAGAAGTTTTTATTTTTCTGATTACCCAACTTCTTGAATAAACGAATGCTAAGCTACTGAAACAAAATCAAGGGAAGTATTCCGACAAGAACTACACATTACTAACTCACCTATAAGGAGCAGAGCTTATCTTTCTCTTTCAAGATAAGTTACACTAACAAAACAATTTGTTTCCTATAGCCTCTCTTGGTATGTGACAAAATGTCTATTAGAAAAAACAATCCAATATTTTATTTGAAGTATTACCATAACGATATTTAAAGTATAATCATAACGCAGGGTAAATTGATTACAGGCTTTTAAAATGAGACTAACTGTTCAAAAGTGGTTGATTTTATCTACAAGTAAAATAGGCTGTTAGCTTGAGCAGAAAAACCACTGGAAGCATTCTCCTCCTGAATGTTTTTCTTGGGTTTTTTGCAGTCTAGTAAAAGAAAAGCAGCTGCATAACACAAATAGATGTGAAGTGTAAACAGAATGATACTGCATTTCACCATGTTCTTGGAGGATCAATAATGCTGATTGAGAAACTGCATTTCATGAAAAGAAATACAGGGAAGTAAACTGCTCATTTTTACAAGAACTTAGAAAACCAAATCAATGTGCTAAGGGACTGATTGGAATAATGTAGCTTTAATAATGTGGTCAAATATCCTGTAAAGCCTAGATTGAAGTCTGAGTGGCAAAGATTGAGAAATCTTTTTTTACCACTCCAGAGTGTTCTTTTTCCTATTCTGCCAAATCAGTAAACACAAATAATAATGTTGCTGACAAAATCTTGCCAAAATACAGGAGTGACAGTTCTTAATTAAATCTAAGAGGAAATAAAGCATTAAATATTCTAGTTTGCCTACACGTCTATTAAAATTTAATATCCAAGATTTAAATTTAGTTTGACTTACAAACAGTTTGAGTGCTTCCAAAGCTTTTCTCAAGCAACTCAATATGTTCAGTAGTCCAAATATTTTTTTCAGATTTTTCCTGATCTCTCTGAAACTTTTTTTTTTCCACAATCCCTGCAACACAGGTAGGAATTTTAACACTTCCTACCTTATTTTCCGTCAACACACAGAAAACAAGAAATACTCATTTTTCTGCTCCTACTCACTGCTTGTATCCACGCACAATGTATTAGAACCTGCTGTCAAGCTCCTTTAGCTTTACAACAGGAGTTTGCCAAATAGGTGTGAAAGTCCCTATGTCAAGAATCTTTAGTGTATTTCCTAGGTATGAAATACATCTGTCTGCTTAATTTCTGAGTTTTTTTTATTTTTACAGGGAGAAAGCTCCTTTGCCCAGTGGCTCAGAAATTCCAAGATCACGCAAACAAACAAATGAACAAGCACGCAGCAAGAAAATACTCTCTACTCCTTGTAGGAAATGGAGGGTCCATCTTTTATGCACAACTCATTCTAAACACAGGTCAGAAAGAAAACTCATCCTGAGAATCTGAAAGTGATTAATATCTCCTTGCTGCTGTCTGATGAATGTTTTTAGACATATTCTCTGTTTTCCATACTTATTGCTATTTTAATTATTAAAACCAGCAAGCTTTAATTACATCAAGAGAGAAATGAGCAAATCAAACCTACGTCGTGAGAAGAAAACTATTTCATGTTCATGTTACTTGGAGTAATATTTTAGGGGCATAAGCACTAAAAACATTTCTTCAGGGCAGAAACAGCCTTCACCCTGCAGTGCACTGAAACACTGTGGGACTCTCATCCTACAGCTGGGTCATACATTCAGTACAATATTTTTACAGTGTCTCAGTACAGAATGAATGACCCATGGCAAACCTGGATAACCATCAGATTAGAAACATTCCTCACATTTATTCTAGGTTTTGGTTTGTGACTTTTTTGTGGTTTTTTTTTGTTTTGTTTTAAATTTCCAGAAAAAAGTCATTAATTGGTATGCCTGAATTTCATTGCACAAACTGTACTTGAGCAGTGCCAATCAAAAAAGACTCACAGAAGTTACCTAAAAAGCTTGTTAGGAGGTAGATTTTCTGTTCAAAGATTTTTGTTATGAATACCATATCAATGTTTGAATTCACTGAATGAAGGAGTTACTACTAAAAAAAAAAAAAAAAAAAAAAAAAAAAAAAAAGAGGTCATAATAGCAGAAAAAATAGAAGTTTGGTAATGTGAGTATGTGAGTCCTTAATACTTGAAATTATCTTCCAGGCCAGGTAGATGACATGCCTTCTGCAGAGGTCAGACTCTGGAAACTTCAAAAAACTGCATTGAAGCTGTATTGAACTGTATTAGTTCTCTGCAGAAAAGGAACAGACACAGAAAAAATGGGACCAAAAAAAAGGGAGGGATAAGACCCAGGATTTTAAACTCCAGAGAAGTACTGTCTAAGTGCATATAAGCAGACACCTTTGTGCTAAGAAGATCTGCTGTAAGAATGTGTTAATCCACTCTAGACACACATATTGCAGACAAGAGGCCTATCACATAATGTGGTAGAGCCAAAGGTTCAGTATCTTGAAAGGGCAAATGGCCAAAAGGCATCCAGTTCACAAAACATAATCTTAGGCAGGCATGATAATTCACTGCACCTTACATCTTTTATGACAATTGAGAATCATAAAATCATTTAATACGAGAAAGGGATTTGAGATCATCAAGTCCAAATGTCTTTTGAATTCTTCCAGTAATGCTGACTCAACCAGTTCCCTGGGCAGCCTCTTCCAGTGCCTGACAATACTCCCTTAGGTAAAGAGATTTTTTCCCAGCATGCAATCTACTACTTGACTAGTAGCTTTCTGAGAATGCTTTGCTAGGACCTCAGTACAGGCTGCATAAAAAGCTGAACCAGTCATGGTGCATTTATAAAGGGAGGAACACAACCTTAACAGGCAGTGGAAAACAAGCAACACTAAACTTCATTATCTAACTCTACCAAGAGTGAAAAAAAGGTTTTAGTTTTATAACTATTCTAGGGAAACATAAAGGAACACATTACATGTCAAAAGTTATATATATAAACAAATGTAGCAAAGTCCATGAGCAACAACCAATAAAAGTAAAATCAGGTTCAGCCTGCTACTTGTAATCTAGGAAAATCCCTTTGTCTCAAGGACAAGGTCAAAAGAGGTGGTTGATAGCTTTGAAAGATTACAGGCTTTTACTGGGATATAAAAATCAGTTAGACAAACGTCAGTAGGTTAGATTAATAACCAAGGTTAAACAGCTTGGAATGCCTGTGGGATGTATGAAAAAACACAGTTAGCTAACAGGAATAAGAGGTCCTTGTGAGATTCAAAGGGCCAGGATCACAGGATTCTTAACTCATACAAACCATAAATAATAAATCAAATGACTCACAGCATTGACTTAAGCTTTTCTCAAGAAAAGGCCTTTGCTACTTAGAGTACTCTAAGAGGGAATCCCTGCCCCACAAACTAATTTCCTCTTCTCTGTTCACTGCAGTGTCTCCCTAGTACACAAGCTGCCACAGATGGATTATGCCATCACTTCAGCAGAAGTTTCTCAAAGGAGCTACATCCTGGGCGGAGTGCATGCACAGATCTTGGGCTTGAAGGATTGACCTGATTAAAGCAGACTAGATTTCTCCTTGTGGGAAGGTAAGCACAAAACCCCACAAATTCACCTCAAGACAGCTAAACTATTCCAGCTTAAATAAAAGAATAAGGCTACCCACCCTGATAAAAATTTGCATTGTCACAAAAAGCCATTGCCTCTTACCCTGGAAGGCTGTGTTAGCACTTGTGTCACCAATTCTTCATGATTGGGGTGGCTCCTCAAATACCATCTAACTAAGAGAGCCTATGTCAGTATCCAAAACCCTCCACTGAATTAGTCTAAGTTTGTACAAAACTCTTTGTAGCTGTGAATTGCAGCATGCAAATTATCAATTCACGTGAACAAACCAGAAATAGCCAAAAAAATCATGTCAGAAGAGATGGAAATCCAGCCACAACCAAAACACAATCTGAATGAGATTTACTCCTCACAGAAGTTATACTTTATTATATTATAGGTTTGGGCTCTTTAAGAAATGAAAGTGAAACAGATAAGGAAGCCTTTAAAGTTTCAATATTCTATGCCAATAATAGGAGGCTCAAAGAGGAAAACAAGAGGGTTTAGAATGTGCACACATACACATAGATGCAAATAAAAAATTCCACTTTTTCTTCTGAAGTATGGAAGACAAAAGATTTGTTAGGTTTTAGTGGGGTTCTGTTTGTTTAAGTTCATGTGCACATATGGTATATGAAACACAGAGATGCACAAATATTAACACTGCAAAAGTAGAGAGGAATAAAGAATGACCTTATTCCACTCCAGTTAAGAATTTTTTTGAAACTGAAGATGCAGTAATAGCAAAAGTGCCTAATTCCTGAAAAAGTTCCACTCATCAGATTCCCAGCTGATTAGCACTGTGCAGCATGTTCATCTCCTTCAGCAGATGCTTCCGATGTTCCTTACCAAGAACTGCTGCTGGAGTGCTGCTCTGGTTCCAAAAGAGGCTAAGCAGAAGAGTTCAGCAGACACTTTGGGAATAATATAAGTGCTATAAGTGAAAAAACTGTCAGAACCTGGCACTCTGATATTCATCAGTGTATTTCTTTCCAATATCTATTTAGGAGACTAAGCAAACACTAAGTCAGACAATCTGTTGGCAAATAACCATGTTTGCCACCAGATCTCCCTTATGACTGCTCTTCCCAGCAAAAAAACTGAACTAATTCTCCCATCCTCTCATGAAACACTAAGACAGTCTCCTTTAGATTTCAATCTGCTCCAAACATGAACACTCCATTCACATAAGCCTTCAAAACACCTACCATGTAGTTAATAATGAAGTTACAATACCAGCAAAGGGCAACACCAATGACTCCTGAAGTTCTAATAAAATTTTAGAGCCAAGATGAGGATGAAAACTGCATGCTAAGCTATTTTATTCAACAGAAGCAAAACCAGAGTGTACTTGTTAGATGACGGCAGTATACAATGCCAAAAAGAGAACCCTGGAAATGAAACTTAAAAAAAATAATTTCAAACTTGAAGGGAAATGAGTGCTAATAAAATTCCACATATTATCACAAACACAGAAGTTAACCATATAAAGCTTTCTTTTTTTTTGTACAAGGGAACAGAAGGGAATCTGGTTGGAGGGGGATGACTTCAAACTGGAGAGCAATTGTCTTTATTCTAAGCCATTTTAAGAATTCAGAACATTTCATTATTTTGCCAGATTCCATTTCATGAAGCAGATTAAGGATTTTACATGATTTGCACCCAGTGTTGCTGGCTGCTTCCCAAGTTTTAGGCACTTTAGTTTGGGGAGCTTAAACAACCTGATCTTCTTACATTCAGCATTCAGTCACTTTGTCTTTCAGCATCTTTTCAGTCCAGGCTGTATAAGCTGCCTTCCTCCGGGACAGCAAGATGGATTTATCACCCAGAAAAGAGGTAGCATATGTTCTTATTTAATCCTTATTCTGTTCGTACAAAATAAATCCATATTCTTCAGAAGAGCAATAGAAAACAGCGTGCATACGTTATATCATACAGAATAGACATTCATTTCACTAAACTCAGTGTTCCACAGGCTATTTTAAAGGTAAACCACTCCCTGCATCATCTCACACAGGTAAAGATTTTGTATGTAACAAAATCACCAGAAAAAAACCCCAACAAAACAGGTGAAGGGTTTTTTCCCCCCACTATTAGGCTTGGTACAACCAGCACTAATTATGTGAACTGTGGGTACTGCAGTAAGGAGAGTTTCTCATGAAGTACAGTCAGAGTCATTACACAGAGACGAAGAAGGAAAAAGGTAGATCACCCATTCAGACTAAATTGAACTTCATGTCCCCAGGCAAAATGGTTTCAATAATAAAAAACAAGAAAGAACCGGTTCCTCCTTTTCTGAAAGCTTTTTATGAAATAGCAAAAGTATTCTGAAAGAATCAAGATCACCTCATTGATTTGGGGGCAAAGACATATCCACAGCCTGCAAACAACTTCAAATGCTGTCCTCCTGAGGACAAAGATTAGCACACTGACTACCTCCACCCTACTTGCATTTTCTACACACAAAGCTGTTTGCTCAGAAAAAGCACTTGCACAGCACTAAGTCAAAATTCATTCCTGTATTTAGGATTATGAGTCATGCTGTTGAAAAAGCTCTCATACTATTTCATGAGGACAAGGTGACAGGGCCTTTTAGACAAATAAGACTGTATATAACATGAATCTCAAGAGTAACCCTTCATTGAAAGAGTATCCTATTCTTGCTGCAGTTACCAAGAGAGATTGATGTAACAAGATCTAATGCAAGAACCGAGAATTCATTTTCCCAGGTTTGTTGACCACAATACCAGAAAGAAAAATATACTCTCAAAAGATGAGACTGATGCTTTACCATATGTGGAAAAGATGCAACCTACAGTCCCTATGTTAACAGTGAGGAAAGCCTCTAAAAAGATTTAGTTCCCCAAAACTAAGTGAAAAATATATTTCCCCTCTAAATATATTAAAAACTAAGTGTGCCTTAGACAGCTGCTAAAACTCAAGGGAGACAATAAAACGGGCCCCACAAATACTTTTCTAATGGAGGTCTGCACACCTATGCAATCACATCAGGTCAGCCGCTGCTTCTCACAGACAAGATAAATCATTGCGATCAAACCACAAGGTGATGTTGATGTGTAAGAAATACCGAACCTGGCAGATGAAAAGCAGTGTTACTTCCAGTCTAAAGCTCAATGCATCTCTGGCATTAAAAAAAAAGTAATAAAATAAAATAAAAGAAAGTAGCAGACATGGCAGCCCAAGGCACATTTGGCAAAGACATGACAGCTTTCAGGAACATTTTTTTCTCAAATTCACTTCCTAGAGGTTCACAAAGCCTTGAGGAGGGAACAAAACCAGCGGCCGGGTGGAACCGAGAGCTTGTAAATGGCATCGCCAGCGGGAGAGAGAGGTTTCACCAGACTCTCGCCCGAGATCCACCCACCCACCCACCGCTCGCCCAAGCCTCCCGGGGCCGCTCCTTCCCTCCGCAGCCCC
>JAWWEW010000169.1:6585162-6625384 GCA_035583185.1 Anabacerthia variegaticeps
GGCGCGGCCGCGCCCGCCGGGGGACGGGCCAGGCGGGGGCGGCGGGGCGGGCGGCAGACCGGGGAGCGTCTGCAAAGTGCCGGACGGCAGGCAGGGATGGAGGCAGGGAGGGAGGGGCGCGGAGCGGAAGCGCCTGTGACAGGCAGAGGCAGCGGCAGAGCGAGGGAGCGTCTGCAAAGTGCGGGCCCGGCGCGGGAGGCACCGCCCCGCACCTCCCGCACCGCCCGCAGAGCGAGGAGGCGGCTCCCGACCTCCTCGGCCTGTCATCTGAGGGTGTCCCTCGGCACATCCGTCAGGCCAGGCGCGGATCCCACTCCGGCGGCGAGGCGGGTTAGTCCGCGCCAAGCGGGCGCGTTGCATCAGCCCGCCTTTTACCAAGCGCTGGGCACAAGTGTTTGCATTTGTTCACCCACTTGCGTTGTCTTTCGAACGCGCCCTGCAAGCTCCTCGAAGTTCACTCCTGAGAGCCATTAGCGCGCTGTGTTTTTGCCATAAGATGACTGTATTTCGTGCTGGCGAGACAGTCTCTATTTAGCACAGCTTCGGAATGGTCCCTTTTCCCAAGCCGGCATATTAGCTAATAGAAGCGGGGTGACATCTCGTGGCCAATCCTGCTCTCTTCTCCCTCACGGGGACAAGATCAAAGTTAAAAAGGTGTTTCTGGTAACCTCCACAACCTCATGTAAGTAAAGAGAGATAGGTATAATAAGATGCAGAGCTCTGATCAGTATCTGTTACAGTATTCTTCATATGCCTTGAATCAATGGTTTCCAATTAAAAAAATAAAATAAAATTCAGGTAAATGCTGACAAAAATTTTTGGTGACAACTCACACAAATCCCAGCTGGTGTTCAGTGCTATTCATGTGGGGTTTCTCCACAGAAAGCAGAAAATGGTGGTGCATACAGTGGGTGCTGAAGGACACTTGACTGCACCCACAAGCATCTGCAACAGTGCTGTGCAACTTGAGTTTCAGTTTTCACCCAGCATTGTGCTCTGTTCCTGACTGGAAATGCTTGCTGGTGTTTAATGAGAGGTTAGGGATTTGAAAATTTTACAAGGAATTGAATGATCAAAGCCTTGGACATCTCTCTGGGTGAGATGGGTAACTTTTTAAAATTATCTGCTATGGCCTGTGGAACAAGTTCTTGTCACAGAGAAACAAAGCAGGTAAAATAACAGCAACTACAGCACTTTCAGTCTTTTCCATGTATTATGCTTTTAATTTACATGGCTCATATGTAGTCACTTTTGAGTTTGATATGTTCTGATATAGAAATATTATATTAGAAAATATCAACAGTGGTGTCCTAGCAGAGATCTTACCAAAGGAAACAGCAGCCTTTATTAGCTAACAGTTTTCAAACTCTATCACACCTCCTTTCAGGAATAGGAAGTTACACTACATATTCCGCAGTATTTATATCTGGCATAGCTAAATGAAAAAAGTATGACATTCATGAGCAAACCAGGTGCATTGATTAAGGAAGTGAGAGCTGTGTGGGTGAGTGGGCTCTCTGCTCAGGAAGTGTTCCTTGAGAAAGATTGGATTCTTTCAGCATAAGGAGCAAGAGACTGAAAGAAGAGCGAACATAAACCCCTGCAACATTAAAGTATTAGGAGAATCCAAGAGCAGCTGAGCACTTACATGTTTGTTCCTCATTTTAGCATGTGATAAGTAGGCCACCAATTATTCAGATTTAGCTGTCTCAGGCCTGCCACACGTTTGAAGCTTCACCCATCTGCTTGCTCATTCCCTGCCCGTGGGAAGGGAGTGTGGGTGGAGGCCCTAGGTGAGGCTGATGAGCACCATTAAGGCCAGGTACTGCAATCAAAGCCCTGTTCCTGGTATCTCACCTTGCCTGTTTGCATTTCTCCAGCTCCAGGACTCCATGAACTGATCCCCTCACCGTTGGGTGCAGAGGAATGATTACAGAAATGATGAAAGAAGAGGCTTGATATGTCTGTTGGATGTGTGAAAACACCTACCCACTGTAAAAGGTTAGGACTGAGCATCTTAACTGTACCTGTTGTTAATGGAGAAGTTTTGGGTTATTGTGAGATGTACCTTATTAACGAGGAAAACAATTATGTTCTGGTAGAGACATTCAATATATCACATACTGATACTCTTTTCCTGCTTGATTTTATGTCCAAAAGTTGCAGGCATGGCCCTACCCCGAGAGGATAACAAAAAGTGCCTTGTGTGATGTCAGTCACAGCTTTGGGGTATCAGAGAACTCAGGCAGATGAGGCAAAGAAGTCACAGCTGTACTGACTTCTGCTTGCTTACTGTGCCCTCAACATTAAAGGACAGAAGGGAGCCTTAGGAGGCATTGAACACATTTGGGACTGTCCATGTTGTGAGACCTATTCTTTGGCACTTCTCTATACTGAATTTTGGAGAATTCTGCCTATGGACTAGCGTTGAATGATAACCTAAATGTAAATGCACAGAAGTCACCAGTGCTCACTCCAGATTTGCTTAATGTCACCTTTAAAGTGGTGTACCTGTTGAATTTTCCATCTTTCTTTGTTCAAAGAATGAACTACTGTAATGTGGAGAAATGTGTCCAAAACATAAAAGAATTCTGTAATTCACAGGCAACACCTACATAAACCTTTCCCTAGGGAAGTATGTTTAAACTGTGCTCCCCTTTGACTTGTAACACTGTGTAACAAAATTACAGCACACATATAAAATGTAGTTTACCATTCCTAGTAGTAAGGTCTATTATTATGAAATATATATTATTAGAAAATATGGATAGAGAAAATATTTTTAATATAGAAATCTCTTTCTTGTGAGGTGGACTACACCTACCATTCCCACCTTTGTTCTGGGTCACAGCCCCGTGTTGCCTCAGAGAGCCAGACACTGTGTTACATCAGGTTATACTTGTATCAGTACAACTAGAAAGCACCTGGGATAGAAACTAGAGCCATGTGCATTGTAATCTGCACCTCCTTTAAACACATTGCCTGGCTTCTGGAAGGTCTCCATCCCTCTATGCAGAGTTTCTTTGCTACCTTTACAACCCCCCCATACAGTCCTCTGAATAAAGGGTTGTCAGCTTTGCAGATAGTAAGTGGACTCTTTGGTGGTAGGCTGATTGTTGTATTATTAATGTTGAACATGGTTTCAATAAAACAAAAAAGGAGAGGAGGAAAAAGAAGGAAAAACTGAAATTTGAACCAGAATTAAGATAAAAAAGACCTTCCTGAAAAGTGTCTTTGTTCATAGCCAAAAACAATAATTGTGGCTTGAGGCTTCCAAGATACGCTTTTAAGGCTTTCTGTTTGATGTCTCCCTCAGCATTATTGACACAATTGAATTTACTGCAAAATGATCACTGAATCAAACCTCTGTGCTGGAGATCAGAAAACTCATGTGTTCTTGTTCAAGAATGTGTCTTGCTTTTTTGTTTGATAGCTCTGATTTCTCGGAACTGATTTCTCTGATTTCTCATTTTTTGAAATACAGTACAATGTAACTCTGAAGAGCTGCCATATTCAGCCCTAGTAATATTCTGATCACAAAGTTAAATTTTGAAAAGTCATCTTCTCTCTCCCTTTTGCTTCTTGATCACAATTCAGAGTTGTTATAGACCTTGGTTTAACTCTGATTGAATATCAGAAGAGTGGGAAATAGAAAATGTTCCCATCCTTTCCCTGGATTCAGGCAAACCTACTGGTTTTAACATAAGACTTTGCAGTTAGGCTTTAACTGCATCCTTCCTACCAAGGTTTTATGGATATTAAAAAGACATATTTTAAAAGGTATCATAAACTATGTCCAATAAAAAACAAACAAAGAAACAAAAAAACCCAAACAAACCACAAAAAAAAAAAAAAACAAACCCCAACAACAACAACCAAATAAAAATCCCTACCCAAAACAAAAAACAAGCAAAAAACTGAATAAACCCAAAGCAATCTCATAAATTATTATTTGGCTCTTGCCTTTGAAAGTTTTATTCTGTCCCCTGTCCATAAATAAAACAACCGGGATATAAAATCTTCCATCACCAGAGAACATTGATCTATACTGCAACAGATCTACCCATTACCACAGACATTGTAAATATAAATTGTACAAACTATTCTATTACCTTTGCACTGAGTTATCAAACAGGACATAAACTCTTGGTTTTAAGTACCAAACCAGGCATTTCTAGTAAGTATTTAATGTGTGCAGTTAAGTGTATTAAGGAGCTCCCCATTTGCAGGAAATGATTTGAGATTTCTTTTCAGACCTCACAGTAACATTTCAGTGCAAAGTGGCATGTAATTCTAAAGTTTCACAGGCACAGTATAGGTCTGGTAGAGCTGATTTTCCACTGTCTTAACTTTTAATTAATAAGAACAGTGATACTTTACATCCACCTGTCATACAGGTTTAAATGACAGCTCAAGGCGCAAGGGATACTCTGTGTTCTCATTCAAATGCAAACTGAAATTCTACCATGATTTATTTTACAGATTTCAACAGATCTGAGGGAATTAAAACCAAGTCACTGGCCACTCATGGAGATTTGCCAAAGAGACTGAGGAACAGATAAATTATTAAGGTATAAAAGTAGAATGACTAAGAAACAACAAAAGCAGCGAGGACATAGTAGGAAATAGGGATGGGTATTTGTATTGGTGTCCACTATGGAGGTAGTAATTTTCTGTTTCCCCTTCAGTATAATCTTCATGAACCTATTGTCTAGAACTAAAGAATCAATAGAGGAGTTTTTAGATTGAGTCAGTAAAATTAACAGTACCAGGACTTAGTAGTTGCTTTTTGAAGCCACTTAGGTTTGAAATTTCTGAGTGGTTATCTCTGCTACATTATCTAATCAACCTCTTTTTATAATTATCAGAAGCACCAAATTGAGAATGGTCTGTAACGTTAACTCTGAGAATGGGAATTGGTTGGCTTAGTCTGACTCTTGCCCCAGTGAACCTGCAGAAAATATACTTAGGCTATGGATAGATAGTATATGTACAATGGTTTAATATCTGTACATGATGCTCTTCTATAGAGATAACCAATAAGCTCACAGTTGTTTTATTATTTGAAGGAGTTGGTAAGCACCACTCTGACCTTGATAGTAGTCTCTGTTCAGATATTTGTAAACTTTTCAGAAAGTTTTGAGCAAACATTGTCTCAAACACATGCCATGAGGTATAAGATGTTTGAAAAAGTAGTAGAAAATGATAGAAAACAAAAGTAGAAATAGAAATATGGGATTATTTCTTGCTGTGGATGGAGTTTGTATTTGGAATCTCCAAGGACATTGTTTTGTGACCTTGCTATTCAGCATATTTGCAAACAGTCTGGAAAGGGGAGGAATATTGAGGTGACAATTGCAGATGATATTAAATTGCAGAGGATAATAAAATCTAAATCTGATTGAAAATTGTTGCAGAAGGATACTGTGATACTACGTGACAGGAAAATAAAGCAGCAGATATAATTTAGTGTTGATAGTACTTTGCATGATAAATGCAAAATTACATTAAAAATGAAAAGTGACAGCCTATATAACCAAATGGACTTTTGATATCACTAATCAGAAATGAGATTTTGAAATTACTTTAAGGAGTCTCTGAAAAGATCAGCTCCACGTTCAACAGTGATCAAAACACAGAGTGCTGGAAATTATTAAGGAAGGATTTGTGAACAGAACAAAACATCCCTTTGTCTGTTTAGATGTATAGCACACTCAGATTTGGCTCCATCAGTTCTTCTTCTCCCCTACTTCTGAAAATATATAGTAAAGTAATAGAGGATGATAGGAGTGATCAGAGACTTCGAATTACATCATATGAGAAGAGATGAAGCTGACTAGAAATTAGAGATGAGGACAGTTTGGGAAAGAGGTGATGAAGACTGACTAAAACAAAATCACGAAATCGTGGATCACACACGGATGAATTGTTCAGTGTTCATCAAAGCAAAAAATTTGTGGCAGGCACCCAATGAAACTTTGAATAGTGGATTTCTAAGAAATAAAATCAAATACTCATCCAGGCAAAATCTAAGTTAAAACATAGCATCTGCAGGACTTTCTGGAGACCAAAAGTAGTTGGATAGTTTGAAGATATGAGGCCCTTTAGTGGCTGCTAAATAGGCAACAATTCTCAAGAAGCCTCCAAGTCTTTGACTGATAGGAAGCTGGGAAAACATTCCCTGGGAGGCATCATTCTGTGTTTGTCCTGTTTCTTGCACTGCTACACACTAAGTGTCTCCTCCTGTTCTTTCTTCAAGGCACTGAGCTGTATCTTCATCTGCCTCAGTGCATCTGTTGTTTGCTAACTCATCTGGGTATGTATCTCTTTCCTAAGGTCCAACTCCCTCACCTTAAAAGAAAAGACTTGAACAGGATATAATGCCTTTCCTTTATGAGGAAATTCAACCTCTTGAAGGTGCGGAATTACTCCTGTTCAAGAAGGCCTAACAAGCTGTAGACTCAGTTCTTTTTTTCTGGCTTTATAGGTTCCCATGCAGGTCCTGGCGTGCTTTGAACAGTGAACTGGAATGACTTCAAAATAACAGTTTTAAAAACATTTTGGAAATGTTACTTTGCTGTGTCCCAGATGAATTATAGATACACACAAACACACACACATATATATATACATATGTATGTGTATATGTATATATCCGTGCCTCTTTGCCCCCATTTGTGGCTGTTGTACTGCCTCTCACCGAACTGTGTCCACAGGCAAAAATCTGGAAAATCTTGACAGTGAAGAGTCAAATTGCTAATTTGTAGCTGAGGAGTGCCCTTGGTGTTACAGTGTGGTTGTGGCCACTGTAAGGGAGTGCTAAATTTGGGATACAGAGTATCTGGGTGAGTCTCTGCTACCTTATTGCTAGTGTAACAAAGGGCTCCAGGTCAATGCCAACGTGAAATGATAGAGTTAATTCTTTTCAGCCTTAACTGAGTTAAATGTATCTGTTTTCTGTTGTCGTTGGATACCCAAGGCAAACACTAGAATTTTTTGAGGTTGGTTGTACAGTTTGAAGTAGGATATCAATTGCCATTTCAGCGTCAGGCCAACAGGCAACAACACATTTAGGAAATGCATAATTATAAATCTCCAGAGATTTTGACAGACTTCACAGTCTGGATGTTACTTTTGTACATGCCTGTAATTGTTCTTAAGAGATCCTTGATTGTTCTTTTTTTTTTTCTTTAAAATATATTTTGAACTTGCTAATTTGAAACACAAAAAATATGTACAGACTCAAAAATGTACCTTATCCTTACTCTTCATTAGCACTAAATGCATTATCACACAAGGGTGAAGAAAACACATCGTGTAGGCAATCCCTGGAATTGGCATCTTTTCTCTCTCCAGTATCCAGGTGACATTTCCCTTATGGAAACCATTAAACCAGAGTGTTAGCAACAGATTTAGTTTACTTTCTATCTACTTCAAAGAGAAATGTTGTCGCTATTTTGGCAATTAATGTTTGAAAGTGGGAGGCGTTTGGTTTGTAAAAGACATGAAACTGGAGTCTGCTTTACAAAGCTAAAAGGACTGATTATAAAATTTCACAAAAAAGGAAACTGTTTTCAGCAGTTTATGAACTGTGACAGGAGTGTCTTGCTTCAATGGGCGGTAGTTGAAGCTGCTGTTATTAGAAACAAACTCAAACTGTGAGATTTAGATCATCAGCTTTGAACTCTCTTTTCTCATCAGTCCCTCAAATGAAGGAAATCTTATGTAGGGTACTGATTCACTGCAGTGTACCCCATGCCTGAAATCCTGGAATATTTTCCAGCACCAGAAGATTATTTGCAGTAAGTCTTGCCTGTTATTCATGAGATTGGCAATAAAAATGGGATTCTTAGCTGTAGAAATGCCACATATGAGAGCTTACTTGTAGGCTTTTGGCAGGTGAAGCAGATCTAGTGTGTCCCCTTTCATCCAGTTTAAAAATTGAAAAGGTTGAGGGGTCTGTGGTCAATGAATTACAGGTCATGTGCATTTATGTTGTTGTTATAATTTGGTGTTAAATAATAAAGAAAAAAACCAGGCTAGCTAAGGTCTGATCAATACTATGTGTTTGCATTGTTTGGTGGTAAATGAAAGTTTTGGTGGAATTTTAATTGCTAAATAATAAATTAATTTTGTAGGTTGCTCTAAATGACTTCTTCTTGAAAGGGATTTCAAGTATCATCTGGAAAATTTTTAATCTGACTTTGGTAAGAATTTTTAGGTGCTTGCCACTGTCTGGAACTGCTGGTAATTTTCAATCTGTGGTCCCACAAAGTCTGTACAACAAACACTATATGTGCAAACTGCCAAGCACTCTTAAAGTCACAGAGGAATGCTCATCTATCCAGAATCTCAGTGAGCTCTAAATCTTTTCATGTTGTTCCTGAACACTTCTGGTAATAAGGTGTCTGTGAATAGGACTCCCATTACAAAAAGAGGGAAAACACCTTTAATTTTAAGATTTTTTTTGGGTTTGGTGCTTGACCATGCAAAATTTAGCCCAAAGTCGATATTCACATAACATATTTAGAATTGACAAAATACAATGGAGTTCCTAATTTGATTCTTAAAAGAATTTATCAAATTAAATATCTTCATTACTTACTAGAAGAATAATCACATATTCTCTATCCTACTGTTGACTTCCATCTTTTACCTTCTCCTCACAAATCTCTTGTTATTTTAATGTATTTTTCACTCCATGGGACTGAAGATCTTTTAACAAAGGACTTTTTCTTTTTTGTGGATATATCATACAGTGGGATTTATGAACTACACTGACTGTAAAGTATCTTAAACTTACCAGCTAGGCTGCTTTCTGTGAGTTACTTTTCTTGAATAGGGGCATGTTATGCCTGACTAAAAAATACTTGAAGAGAAATTCTTATGAGAAATGAAGAATCCTATGCAAAGTCTCTTAAAGTAATAAGCTACATAATGGTAAATGCAGCCACTGGACATGACACTGAGTCATTTGACCTTAAGCATATGCCAGCCTGCAGCACTGGCGCAAAGACATGGCAGAATCATTTACATGTGTTATGAGAGAAGCCTTGCCCTGGGAAGTCAGAAAGTGTAGGCTTCCTGAAGAGAAAATATTTCCTTTGTCAGGCAGTCCATTTAAATGTAAAGTGGTCTATCCTGGAACATGGGAAAGTTTTTTCATAGTCAGAAATGCTGTCCTTTCACAAAAAAAACCCTCAAAACAACAAAGAACAAACCCAAACCTCCAAAACAAACCCAAACAACCTCAATCTGCACATGTGAAAAATAGCAATAGATCTTTATAATTTCACCCAGGTCTGCTCTCTGGTAATGTACGACATCATGAAACACAACTGAGAATTAAAAGCTGGATCACTTGTATTCATATTCCTGTATTTGCTTCCTGCTACTGTGAAATTCAAATTATTCAGGATCACAAAAGGGAGTGAATTGCATATCTCTATTGTCAAATAAGACTTTAACAGGAAAGGTCTCAGGAGGGAGTATTGATCAACACACATGAATTCAGGGACGTTTTGATTTAAGTAGTGAATACTGACTTCTTCCAAGAACTAGACTTAATATGAAAAAAAAATAATATGAATAAAAGTTTTCTAAAATTATTCGTTGCTTTGTCTTTACCCTCTAACTTTTAAAAGTAATTTCCAAAACTCAGTTTCTTTCTATGTTCTGTCTTCTGAAATCAATTCTGCTGTTACCAGGATCTGCCACCTTTGGCAGTAGTTCTGTGTTGTAGGTGACAAATAAAACCAGTCATCAGTGCAATATTTTACAGTGAGGCTTAAGTAAATCACTTTCTAACATGCCAAAATCCCAGGCCTATTCAAAGCTTTTTAAATGTGACAAAAACCAACTTAAACTGCAGTCAGAAAGGAACTGGGATCAAATGTGGAATATAATGCATTGAATTTACAGCAGTATGTCCAGTTTAATCAATGTTATCTCTATGTGAAAATCCTGCTAGAAAATAGGTAGATACTTTTTCTTCTAGAATTCAGATCTTCTGTGGATTGTCCAATAATAAGCCTACATAACTGAAATAAGCCTGTATCTGGGTTTTGTTTTGTTTTGTTTTTTCCCCTCTTTGCCATCATTATGAAACAAAAAAACCCCAACCAAACAAAAACCCCAAACAAACCTCAAGAACGTTCAAGAGGACAGTCTCCAAATCCATTTCTCCTGTCATTCCCATCTTTGACCCATACCCTGTAGACAGGAAGCATTTAGATATATTTGATTATCCCTGGAAGTGCATCCCAGTGCTAAGGGATGCAGTCAAGCTTTGAGTTTCCTAGTACAACTGAGAGCCTGGGATTTTAATGTATTCCTAATTAGATCCCTTGCTTCAAGTGACATTCCTCCCTGGTCTCCTTACACATTCTAGAATATATTTCTCCCAGGTAATTGTATCTCCTTAGACATACATGCCCAACAAGCAGGAGATACAGGGAAGGTTGAGTGGCTTCATCTGAATGTGTGGAACTGAATAGTGACCAGTTTTATAGCTGAGACACTAATTCAGCATCAATCTTCTAAGCCTCGTTTGTTGCTAGAGAAGGACCTTCATCAGCCCAGGCCAGAGAGGTGTGACTGAGAGTTTCAGGTTGTAACCCACTGACCCATAGCAGTCTCACATTTGCTCATGGTAAAGGCTCTAGAGGGAATAATTTAGATCTCAGCAAGATGGAAAATGTGTGTGTCTAGGGGTGGCATTGCATTACCTTTAATTTACTGTGTGTGATCATATATTTTTAGGTTACCTCTGTTGTTTGGGAGAGTAGCAGGTGATTTAGGATATGCCTGCAGTTTAAGAAAATCTGCCTAAATAATATACAAATTAATGTTTGAAGCCTTTTTTTTTAAAGTCATTAGAACCTAGGGTTATGGACAAGTGACAAAGGTAAATATTCCATCAGAAGAGCCAGTGTTGAAAGAAATGTCATCTTTTTATGTGAATTGCAGGGAGGTAAATCAGTGACAGACAGGGTGCTTGAAGGAAAGCAGGCACTCCTCTATGCTGGGCAATTCATCATTCATAATTGCAGGTTGAGTTACACCAGTCTGTCAGATCAGGTAGATGAAATACTCACTTTAATAATTCTAATCTTGCCCTTCCAGCTGGAGCTGAGGATGTAGAGAAGGGAGGTACAAATAGTGTAGTAATTACCAGACCCATTCTATGAGCTCAGAGAGATGGAACTGCAGATGATTGTGGCAGACATAAAGCAAGGCTCAAACTGGTTCCTCCTTCAGGAAGAACTTGTAAAGTGACCACAGTTCTAGCCCAAAGGCTGAGATGCTCTGTGATGCTTTGGCCGGTCTTTGACAATTTTCTGAAGAGCTTTAGATTGGTCGTTTATTGTAAAGTTGCTTAAGAACAGTAAAATCCCTTATGAGATAACTTTTAGTTATCTACTTTATATCAACATTCCTAGGTTTTCATATCACTGAAAATTCCCAACAAAGCCCTACCTGATGAAAATGTCCTGTATGAAAACAGCTGCTAACATAGAAACTAATTTAACACCAAATTCTGGACAAACAGTGTCTACACGTGTAAATGTAGAAGCCTGTGACATTTCCCTTTTAGGCAGCATATTTTATTTTTTTTTCAGAAATACATATGTACTGCAGAGAACTCAATGCACATCATATTTAAAATATTTATTTTACTTTTTTTCATGAAAATTAATCATAATGGAGTCATTTATATGTATTTATTAAAACAAAACCAAAACACACAGAAACTTTTTCCTCTAATTGCAAGTACAGATGTACAGCAATTATAAATAGAAAAGACCAGTCAAGGCATGTCTATCCTGCTGCAAATGCAAAACCTCTCTCACACACACTGTATATTTGCTAATGTTTCATTTTATCTGTTTTTAAGAACTTCTAAATGCTTACACTTTATTTAGCTTGACATATCATGTTTAACTGATATTCTGGAAACTAGCAGCTCTTTGCTCTTATGTCATTAATTCCTTCATTTTCAGTGAAAGGTAATCACTTCCAGTTGTTGCCATTTACATAACTCAGAATAATTCCACTCACCTATTCTTGATCTTTCAAATGTTTTGGGAAATAGCATGTTTTAGTAAAGAATACTAAGCTGGTAACCTCCAATAGGTTGCTGATTTCTCCCCGAAAACATACTTGTTTTTTTATCTATTACAAATTTCTATACAAATTACTTTTTTCCTAATGGTTGTCTGTATATTCTTTCTCATTTTTTTTTTACTTCTGCTCCTTTTTCTTCCCACTGATTAAGTTCAAACGCCTGTAGGGATTAGTAGCTGACTACCTTCAAGGGAGATATCAGATTCTGGATAAAAATAAGGGTTTGAAGGAATGGAAATATGACCCATTATGTGAAAGGAAATCTGAACTCACAGTCCTCTGACATCTCAGTGACTTTTTCAGAGCTAGGGAGAGTTCAGATGGTTTGATGATCTCTGTGGGATATTCTACATAATCTGCTGTCAGTTATAGAAAATAATTGCAGAGTAGACTGGAAATCACGTAAACTGAGTTATTCTGAGCCCAGCAAATTGTCCAGAAATGCTAGAATCACAGGATAATGGGATTATAGGCTTTGATTAATTTCCATAAAACATCACTGCTGCTCTTTTGGACAGTGCTTTTCAGGGGAGCTGACATGCAAAATACCACCAGGGAATATGAATAAAAGCAGTATCTTCTTAGGAGTGATTGTTACCATTAAAGACTACTATTCAGAATTTACTGTAGAAGAGATGGTAAATCCAGGTCATGGACTCCATGGCTGCTCCAAATGGCTCTTTAAGATATCATCTCAAAATTTGCTTTGTCTTCCTCATTAGTCATGTGTGAATCTGAAATCGTCAAACAGCTTGTACATAAGACTCCAACAAAGCTAATGCCCCAGATTCCAACTTTTTCTCTCCATTTCAGTCTTCATTTTTGAAGCACAGTTTTATTGCTAGCCTTGCTTTTTAGTCTTGTTCTTCTTTGGCCAAATTAGATTTTGAGCCTATTAACTGTGACAGTGTCCTGTTGAATATCAATCACAAGGGAAGGGAGTCTGTCATGCACAGCATAGGAAACTATTTAAAGGATGATGGATTCCTTCACTTCTGGGTATAGGTTGATTGGGAAAATGCAAGAGAAATGTTGCCCTTTTGGGTACCATTGCATAATTGCTTATCACATTGTTAGAATTTGCACCTTCCTCTGAGATTTAGTAAAGACACACTACCAGGCTTGATGGCCCAGTACTCTGATCTGCCATGACAACTCTTTATGTTCTGATATATGTGACCTGTCAGTGTCTATACTGAAAAGATAAAAAAATAAGTAATTGGTGAGTGAAGACCAAGGCATGTGGAAAGAGATTTCTAAAGGAACAGTTCTCAGTTGTCAGTACTCAGTGAGCCACCACTGTGGAAATGAGGCAATAAATGGCAGTGCTCTAGAGAGAACAATTTACCATAACAACTACAGTTCAGTTATTTATTTTTATTTACCTAGTCATATGAAATAAAAATAAGGCAGCTTTTTTTAGGGAGGCAAAACTTAAACTGCAAAACTGTTTAGGGATGGAGTAATTCACAGACTAGTTGCAGTTATGTAAATATTAAAAAGTGCCCAGTACTTCATAGAATAATATTTAGAATCCATAAAAAATGATTGGCATGTCCTTAGTAATGGATTTCCTGAGGCAATTGCATAAGGATATGTATGGAAGTTGGTCAGGTAGATGGTGACTGGCAGGTATGGCTGTTTTCTCTAAGTAAGAGCTGTTAAGGGTCTTTGTAATTAGAATATAATTGCAAAAATATATGTATAGATGACTGGTTTCTTTGAAGAGCTGAGCTCTGTGAGATGGTGGATGCTGTAAAATCCTGTCAGCTTTTAGAACAGAGTTTTGCAAGGGCTTTAAATAACAAACAAAACAAAAGGCATCACTGTTGTAGCTGATTTTACTTTTGAAATTATCTATTTTTTTAATAAACAGAACAAAATAAATCCAGCATCAGATACCACACTCCTTAAGGCCTGGAAATTCCTGTTAACTGCATGATTTACTCAGCATGAACTAAAAACAAAAATGCTTCCTGAAAAACATTGCAAATACAAGGACTGGTGGATAGTGAATCTTATTCAGGGCATTGCTTTGGCACCCACTTTTCAGAGACCAGAGAGTTTTAACACATTATAAATGATTTAGCTACATGAATAATATATACAGATACAATCAAGGAATCTGATCTGTTTGCTTTTATTATTTCTAGATTTTTGCCATAGCTTAAGTTAAAAAATGAATCTTTTAATATATTGTTAGATCATTTTTATTGTCCTTAATCTTTTTTAACCACTCTACAAAGGTAGAGTAAACCTGTTGTTACAGAATTAACTGTGCGTAGCATGTTAGTGCCTGGATTAATTGCCTCGGGCCGAAAACTGATGAACCTTGGATTTGAGAATAATGGAATTCAGTGCTTAACTCTTCCACTGATATATGGCCTTTGTCAAGTCAGTTTGGCCATGGTCCAGCAAAAATTTAAGCACTTATGCAATTAGAAACTAACATTTATTTATTTGAAGGGGTATCAAGGTGTTAATTGCACTGTGCCTCTGTTTCTCTCTTCCTCTTACTTTTTATAGTTTAGACAGAAAAAGCCCCAAAGACCTTTCAGTGTGTATAAACCATATCTAGAAAAATAGAGCTCTTGGTCCCTGCTGATTTCAAGGAAAAGCTCTTACACATCCTGCTTGTGCACTCCTGTTGACCCTAATGGAAATGTTTGTGTGAATAATTGGAGCTCTTTGTGTATAATCACATAAGAGAATGGTATTGCCCTGGGAAAAAAGGATGGGTCTGCCTTTCCTTGCAGGATACACGTTCTTCAGTGTGGTAGGTTTGATCTTTCAGTGTAGCCTTCTATTCTCTGACCTCAGTGTCAAAAATCTTCCTTTTTGTTGTTGGGTTTTCTTTAAGTTGTTCCCAGATGCCTGATGCAACCAATGGCAATAAAAGAAATCAAACAAAGAAATTTAGAATTCTATTAGGAGCCACAGAAACAATTCCCTGAGTTGTCCATCGGCTCAAATAACTGTGTAAATAATTTGCAAAAAGACATCTAATGGACTGTTTTAAAAGTAAAATCAGCTACAGCAGTAGTGTCTTTTTCTGTTTGTTTTTCCTGCCTCATTATCTCAGTGCATACATTGGTTTAGTGCTTTCTTGTGTTACGGATGTATGTGCAGTTCAGACATCTGCAAAGCTGAAAGTATCAGTTATTAAAGGAGAAGTAAATATGATGGTTGAGTACGTACCATAAAATGTTATAGATATGCTATGAAGTATTTTTATACATATAAAACCAGGGGAAAAATCAAGGAGTACAAACCAGTTTAAAGCTTAGGTAAAATGAAAAGTGGTCTGAATTGTCAGTGAAATTTTCATGATTCATGTTTACAAATCTGAATTCTGTGAAGAGTTTCTATGGTATTTAACTACATATAGCAAAAGCATCTCTAAGAATACACCTGAATTTGGTACAAATTCTATAGTGAGAACTGATCCCTGTCAGAAATAGCCATTAGTAAAAATCATTATACAGTTACACCCATGAGAATTCCCATCTACTTATATATATATAGTCATGCCTTTGGAACAACAGTGAGACAAAGGAATGTATGAAATTAGACTAGGTGAGAACAAGAAACAAATTCTTTACACCTCAGCAAATAATTTGCCTTCCTGTACCACAGCTCCAGTTTCATGACTTTCTCTTGAACTTTGTAACACAGTCTGTGACAGCTTCTTAGTCGAAATAGCAGCTTCCCTTCTGTGGGATGGGAATTCCCTGGCATCAATTGGTTTATTGGCCCCTGAGGCAGGTAAGTCACTCTATGGGACAGGGACAAGGCAGTGCTTCTGGTGGGCCCTGCTGGAGGAAGTGCATCTGCAGGGGAAGACAGGATGAGGAAGAAGGTCAGGGACTATTCTTCCAACAGGGTTTGCAAAGCACACTGTGAATACTCCTGCAAGAACTGCTGTCCATCAATGCCCTGGAAACTTTCCTTTTGAACATAAAACAACAGTTTTTGTGGAGAAAGTTAGGTGCCTGAACTGAGCAATCTATAGAAATAGATGGAAATGGTTCAAGAAAGAGTAAAAAGCCAGGAAAAGAGTATAAGAGTATAAAAATGGGGGGGGGAATTAGGTTTCAGGAAGACTGCATCATTCTTTCAAACTGTACTATATAAATAGATGCCTTGGTCAGATATGACAGCTAGCCTTCTGCCTCTGTATTTTCTAGCCTTTGTGTATAAAGATGTATGTGCTGGAATATTGCCTACAATGGCACTTTTATTTTAAAAATTGGGTTCTGCTAATGACTCATATACATATCAGAAAGCACTGATGTAAGTTAACATCTTCAGTCTTACAGTTGGGATCAAGCATTTGCCTGCTCTTTAGTTGATATCCCTACTTTGTTACCCTAGTCCCCAGCTCTTTGGCACAAACTGAGATCTGAAACAACATCCTGAGCAACTAGAAGTGCTCTAAAATCATACTATTGTCATTAGTGCCTTCCAACTGAGTAGCCTTGCTGGCAATACGAATCAAAGCTATTCCTTGTAAATAAAAAGAAGAATGCTTGCTGTCAACTGGAAGATTACCTCTTCAAAATTCAGTAGCAGAGGACTCAAATCAAACAGACCTGACTGTAGGAGACAGCCCTGAAAAAGAAACCTCTTTGCTGAGTTGGGTGAGTAGAGATGAGGGGACATGGATCATCCTGTAAGACCTAGGTGCAATAATAAATAGTGTTCTCACTGTTTACAGGTACTCCTGTTTGAGAAGGATTAATGAATATGGCAATGTAAGCCAGAAAAAAATCTACAAAAGCAAACAGTCTGGGATGAAATCTTTTTATCCTGAGAAAGCAGGAATAAGATAAGTTGGTTTGTTTAGTTTGACAAAGCGAAGGCTTAAAGGAAATGCAATGGCTGCATACAAATGTACTGGTAGAAAAACACTAGGGAGAGAAAACAACCATTTACCTCAAAGGAAAATTTGGCATAAGTACAAATTGAGTCATAATTACATTTAGGCAGGAAATCAGAAGTTTCTAAATGTCAGATATTTGAATTTCTACACCGTCCTTCTAGGAAGAGTAATATGAGTTAAAATCCCTCTCTCCCCAGATAGTTTTGAGAGTGTTCTTTAATCAGCTTATGAAGGGGATTGTGTGACATAGCTGGCTGATGGCAGGGACTGAATTTGTTAATTTAGAAAGTCCATTCTAGTGTGTCACTGTATATATTGATAGTTTCTGCTGGGTGCCAGGAGCAGGCAAGCCTAGTGTGTGAGGTGTATACTTATACTCTCACAGAGAGCTGTCATGCTGTCAGCATTATCTGTAATGAAACCACTCATCACTCAAAGGGCTCCAAAATAACAATTCTAATTGTTATAACTCATTCAGTTTTCCACTAGTGGGAAGTGTGCCTTATCTTTAGTTCTTAGCATTTGGAAGCCTTTAGCCTAATCCACAGGTTTAAGTAAAGTGTTGTTTCTTATTTAGTTTTTCCATTTTTCTGGCACATCAGAAGTTTTGACTCTAAAAGGGTTTCAATGAATGTCTAAAATGTCATTTCACTGAATGTCTAAAAGACATTCTATGTGTGAAGCCCATAGAACCAGGAAGGCAGTGGCAGGTTTTCTATGAAGTGTTTTATTCAGATTTTCCCTTGGAAGGTAGAGTTCATCTTGGAAAACTCCAGATAAGTGCACAGTGGTTGAGGAACTTTTTTCTTTTTGTGTAGCAACCTGTTCCCTGAAACACCACTGCTTACTAGTGTTCCCAAAACCATGTATTTTTAAATATACTGAGAAGGATTTGCCTAAAAATCCCTAAAAAACCAAGGTGACTAAACACAAATACCCTTGATTCACTCTATTGCATCTGTTTACTAAGTGCAGCTATTTTTATGAGTGCCTTTCAGAGGGCAGCTGATCGAGGCCTCTTCAGCATGAGACACAGGGGTCCAGAACTGTCAGTGTGTCTGGGCTGAGATCTTCATAGGGTAGCATTTTGAAAATCCTCAGAAATGGTCATCAGTTGTATAGAGGAATCTGGAAAAATTTATGAGTGCATATGCAAGCAAATTGTGTTGTCTCAGTTCTTTCCCCTCTCTATAAAAATCAGCACAGCACAATTCTAATGGAATGTTCTCTCTTCTGTTAAGATGCTCTGAGTGGAAGCACTATGCACTGTCCTGAAGTGGTGTATAAAAGGTGGAGCATATACCTGAGGATTATAGAATATGTTGTCTTTGCAGGTGCTTGTCATGAGAATCTACAATTTTTTCATCTGCTGGCTTTCCCCACCAAGAAATCCCAGTGATCAGATCAAATTCTTTTTCTTTTCATTAAAATTGATGTCTCATCCACTGGGGTAACTTGCTCATTAGGTTAAGTTGCTAATGGCAACTTTTCTAAAGTTGAGGGAGAGAAGTTGTTTTTTTCTTTTAAATAAGAAGTTGGATTTAAATAAGTAGTGTACTTTATCTAAGGGAAGAAAGAACACGTAACACATACATAGACCAGTGAGATTATTTAAAATACAACCTTAACTGTGAAGGAAGAAAATATTATCAGTGGCTCTAGTGAGGCAGCACAATGCTGAACAGACAGAAAAAAAATTGACTTGTAAATAGGTCTTTGGGAGGTTATAACTCAAGTTACATGTATTATTCAGGTAGTAATAAGGCCTGGAATCTCCATTTGGAGATAAATATTTCATTATGCAAGGCACTGCACAGGTAAAAATACAGGGGGGAAGGGTCTCCATTGCCAGCCAGCTTTCAGTCTAATGAGAAAATGTATGCAAGAAGGGAAAAATGGGACTGCAGCATAACAATGAGCATTTGGAAATCATAGTTAAGCTTTCTGAAGACACAGTGGTAGCTTTGCAATTTTAGTTTCTGCACTTCAGCATCTCATATGCCCTGTTAGTGAGTCATGCCTTTATTTTACAGAAGGGACCTCAAAGGATGAGCAGGTGCAAGCTTGATGGGGGTTTTCAGGCCGGTCATTTGCAGAATTCCTATTCCTTTTAGGTCAGATTTGTTCAACAATGAAAGTTCACATCTATTAGCTTTGATTTAGTTCAATATTTAACAACTATTTAAGTGGGTTATCTTTTTTTAGAGTCTTTCTAATGCCAGGGAGCAGCTAATACAGTAAGAGTCAGATGTGTAGTGACCCTGCAGAGTCTGATATCCCCCTCTCTCAATGATTTGCATGGATATTCTGCTAAGAACAGCCATGGAGATAATCTGGCAGACAAATTATTTAATCCTTGTCATTTGTATTGAGGCCTGCTAAATGTTAAAAGGACAGGTGAAAATCAGAATGAAAGGAGATAAAAGCTCTGGTTTTGGTTGCTTGTTTTCATTCCTTTCAGCTGCTGTGAAAAGAACCTTATTATTCAGCCTAGCCAGCAGGGACTTATAATTCAGTAGACATGACAATGGACTGCAGATAATCTCCATAAGCAGCATAGGGTATCACTGAGAGCACGTTCATCTATACTAATTAATTCAAGAAACAATACAAAGAAATAGACCACTATCTCACCTTTACCTCAAGTTTTTTACAGGAGAAGCATGTTAATGACCCAATCTTTCACCCACCAGTGATTTCTATTAGTGGACTTTAACAATAGCTTCAGGTCATATTTGAAAATATAAACAGTGCTATAAAACCTCAGAAGCTGCATCTTTTCTCTCCCCAGTCTGTGGGCATCATCCAGCTGAGTCCCTTTGCTCTTTACATTTGAGTGAGCAAGAGTGCAATCCCTCTGTCCTCTGGTAGTAGGAAACAAGGCTGGGCAAGGGTGAGTGCAGTTTACAGCACAGTGTGGTATTAATGTGTCCTCCTGTTGAATGGATTGGGATGAAGGAATTATGGGGCAGGAAAACCAGGTCGTCTTGATTGCTGCACTGAAGTATTTCTCAGGGACACTTATCACACTAGAAAATATAAACTATAATCCAAGAAAACGTTACAACAGTGTTACAAAGAAACCTCTGGAGAAAAGTTTTGCTGCCATTGTCTGCAAATAGTGTTATTATCCATAAATGGGGGAAGCAACTGGAGAATGCATGGGTGAAATACTTTGTGGTTATTCAGTTTTAGTTCCATGTATGCCTACCTATCCCCAGTCTTTGCTATGATAATTGCAAGGAGTTACTATGAATGGATCATCAATTTTTATATATTACAGGATGTGACCAGCCATGTTAAATATTGATCATTTGTGTGTCAGGTGTTGGATGACAGTGTAAAACCATGACATGTGCTTTTTTCCCTTAAAACAAGACACAGAGTGCCACAGTTCCTCTGTAAGTTCCCATTTAAAGAACTCTTGCTTCCACTTGTATGATCCATAGCTGGCAGTTGTTAATCAGCCCTTGCAGATAAGAAGTTATTTTGTGATTTGTGATTTATTTTTTTTCAGGAAGAGGTATAACCACACACCTCCAAGAAGTTTATTTTGCTGTGCTGATGTCTCATACAATGCTTCAAATTGTTGTGTTTACTCAAGCATCTCTAGGCTCAGCATCTGTGGGCTGCTGCCACTGACTGGGTGCATGAAATATAAAGGGGTAATAACATCTGAGTTTCCTTTATTGTTTCTAATTTGGCTCATGTCTACTTACAAATGTCCTGTGACATTTATACCTACTCACAAACATAAAACTTGTTTCCAGCTGTATCAGAAGAGCTGGTTTAAGTAGGATTGGCATAAAGCCTTCTGGATACAGTCTTCTGAATCTACTTCCAAGGTTTTTTTTCTGTAACAAAGAACAGAGCAAACAACTTCCAAGTACTCTAAATGTAGCAAGACCATCTGTTGACTTCAGAAATGAGCTTAGTAATGGTGATATCTTTTCTGTTATATGTCCTGGAAACAGAGATTACTTAAATTGCCTTTTTTTCCCCCAAGTGAATTCTAATACTTGCATTTTGGATTTGAACACATGTCAAGGGACACTTCTACTGCTCATTTTAGCTGTGTTTAGAAAAGAACAGAGATTGGAAAAGGGGGTGATAGGTATAGGGAGGGAAAGAGCAAGATTACAGTGTCACTATTCTGGTCTGTAAAAATCTCCAGTCAGTGACTATTTCTTGTCTCTCTCTCCTGGTAAATGTCACTGTGCAGACACTGATCAGACAGTAGAATGCTTAGGAGTTTATTTTGAGTTAATGGGCTGGTGGAGGTTGGAACTGTGCAGCATGATGAAGAAAACTATTTTTCTATGCAGAAGCATCAATTATTCACAATGTAGCCACACCTTAGGAAAAGAGGGGGAGAAATGGACTCAATTTACGGGAAGCTCCTATGTGCAGTTGCCAGGAACAGGAAGGGAAAGAAAAACAAGTACAATTCTTATTTGCAAAAGTATGTTTTGATGTACCTTCTGTATCACAATGATTGTATCTCTGTGCAGAATTCATTTACACTATGCATTTGAAAAGAAAACATTTTTTTTTATTTTGGCCAAATCTCCCAAAGTATTGTTGATAAGAGACTTGGAAAAAAAATCCTATATACATCCCATCATCCTGAAGGCAATGAAATATCAATGAGGATAGTGCAGTAGAAACTGTGGTTTGAGAGGAGAGTCTTTCATTCAGAGCCCATAAGATCACTTCACTATTAATATTCAGCACACTTTCAGAAAACAGTCTGAGGGAGGAATCAAATAGAGTTTTATGACTTCATAACTTTTACAAGTCTCTTTAAAGCACTCCATTATTATTCACTCTTCAAAGACAGTCTATGGCATTACAGAATATCAAAGGAGCAGTCTGAAAAAAGCAGGCTTTGAGAACCAATTACTAGAAAGAGATAGTACAAAATACATTTATCGTTTAGCTTATCAAGACTGTGATACAAGGCTTGGTTCAGAGGGGAGCAGCCTGCCTTCACGACAGTCTCTGCTGATAAATCACCTGCCAGGAGTCCTAGGGGAACATACAACAAACATTGGCATAAAATTAGTGCACACATCTGAGTACAAACATAGTCCATGGCTAAAGTTGGTGGGAAGCAGTGTACTCACATTGCTGTATCTTCATAATAAGTCAGGGTAAGTACTATCTGGCTGCATACCCTGTAGTTCCAGGTTGCTCCTGAACACTGTAGTCTCTGAATAATGTCTTGTCATTTACCCAGCAGAAGAAGTCCCTAAGAGGACTACATGATATCTTCCTATTTCTACCCTTTTTCAGGGCCAATGCTCTGCTTGGGAAGTTAATGTTGGATATGATTTTACTTTCAGGTTTTAATAATTTATTTTTGTGTACATGCTTTACTGCGATGTTCTAAGGTTTCCATTAAATATGTATTTATATTTCCTCTCTCCCCCCTTTCATTACCCCTTGTTATAGATGTGTTTTTGTCTGGGAAGCAGGGATTGGTCAGTATTGTGGGAGTTGTCCTTGTCATGAGTGGACTTATTTAAAGGAAAGCTTGTCTTGCTATCTTCTCTAAAGATGCCTGGACTCTGAAATCATCTAATCTCCTCTGCAATATTCATAGTTAGGTCCTTCTGACTAACCATGGTCTATCCTTAGCTCTCATGTATGCCACCCTGACCTCTGAAATCTCTAAGCCAGCCAAGTGCAATACCTTTAAAGGAAAGGTTTTAATAGTAAGAGAACCGAGGTAAGAGTATGTATGCATGTGCATGTATGTGTTGTGGGAGACAAGGATCAGAGAAATTTAGTGATACCCAGTTTCCATCATGAAAAGCAAGCCCTGCATGGCTCTGGAGTTACCTTCCAATCTTTCCAGCATTCCTAGTTTAAATGACAGCTTAATATTGCTACTCTTTTATAAAAACAAACATTGGCGTAAAATTATACTTTGTTTAGGACTAACACATTAATAGCAATCATAGTAACAGCTTTATCAGGGGTATATAGAAGTCTTTGCTACACGAAGAGTTGGTGTACACACAGTTTGCTGTAGTGACTGACATGGATTGACTGAAGCAAGAAAAAACACACTGCGAAGAAAGAATATGTGACATAAACATCTTCAGGTGTGAGCCAGTGCGACAGGGGAGGAAGGAACAAGGTGAGATTGGCCCCAGTGGGTACAGGTAGCAGATCCAGCTGTTGGGCTGTGGGATAAGAGCTCCCTGAGAAGTTTTGCCCCTAGGATCAGAGCTAAGGCCCTTGGAATGCTTCTAGGTGAGCGTGGCTCAGCTTGTGACCTGTGTGGTGCTTTCATCTGGCTTCCCAGGAGGAGACAGGGGGCAGCTGTTCACTGGGTGAAGGTAGCCCACAGGGCTGGATCCGTGGCTGCTCTTGGTGCTAAAGGTGGGGACTGCCAAGTTTAACCCCGTGTCTCTGGGTGAGGCTGTGGCAGGAACAGGACAGTGCATGTGGTGATTGCTGCTGGGATTGCTGGGGAGGGAGCAGGCTGGGGGAGGAGTGGGTTTGGTGGAGCTCAGAGGCACGTCTGCAGATAGTTAAATGGGAAGAAGAAAGCCTTCATTAACCTGGCCACAGAAGAGCTGAAGGCTGGAGTGCTCTTTGTAGTATCCTGCCAAATGTGCCTGAGGAGACAGTGTCATTTTCCTTCTTTCATCACATGGGCCTGCCAGACCAACAATCCTCTCAAGTAACCAGAAGCTTCTGGAGGTAAGTCTTGAATGAACTTTGACTTCGTAGGACCACTGGTTAAGTAGGGGCAAAGGATGATCCCCCTCTGTGCCCAACCTGTATGAAAACAGTGGGAAGCAAGGATTTGGCTCTGCATGATTGATTTTCCACACTTATTACTTTGCTACGGTGTGGCCAGGCTAGGAGACTCAGCTGCCAGAATAGTTTCTGGAAGGAAGAATATACACGACTTAGAGATGATTCTTCTGGTTTCCAAGAATGTTTTTCAGTCTACTTTGCTCTGCTTGTACTTGTTAAATGCTGGACTGTGATTGTAATGGGAGGCTGCCACACTAGGACAGGAACTGGAGTGATTCACTGTGGATTTACTGAGAAGTTCTTGTGGAAGCTGTGCACATCCTGAAGTTATTGATGGAGGTAGATAGTAACAGCTGTTGTTCATTAAAAATAGGAATCTAATACACAAATGAAAACTTCCACTCGCAGGCTTGATTGGGAAACTTCAGGAAACTCAAAAGGCTGAAAAGGAGGAGATACTGTTTTCTGCTTAACAACAGGACTTTTTTTTTTTTTCTTCCCAAGACTCCTGGCTATTTGACACAATTATTGTTTTGGTTTTTTTCCCCTTAATGTTCCCAAAATATTTCTAAACTTTTGAACAAAGGGTAAATTTCAATAATAGCTCTGTACATTATGAACAACAACATAAGGCACTAGTCAGATGAAGAATACAAAGCTCTCCATCTATTTTAGACTTTACAGGCTTATTTACATGGTCAGCCCTAATCCTTCATTGTGTGTGCACAGAGACACAATAAGTGTACCCAGATTGTGTGATGTCGTGTCTATCACCTGGCACCAGAGCAGGGCTGACCCACAAACACTCAGCCACTTGTACAACTTCCATCTTTTTCATAGTGTATTATAAGGGATTTAAAAGGCTTGATCTTTAAACTGAGAAGGCAAGGAATTAAAATTATCTTTTGTTTCTCCCTGTTTCCCCACCTCTCTTCTGCCTTCCTCTTTCCAAGGATTTATATTCAGATTGGAACCATAAGTGGTTTCATTCTGCCCTCAGATCTCCCTGCCCTGGAAATACAGTGGCAACTCACTAAGGCTTGAGGTAAAGTGCTTGCATTCAGTATGAAATAGTATAGCTATGAAATAGCTATACATGATGATAATAAACAATAAGGGATGTAAAAATGCATGGTTAAAACAGTAAAAAATGTAAAAAATTCTTAGGTCTAATTAAAAGCATTGCCTTAAGATAAACCCTGATTCCTTGTTTAAAAAGCAGTAAAGCTAAATCCTTTTTATTTGTAATTATTTTTTATTTAAAGTAAAATTGTTATACTTGTTTATTTCATTACCAGAATGTTTTAACCTGGTGTATGATTCATACCACTAACAGCAGAGAAGTATGAACTTTGTGATTACTCCCTATGTTATTAAATAATTCAGAAATCACTTTATTAACTTTATAAATTAAACAGTAACAGTGCCTTCTGCAAATAGCAAAATCTCTTTAAATTGCCTTTGGGAATATTTCCTAAAAGTTTATCTGTGCTAGTCATTCCATAACAAAAAATGGTCTTTTATTTGTGACCAGCTGCCACATAGAGCAATACTGGGAGCTGCTTCTAACTTCTTCCAAGATTGTTTATATACCAATAACTGAAATGAAATCAGTCCTTTTGTTTCTATGTCAAAAACCTATTTTAGATCACGTGTGCTATATATATCTGGTTTACATAACAAAGAAACACGTGACCATGTCACGTTGTTCTAGGATTCAAAGATAGTCATCTGTCTCTCATATTTCCAAAGGGAAAATTTTATCTGATGATTTAAATAGAGTAATCCAACTTCTTGCAAGATCATGCTCTCCAAGGCTTTAAGACTAAGCATTTGAACAGTGCCTCTAACTTTTACATTCACAACACTCTTAATTTACAGAGTAATTTCACAGTATTCATTTTCCTATGCATTACCAGTGCATGTAACACACTTGTAAGGATTATTGTTTGTCTTTTCTGCTGCTGAGGCAATATATTCCACCAAATCAAAACAAAGTCCACTGGAACACTGGCAGTGAACCCAAAATTTGTCAAGATCAGCAGTTCTAAGGCAGGCAGATCTTAGCAGCTAAACTGTTTCAGGACTGGCAACCCTAAGAATCCAAGCAGACAGTTTTTCCAGAGATCTTTAGTTTGCATTGGGAAGTTTAAGAGCCCAGTTCTAAGTAGCCAATAACATAATGCTACTCAAGTTAAATGGCTTATTTCATATCTGAAGGTTGTTTTGTATTATTTCCTGTCACTGGATCAGTTGCATCATCCAAGCTAAACAAACATTTCTTTCTTTGGGTCTTCATTAAACGCTCAGTGATTTTTTCCCCTCCAGTGTCTCAAGCTTGGTATGCTTACATTTAAGCAATCTAATATACTACCAGAGGGCTAAAGGCTGATCACTGACCTCATGACAGTGGTCACTTTATGATCCCTTTGTTTTGAAATCTGTAGCTTTCTCTGTGGAAAATCATGTTTTTCTTCTCTACCCTCCTGCATGACCATATACATTGCATACTCATCCTGGGATCCAAAAGTGTCAGCCTGTTTTTCCCCCCTGACTAAGCATCATCAGTGATTCTACTGAAATATGCATCCCAAAACTGGGAAGAGGTTGCTGCACTAGCCCTGAAGGTCTGACAGAGGTTGCTGAGAACAAGTTGGGGACTTTATCTTGAAGGTGACTATTCCCAGGCTTCTTTGGAGGTTCAACACTGAAGAATGAAATTCTGACTGCTTAAGACAAGGTATATTTTGTGTTATGATACCCAGTTCAAAAGAGCAACAAGTGATTTAGTCTGCCAGTTTTCCTCAGCTGTCAAGAGTCAGACTTCCTATACAATCTGTGGTGAGATATAGTCCTGACACCAAAACAAAGCCAGCCAGTCGTGCTGCTTAAATTAGGCACTCCAGCAATCTTGTGTCTCAGCTCCCTAGTTATGAAGTAGAGACAAATACACTACCTGCAGATTTGTGTTTTGGGGTCTATATCCCTTAATGTGTAAGAATTGCAAAGGCTCAGTCTGCTGAACTCAATAGCAAGGTCTGCGACTCAGATTTTTTGTGAAGTCTTCTAAAATCTAGTTTTAAAACATTTTTTGCATATGTAATGCAGATCTAAGAACTAAGAACTACATTGTGAGTTGTTATTTATCCTTTCAAGTTCTGGGATCAGTCCTGCAGCCCTCATGCAGCCAGAATCCTTGGGTTTTTCATTCATAGGTGGGAGTTCACGTTCACTAAAGGTAAAATGGTTCTTCAATATATATTTAATTCAGTTTTTGAGGGAAATAATGCCACCTTTCCCACTGTTCTGCTTGGTACAGCTGCTGCAAGTGGCTTTCAGTGGTATTTTGAAGTGACTTGGGAAAAAGCAAGGTAAAAGAAAACTAAAATGTACAATAATAAGAAAATGGTAAAAATACAAATTATTAAAAGCTATATTCAAGTTTATCTAGCCAATTATATTCTCCAATCAAGGGAACAAATAAACAGTGTGGGTTTTGGAACATCATGAGACCTGTCAAAAATACAGCCACTGAGCAGGAATCACAAAATCATTCATTCATCAAATCCACTGTGAATGAGCTACTAAATCACAACTAAACAAAAATTATGGCAGATTATTTTTTAAATAATTTAGACAGATGAAGCCATATATAGAAGCCTTATTTCCTTTCTTCTCTAGTAGTTTAATCTGTTAAAATCCTAATCTTGAAACCAGTGGGGATTTCACTGTTGACTGCAGCAAGTTTCCAGGTTTACCCCTGATTCTTGCTGCTGTAAGAGGAATATCCATACGAGTGAGTCCAGATGCTACAACTGCTCAGGCAGCAATGAAAGGGAATTCCTGGGAACAAAGTAGTTTGATAAGCACTCAGCAAGGAGGAAAGGCAGGTATAGAAACCAGCAGCTGCCGCATTGAGCAGGTGACATGCCTGAGATGGGATGGAGAAAAAAAGGCATTTCCACAAGAACTGAGCCTCATCTACTGTAGGTGGGAAAATAGGGAGAACAGGTTTGTGAGACAGAACAAACAGTAATTCACAGCCTCTACAAAAAGGGGAGTGAAAGAGAAGTAGGGGTGAAAGGGGAGTGGAGAGAGAAGTAGAGGAAGGCATGATATATTATAAATTTACTAGAAGTGAGAAAATAAAGAGGGACAGAAAAGCAGCTGCAGTGTTAGACAGACACTGGTGAAACGTTCTGTGGGGAACAGAGCTATGGAAAGCCAAATTTCTGTCTGTTATGTAATTTATATCAGGAAACCATCAAAGACTGTCCCATATAAAATAAAGTACTGAGATTTGATCTTTCTTTTGCTAGGGGAAAAGTGAAGATAAAACAATGAGAAACTTCCTGTTTAGTTTATTAAGTAAAAAAAACCCCAAAATTTCTACTTATTCCAGCTGGAATAAGCCCACATGAAATTTATTGCTAGAAAGGGAGCACCATGGGAATCACATTCATAATCAAGAAACTAAAATTTCCAGCTAGCAATGCAGAGGAAAAAGCAGTAACAAGAGCTGTGAACATAATGGTATTAAAACCTCACTTTTGCAAGAGGGTTGTCCAGAATTCTCTCTCGGAAAGCAATTTAATTGCCGTAACTTCCCATGAAGTGCATATGGCCCAAATGATTGTGTTGTAGCTGCTACAGAGCATTTCTATTAGGACACAGTCTCACTTACATCTGTATAGATCCAATTTGTATAGAGGTTTTTATGGTGCTTAAAATGAAGGTTAAAATTCCAAGTTTTATAGATGTAGAATGAAACTCAAACATTTAGTACAATATGTATAAGTCACTTTCTTGTCCTCGAGTGAAATTCCAGCAAGTCTGAGGTCTGCATTCAGGACTGGGACAGCCCGTGTCCGAACTCTTAATGGATATCTGATTCTGCAAGTCTTTCGTTCCAGGGCAGGCTTTGAGGTTCCCTGAGGTTCCAGCTGGGTGGGGCTGCCCACGGGTACTGACACGGGTGGTCCCTCCCCTGGTGCCTTCCGTGCATTTGACAGTGACATCTGGTGACCGCTTTCGTTCAATGCAGGTGCGCCGGTCAGGGCTCCTTTCTCTCGGCTCTGCTTTACCTCCAGTGTGCTAAAAAGTCCGTAATCTGAAGCCAAGGACTTTGAAAAGGCACTACAGTTTCTTCATTTCTGCACTCTCGATCCTCCTTCCTCCTCTCGCTGTTCCCAGCTGGACGCCTTCCAGAATGGATGTAGCCACCTGGACTAGAGCTGCTTAAGGTTTTCAGAGTCTTTACCAAAGCCTCTGCATTCTGCTTTCATCCCTTATGGTACCTGCCTAGGAGCACAGGAAGATCCCTGGACATCTGTAATAATCTTCCTGCTTAGCTTTTGTTTATACTGAGATGCTTGGAAGTAGGAACCTGCTCATCTCTTGTTGTGGTAAGCATGACAGAGAAGGCTCTTAATTTCTAAACTAGAAAACAAATCTCATGAAAAGGATGAAGAAAATAAGAACAAGTAACCTGAGAGAACAGTGTCTTCAATATCTGAATACTTTTTGCCAACAAATGCTCTTTCCATTCCTGTATAAGATTTCTACTTAGTCATACTTTACATTGAAGTGCCTATTCTGACAAGTTTTCATTTCATTTGAGATTGGATTTCAGTTTTTTCATTATTTACACACTTGAATTACTCTGGACAACCTTACCAGCTAGTTCCTTGGTTTCTCAAAGTTTGTGTTTGAGAGACAAAAACATAATAATAGATCTAATTGTTTCCTACATTGAAATTTTAAGATGAATTGAAGCAGTTCATGACCCCACCATTTTAAAGACATGTGGCTGCACTTGAAAACAAAACCATTGCCCTGCACATGCATTTCAGTTGTGCATTGACGATACATTCCCTATTAGAACTAGATTTTACACTTTGGATTTTTAGATCTGGGGCAACATACAGGTCTACTCAGGCCTTTTCCCCCTGGATTTCATCCTCTGTGGATAACACAGCTCACAAGGATTGCTCATAAACTTCCAAGGCTATGGAAGCAGTGTAGTGATCCTGAGCCACACTGCATGTTTAGGAGTGAGACGTGTTTCAAAAGAAAAAAAGAGTTAGAAACAATGGCCATACCAAAATAAGAAGATAATCCAGTGTGGTATGTGAGATAGGTGCTCTCTGCAGAGGCTTGAAGTAGGCTGTAGGAAATGCTGAGTGCTATCCACCTCTTTCCCCTTGTTTAGGAAGATTATGGCATCTGAAGACAGCTGATGCTCTAAAATTCCCAACCTGCTGCCAAACACAGCTGCCAAACACAGCTGCCAGTGAGTTGAATGGCTGTCATTCCCCTTTGCTTTTTCTCCAGCAGAGGTAGAAATCTCATGCCCAGTCTGATTTTCCACGTTTAAAAAGTGGATTACTGTGCAGTATTTCTGCAGCCAAGAGGAGATCAAACAGATGAAAATCACTGTGTGCTTCAAGGTGCTTGGCTGGAGTGGGAAGCTCCTGTGTCTGGACTCTTGGCTCTGAGGCTTACTTGTTTTTAATCTGATGACTGTTTAATGTAAATGGTGTGTGTAATACTGAGAGCTGAGCTGAGAATCAAATGGAAGTTGTTTCCTCCTGTCTTGCTCTTTGCTCAGTATCACAGGCTCAATGCTGAGATGTGTAGGGCAGATCAGTCCTGAGCATTTACTTTGAACAGAACCCCAGACAGCCAAGAAACTCTTGCTTGAAAAAAGGCATTTTATGTTTCTGATTGTTGAGTAAGCAGTTCTGTATTACAGTTTTTCAGTTGTGCAGGTAAAACCCCTCTTTTATAGATTAAAATCTCACAGTCTTTATTTAATATATATATAACATATGTATAGATTCTATTCAATGGCATTTTTAACCACCTAGGGTTATCCACTGCAGTTCAGTCCACAGGCATTATGTCAAACCCATGTTTCTTTAAGCAGCTCTTTGTGAAACACAAAAGCAAACAAATGAGAAGGATGTATTCACAGCTTCTCAGGCTCCATCAAAACTTCTTTACTTGCAGTGGACTGTCTCTGAAACTTTCAGGCACAATACAAATGAAGATAATGTACTGTGGGTTTTGACAAATACAGACTTTTCAAAATAATTAAGAATGCAAACTACAGAGTATAAGTTTTTGAAATGCAGTATCAGTTTGTGAATCATCTGCCCAATGGTCATAATATACAGGAAAATGAAAAATTAGCTGAAGGATACTAATTAAAGAAGATTAAAAGAAAAATGCTGCTTATCATGAAAATGAATGGAATGTGCTCATTGTTGAAGTGAACTTCTAACACTTTAATATGTATATAAGCTTAAGATGTGTGCTTCACTCATAATTATTGCAATATGTGGAATCTGAAATAAGCAGAATGTGCTCCAGAACTGGCATTCTTACAGGGTTGAGATTGTCAGTCAGCCACTGCTTTTTGAATTGGCCAGTCAAATTCAGAGCCTGAATTCCAAATGGATTCTTTAGTTCAAGATTTTGAGAAACAGAAGTTCTGCCTTTATTTTTAGTCCTTTAGAGATGTGTCCATAATGATGGGGACATTTTGTTTCTATATGAGCTCTTAAGTATTCTTGTTCCTGGTAGCATTTTGTTTTATAATAGCAAAAAATAACTGTTGTTTAGTGTTCAGGACCAGAAAATCCTAGACATTGTGCACAAGGACCCATTTGATTTTGAGAGGTCAAACAGACAAACATTTGATCTCTCTGTTTCTATTCCAATTTCTCAAGAAAGATGATAGCTTGTGGAGCATATAGCAAAGGTGTCTGGGGTTTAAAATCTTCCTGTAATACATGACTGAAAGTGCTACCTTCTGCTAATGCAACTTTCTTTAAAGCTCCAGATACTTTATGGAAAGGAAAATCCATTTAGGGAACCACTTGTGAGTGGGAGAGAAGAGGAAATGAGATCTCTTGGGTATTCCTCCTTCTAGCAGTATTGATGTAAACTTTTCTTCTGAGGAGAGGAAGATCCCTATTTGTTTATCATTCATATATCTTTAAATGATTAGAGGAGTAAATTACTCCTACTAACAAAATCTAATACCTCTTATATCTATATTTCATCTTACCATAGTTGGACTCAAATCTTGAGTGTTTAAGATAACAACAGGAGAAGCTGCAAAATACTTTCAACAGTATTTTTTTACTCAGTATGTGGCACTTTTGGACATATTTTTCATCTAAAATGTAGAAACCAGTATACACAGAGTTGAGGTCTCTCTGCAGGGCCTCCCTGCCTTTGAGAGAGTGAACAGCTCCTCCCAGTTTTGTGTCATCTGCAGACTTGCTCAGTATCCCTTCCAGTCCTGCATCCAAGTCATTTATGAAGATGTTGAAGAGCACAGAGCCCAAGATGGAGCTCTGAGGAACCCCACTAGTGACAGGTGGCCAGTCTCATGTCACCCTCTGCGCTCAACCTGTGAGCCAGTTGCTCACCCACCACAGGATGTTTATCCAGCTGTGGGCTGGACATTTTGTCCAGCAGGGTAATGTGAGGGACAGTATTGAAAGCTTTATTGAAATCCAAGAAGATTACATCAACTATCTTCCCTTGATCATCTAGATGGGTTATCTTGTTATAGAAGAAAATCAGGTTGGATAAGCAGGATTTTCCTCTCGTAAAGCCGTGCTGGCTGTGACCAATAACAGTGTTATCTTTCAAGCGTTTTTCAATACATCCCAGAATAATCTTCTCCGAAACTCTAGCAGGCACAGAAGTGAGACTGACAGGCTTCTGGGGTCCTGCTTCTTACCCTTCTTGAAAACTGGGGCGATGTTTGCCAGCTTCTAGTCAGCTGGGACCTCTCTGGATTCTCAAGACAGCTCAAAAATCATTGAAAGAGGTTTTGTGCTGACATCAGCCAGCTCTTTGAGGATTCTGGGATGAATCCCATCAGGCCTGACTGGTGTGTGCTGGAGTCTGTTTGGAGTCTTGTCCTGGTTTTGCCTGAGGCAGAGTTCACTTTCTTCTCAGAGGATGGAGAGCTGGGTAGCAAATGTGATTCGGAAACTGAAGCTCATTTGACCAAGTCTATTGGTGACACATTGCACAGACATGTCTGGCTTAAAAAAAGGCCTGTTTATTTCCCAGCACAGCAGTGGATGGGGGTGAAATCTAATGGAGGAGAACCATTTCTTTGCTAACTACACCAGGCTGTAGCAGTTCACTGGGAAAAATATGTGTGCAGATGGGGCTGGAGGCCATTGCAGTGTGGATGAAGAGTTTGTTGCCAGGCAAGGGATGCACATTTCACTGCCAGTTGACCTACTCTATGTGCAATACTGGCAAGTGCTTTCTGTGCTAAAAGGTTTTATTGCTGGTAAAATCCAAGAGAAAAAGTAACAACAGGCTGTAATATGCATAAATGCATGTCAGAGGGTTATCACTCCTTGCCCTGCATGTCTGTCTCATCCATTTCTCTTCCAACATCCACATGTTCTGAGTAGCTAAACACCTCTTCGACCACAGAAGTGACATTTTCCAGTAAAGCTATTAAAGTGCTAAGAAACTGAGGGAATTGCAGAAGGTCATGCAAGAACTTGTGATTAAACACACAGTTGAGCCTTAATTTCTTGAGGTAGACTGGGCATCTAATCGGTGCCCTGTGCAACCTTCGTGGATGGAAAACATCCCGCAGGTATTACCCTCAATACATTTCAGGGGAGGCACACCCAGAAGATTAGCACCTCTGTAATCGGTGCTGAATCAAATCTGGGAACTCATTTCCTCAAATCGAGCAGCCCTTGTAGAGTGTGAGCTGCCAGCAGTGCACTGAAGGAGCACTGCTTTCTGGACTCCTGCAGCTCTTACCTGCAGCAATGTACAGACACAACAGAATGCCTAAAGGTTTTTCCATTTGTCTTTTTCTCTGGTAATAAAGGGCTCAGAAGTGCTGTGAATCAAAAGATTAGCTACAATCACACAGCTGTCTCAGTGAGCTATTCTGCATCCTGCTGTGCTGGCACTGCTCTGTGTTGGAAGAATGAGTTGTGATGTGGGGACAGGTAAAGCCTGTTGTTGCTTCAGAGGAAATGAATGCTAGAAAGTGTCCATATGCATGATTTGGACGATTTTCCTGGATTGCCAGGGAAGGCAATGAATGAGCAGCAAGGGAAATGTTTCCTACAACATTTATGACAGCTTGGAGAATTCCTCATCTGTAATGTTCTTATAATTGCTGTGACATAGAGCTGGTTGAACATTTCCCTCTTGTAATGTTTTGCCACTGAAAAAATGTTGATTTCATGAGTCAAGGTATAGCTCTGCTTGTAAACTTCTCTGTGAAATTCTTTTGAAGGTGCTCATTTTGGTAAGATTGAAAACACGCAAAAATAAAGTTAATCAGCTATTTGGATACAGATACTTTCTATGGAATATTAGGAATGCAAACAATATTTCAGAAATTTTTGCTTAACTTGTGTGCAATGAAATTATATCCTAAAGTGCTAGATTTTCTCCACAGATGTAAAGTTCTGCACTTAGAGCTTCCCAGTAAGTCCAGACGACATCACTCTGTCAACACCCTAATAAGAAAATGAGCACAGAAAGTATCAGGCTTTTCCCACCCATGTGCAAGGTCTGCATGATCTCTGTGTGCCTTGGTTGTCTGTAATGCTGCTGTGTTGACACTCAGAGCTTTGTGAAACACTAATTTGAAAAGTTTTGAATGTCAAGTTTGTTTTGGGGCAAGAAGCTCCATTTTACATTCTCTCACCAGAAGGGCCGATTACCTATCTCTCTTCAGAGTAGGAGGATGTACATAACTCAAAATTCTGCACTGTTCAGGGCATCCTGACATTCCCTCCCTCCAATCATGAAAAGCCTTCAGCTTTGACACCCAGTTCTGATCTGGCTTCTCTTTCTGCCAAACATAACTCATTAGTCTGTGTTTCCTATGTTTAAAATTTGTCTGTGAATAGCACTAGGGTATGTTGGCATGATCACACAAAAGATGTAGTGCAGTGTGGAGCTGCACTGGAGTGGAGTGGGAGCTCCATCACGTGTTTATCAGGGTACATGTGTGTTTGGTGATAATGTGTATTCATCTGTCTGCAGTATCAGTCAGGAAGTGGTCTCGGATCAAAGTCTATAATTTCTTTAAGTACTTTAAATTTCTCCATTTCTTGTGCATCTATAAGCTGCTCTGTTCCCATCCAGTTCAAAGACAAGGTGGTTGCCTTTAACCATTTGTAGTTTGTACTAAAATGGAAGACAACACAATTAATATGAGGTGACTATTGCTTGTGCCTATTAAAATGTACAGCTCTTGGACGGAGGCAGGTGTTGTAGAAGCACCTCACCATTATGACAAATGTTCTCATTCAGCTTGGTACATCTGTGCTTTCTAAAGAGCTTTTCACTGTATTGGCTGGAAAGCTGGAGCCCCTGTGGGTGCTAGAGCTGCTGTTTGTGCTGTCTGTTGCTTTAGTCATGATGCTCTTGCAGTCACCCTGTGCCTCTCCCCAGCTGATTGTCTTTCTCTGTCTCATTCAGCTGTGAGAGCAATCGACAGGCAGTTTGTGGGTGCCTTTCCCAACAAGGTGTCAATCCAACTCCCCCATGTCTCAGTCACTGGAGTGATTCAATATAAATGTTATGAAGACATCAATGTCTAAAGAGCTTTCTCTCCACAAAACGCTTTGATGTTTTTGAAATGTGCTTCCTCACCCTCAGGAGAATTTATTCAAGGTTAAGAAGTTTTAGGAGAAGCTTGGAGCCATTTGCTGTCTTGCTTGAAAGAAGCTTGTATAAGAGCAGCAGTTCCTGTTCTCTCATGGATTGGGCTAGGCCAAATTAAAACTATACTTCTTAGATTTGGGTGTTCAATTCTTTCAGTATCAACCCCAGTAATTCATTGTTTAAAATAATGTGACACAGCATTTAGCCTCCGAATGATGATTTTAGGGTTTCTTCAGTTACTGTGAAACCCTTTCTTAATATATCTTGTTTTCTTCTAGTTAAATGAAGTGTAAGGAGTGCTGCTATTCCAGAGAGCAGTTAGCTGGCCTAGGCTTCTTACCTAGTGAATAGCTTCTAAGACAGGTCTCTGTGCAATCACTCTGCAGCAAGAACCCCTTGCTAGATGACAGCATGAAGGTGGGTTTGCTTTTAAAAAAATATGCATTTTGTTCCAAATCAGGCTGTCGTTCCCTACCTTAACTACAAACCCTTTTACTACATGGAGCTAAAAGGTTCCCTTCCTTCCTCAGGCCTGCCAGCCTGTTCACTCACTAGTAAGTCTGTTGGCTAAGCAGAGGGGAGCAGTCCAGTACAGAACTGTTGCAAAAAGGGAGAAATTTTTGGCCAGCTAACAACCATAGCAAAACTTATAGATAACCTTTGCAGGCTGCACCTTTTATTTAATATTTTTTCTACAAAGTAGCTGTAAAGTAAAAGTGAACTGTGGTCAGCTCCCAGGTACACATTAGAGAGCCAGCTGCCTCTTTATCCAAGACAGAGCAAATAACTGTGGAGCTGTCTAAGGCCTGTGACAAATACTGTTTCTTTGTGCTCCTTTGAGAGTGTGTACACCTCCTAAAGGCTCTAAGTGAGGTGCTGCACTATAATAGATAGTACAATTTTGGTATGGTCTTGGTCCTGTGCCTCCAAGAGTGTGCTCACTTCTGGAGAACGTGGTGATGTGTGCTCTTCCTTACAGTGAATTACTGTGGTCCTCTGAGCATGATCTGACTCATGTCTAGATATTCCTTTCAGATGAGGTTTCAGAAATTACTTGATTCAACTAATCTGGTGTTTGAAACAATCAGGTTTGGTTTTTTTTTTTTTCTTTTTCTTTTTTTCTTACTGCCTTCACAGCAAATGTCTCTTTCTCTGGCAGGGAAATCAGCACATAAGTCCAGACTTTGCAGTTGGTTTTTGTGAATATCTCAAACAAGATTCACAGAATGCTGACACACGGGAGCTCACACCCTGTTGAATATGTCTCTTTGCTCTTAGCAGCTGTCTTGTAATTCTGTTTCAGCACTTCTGTATCCATTTTTTTATTTTAATGTTAAAGGGTTTGTACAACAGTAAGAAGGGTACAAAATTTATGTGGCAGGAGTGGTAACTACAGTCCTAAAATGAGCAATTACACTTCAGAGTGAAACATGACCAGCTGGCCCAGCCATATGAGTCTGGCGATTCTTCATAAGCTTGTTTTGACGGATTTTGAAGGTGTCTCTGTTGAAGTGCCAAAAATGAACTGAGCCTTTGCTACAAGGGGACTTTCATCACCTATTTGTTTCTTCATGATGAAGCCACCCACACTCAAACCAAGATGGCTGTTTTCACCTCTGACTGGGGACCTCAGATGAGTCATTTAATTGAGGTCAATCACTGCTGTCTTGGGTAAGGATATGATGCCACATCCCAGGCTGATTGGCCATGTGCTGCACAGTAAAAGCACCAGTAAGTAGTGGGTTTAGATAAGAGACTTATCTAACACTGCAGGTGCTATTTATGTCTTCTGCAGTGAGTCCTTCTTTGTTCTGGCATTGCTGTTTTGACACAATTTTATCCAAGCACTTCCTGTATGTGAGCATTAACAGCAATAGAAGGTGGAACACATCAAACCTCTCTTGACAGAAAATGCCTTTAGAAATCTTTCCAGAAAGCATTCACTTTGCTCTAAATCCCTTCCTCCCCAATGAGATGCCTGGGAAAGAACCTCTTATTCTAAAACATTATTTTCTTCTTTAAAATGAATTTTTAAAAGCTGAAACTCCTTGTTTGTCCCTTTTCTCTGGTGCACCTGCACAGCATTGGATTTTTCTCCAAAGTAATGTGCTTGAGGTTTTTTTCCCCAGTTTTTAGAGTTACAAAATGCTTCATTTCAGTTCTGGTTAATTTCATTTCATTTCAGCAAAATTGCGATTAAAAGCCTACTGCTATTTTTTATCATAGGGGGTCAGTCTACAAAAAATTGTTTAGTGTATATATATATATATATATATATATATACATATACACACCATCAGAGATGCCCCGGGTGAGGGGTAAGCTGTGGGACAGCCGGAGTGCCTGAGCCAAGTGACAGGCGGTCAAGGACAGACCCACCAGGGCTCTGCTCTGACACTGTTCTCTGCCTCCCCACTTAATCTGAGCTTCCCAGAAAGTGGATTTCTCTTCCCACCAAACTCTCAGACACTGCACCCATGAGACTTTTTTCTCAGGCTAACTTTGGGAGCTGCAGTTTTGCAGGAATCTGGCCCAGAGAGGAGGGAGGAGGCTGAAAGTACCGATCCTGGAGAGCTGTGTGATGGCAGCTCTGTGGCAGCTTTCCATGATGTTGGGCTGATCAGAAACAATAAAGTTAGGGATAATCTGGAGAAAAGAAAAATGAAGCAGTTTGGAGCAGTTTTATTTTAATAAAATACAAGTCTTCTGTTAGAAACCAGAAAATCAGTCTCAATGTTAATAAATTTGCTGGCTTTCATCACTTTCAAGTATTCAAATAATTTCAATACTAAGCCCACAGCAGCAGGTTATTACATTTATTTCTAGTTCTTTTGGTGTTTTAGAATATCCTTTACTTCTTTGGCTTGGTTTGCACACCTACAAGTACTCGAACAGGAAGCCGAAGCTCCTTTGCCTTGCCCTGCCCCTGCTGGAGCTGCAGTTTGCTGAGGTGGGGCCGGGGTTTTGGCCAGCCGGGGGCTTTCCCTCATCATTCCTCTGAGTCCTTCCCGAGTCCCTTCTTGGAAAAGCGCGGCCATTCCTCACGCAAAAAAAAAAGGAAGGCAGCAGGTTGGTTATCTAGTGACTAGTTTAAAGGATGTCACGAACAGTACACGAAAATTATGACCGCTTTTGAACAGGGGAAGCAGCGGAGACAAGAATTTATACTCTTCTGGCTGCCTTCCAAGCGGGAAATGGGCATAACGCCCCCCGCGCGCCGCTTTGCCCCTCAGCGGGTTGTGGGAGAGGCTCCCGGTGGGGCTGAGGGTACCCCAGTGACTGCGGGGCCGCCTCCCGGACGGGGCAGCCCCGCAGCATCCCGGCTGCGGCTCCTGCCAGCGCTGCTCCTCGCCACACCGCGGCACTCGGGAGGCGCAGGAGAGGCCCGGAGCTGCCCAGGTAGGGCTGGGATTCCCAGCTCGGCTCCCGCCAGGTGTCAGCAGAGCCCCGCGAACGCCGCACCGAGAGGCCGCCGGCGCTGGGGCGCAGCCAGGGCTCGGAGTGTCTCAGGGCAGCGCGCTGTGGTGCTGCAGGAGGTAAAAAGGGGTACAGAATCGCTGCCACGCTGAATAATGGCAGTGGAATAAATAATCGCGGTCTTTATTTTATAAAATATCTTTCTTCAAAGTCTACAGACCAGGTGTCAACAAGCTGCGTTTCTGGAGCCACTCTTGGCCCTGAGCTGGTGTACACCGACTGTAAATGAGCTCTCTAAAATACCCTGGCGTCCCTCCTCACAATGTGAAAAATGCTGCAGAGCCTTCAAAAAGCCTATTGCATGTTTCCCTGCCTACTTATTCCTAATGAAGCACATGAATTCATAACGTGTATTAAGATAACATTAAGATTTGTAGCCTAAAGCATGACAAAGTAGAACGGCAACTATTTGGCCTTTGCTGATAACTTGGTTGGTTGTAAAAGGAAGGTCAAAATTCATATGCTTTACAATGAATTTCTAGCAGCTGTCAGCTGCTTCCCAAAACCTCATGTCACTCTACTGGCACGTGATTTTTATGCTTAACTTTTACATTAAAGAATTGATGACAGTTCTTAATCTCCCTCTGTCAACCATGGGTGATGAGTGCTGTCTCACAGCATTTTAATCCTTATATATCAGTCCAAGCTTTTCCAAAGTTGTGTAAGTAGTTACTTATTAGTCTAAATGTGCCTCTTTGCTTTCTCCAGTCTGATGAGAAAAATTTCAAAAGTAGGAAATGCTTTCTTTTAAGAGGGGTTCTAACATACACCTTGATCACACATTTATAGGTGGTTTTAAAGTATACTATTCTTTTTAGCAGGGAATACAATAATGCCACTATGTAGATAAAATTAAAACTGTTGAAACTATTTTCAAAAGTTGCTTGTGTGTCTGGAGAACTGTCTTATTAGAAGGCAAGGATGAAGAATACTCACTGTCTTTCATATCTACTTTTGTGCCATAGCACTTTCCATCTACAGATCTCACAATACTGTCTTTTCTGCAGCTCACTTTCATGATCCTTCTCTTTTATAGACAGTTTTGTCAGATGAGTGACTTCTTGTTGATGACTGGCAGAGCTAGTAGGAAATCCCCCTCATGACACTCTAGAATTTAGGAAGATCTATTTATTTCCTTTGAAATGAAAGCACATCTTACCATTGTCCTTAGTGGGGTATTTCTTCTTTGAATGTGTTCATGTATGTGCTGGTTTAAAAGCAAACTGGCAGGAGAAATGGACCTACCACGAGAGATATTGTAAGTCAGAATTACAGTTT
>JAWWEW010000169.1:6625484-6726591 GCA_035583185.1 Anabacerthia variegaticeps
AATAGATGGGGGTAGAATACACAGCTTTAATCACTCCCACACAGTGATAACTGGTCCCACCTACTGAACTAGGACATGTATAGTAAATTAATTTCTTTTCAATTTTCCCCTTACCCTAACTAGAGTGAAGGGGAAGTTCTTGGGTATTACAATGTATTGCCCTCCTTCTTCTGCTTGCACAGGTGTCTCCAGGCAGGAGTTGCAGTGTGGTACACAGCTGTGTGTCTGTATATGGGAAATGGTTCAGAGAACTCCTCTGTGATTGCCGCAGGTGAAAACAGACCCCTGGGGAAAATGTAGAGCAGCTGATGTGCTGCCCTAGTCCAGGTGCTCCTGCTCTCCCTGTGGAGCTTGTTCTCCATGAGAAACATGTCAGAGGTTGATTTGATATTGAGAATTTGTCTTAAATTAGGGCAAAAATTAAATACAATTATCTTTATGTGAGCAACAGGGACAGCACTGCAGTCTCCCATTCCCCTGTCCAGCTTCCATATCACTTCCACTAGTGAAAGTAGTGGAAGCTCAGTAGCTCACTCAAGCCCAGTCTTGTTTGCCTTTTGTATGTATTTTCCAGTATTTTTTGCCTAAAAGACTTGCTTATCAATATTTGAATTCAAACAGAGCTGACCATTCTATTGATATTTTCCAAAATGACAGTTTACCAGTGAAAAGACATTGAATTTAATTGAAGTGGCAGAAGATTTAGCAACAAGATATAATGAGGTCTCAGCCTTTTTAATTTTAGCAATTTTTTGCTAAAATCCTAATATCGTGAGCATAAGTGAGAGAAAGATGGGTAGGAAAAGGCAATATAATGTGGTAGAATTAGTTTTAATTTCCTTCACATAATGTATGTGGAATCTTGACATCTTGCTGTGTACATTTACAGGATGGAGTACTCAAATAAGCTGAGCTTTTCCCTCTGCACATTGATCCAGTAAGGTTCGACATAACCCATCACCTGGCCAAAATCTCATTACTGTGTTAAGTGAGTCAGCTGCACAAGCAGTTCTCCTGCTGAAGGTGCTGATCCTATGAAGTTATAAATTATTTTAAATATTTTTTTCTTTTTTTTTCTGTTGTTTTAGACAAAAAGTAAGGATATATATATTAGATCTGAAGGGTTATGTTTCTTGGAGTTCACACAAATCAGTTTACAAATGAAAGTGAAGGGGCAAGGATGGCCTTCACTTCCTTGCTGAATCAGTAGCACTACCTGTTTGTGTCCAGGGAGGAGAAGAGGAGCAACAAATGCTGTTCTAAGAGCACAGAAAGAAGAGGAAATCTTAGCTGTGGTACTGCAGGGTGGGAAAAACAAGGGGACAAATAACCTGCCCACAAAAGAAACCTGACCCAACTTGTTCCTGGCTCTGACTACATCTGCCATTTGTTGTATGTGGCCAGGGGTAGCCCGTCAGGGGAGGGTGGCCGGAACATGCAGGGACATGTGTGTCCAGGCACATCTGGCATCTCAGTAGGCACATCTGGCACCACAGTAGGCACCTGGGCAGGAGTGGCAGCTCTGTACGGAGCAGGCTGGCTCTGAGGACAGGCATGCCCACAGCTCTTCTTCAGTGTGCCTTGTGCAGTCAGCCTGAGATCTGTTCCCGTTGTGCTTCCAGAGCTGCGTGCATCCCATCCTCAGGACTGCCTGTGAGCTCAGTAACTTGAAAGCAACGGGGAGTCAGCACTTTGTCTAAGAATAAAAGGTTTTATAACTGACTTTTAAGAGGCTTCTCAGTGTGTCTCTCGTAAGACTCAAATAATGCCTGATGATACATCAGCTTTCACAGGGTTTTGAGGTAGATAATCATACTGCTCAGAGACAGACTGTTCTGATTACTTCTGTAGGGAATAATATACATCTGAGCTACCTTTTCACTGAAGAAGTTTCAGTGGAAAACTGCATAGATGATTGACAAACTGTGCCAATGGAAATCTGTGAGACTTTGCCAGGTATCCTGTACAGGGCAATGGCATTATACAGTCTTGTGGCTTCATGTGGTGCTTGCTAAAAATGAAGCCTGACTATTCAATTAAAATTATATCTAAATGGTATCCTCAGGAAAAGGCTTGTCCTAAGTTAAATTGCAGCTAGGGGTCTCTGTGTACTTGTAGGAGGCAGCAACATGGCAGGTGAAAATGTGCATCAGAACTCATTTGTCAGTCTCAGAAGTTTCTCTTACAGTACACTGGAAGGATTCTCTGATTCCAGATAGGTAAAATGCAGACTTTCTGTTTCTATGGTGCAGATACTTGGGCTCTCTCCTGATAACACCGTTCTTTGTGTGGTGCTGCATTGTGCATCTCCCAGTACACAGATGATTGTTGGGGGCATGTTGTTCCTTCTCTGGGATTTAAGGCGCTCCTTCAGGGGTTACCTAGCAAAAAGATCAAGCTATGCCTGGGTAGCTGAGCCTGTGAGATGCCAACAAAAGCTACTACCTTCTGTAACTTTGCCTAGGAGTGTTTTTACAGAAAGTGTCATTTAATGTGAGGCAAAGGGCTCAGAGTTTAGCCCTCTGTTAGTGCTGTAAGCTCTTTCTTTCTGCAGGTCCTGCTGCAGAGCCCTTACAGACATTACAATGGCCGTGTATCCATCTTTGGCCTGAGGTAGTGACACTTCCTCTCAGAAAAAGAAATTGTCTTCAGGAAAAATGTTTGACTGATCAAAGTGCAGTATTTGAACCCTTTTTAGCAATGATATAAGGTATAAAAACATGGTATGCACTTGTGTAGGAGTGAGGAACCCAGCACTGCAGCCATTTGCATGGATTCATGGCACGGCCAGGAACAGAATTCCAGCTTCTTAATCCAGAGTGCAGTGGAGGTTTGAGAGGCAGTCTCCCCTGGTAATGTCTGTTTCATAATAGCATATGTGCTTTACAGAATAGAATTAAGATGAATTGCTAAAAGGTGCTGCAGTAGAGAATGTGATAAGTACCCACGAGTACCACAGAGAAGCCATGTAAATCTCCTGGAGTGGTTTAGCCTCCAGTGGCTGACATTTTTTAGGTCAAAGAAGTGGAAAAGAATGCAGAAGTAGGAACATGAGGGCCCTCCAAATGGAGCTTCTCCAGGTTTCTCATTTTGCAGGGGAACTGACTCACAATGGAAGGTGTTTTTTCCTTTCATTCTTTCTGTACTTTTGGATCTGAAGATTGTTGGTCTCTCTTTGAAGAGTTTGCTTTATAGATTCATGATGAGCTGCAGGTGTGCAATCAGTGCAAAGGAGCCATAAAACTTAGCAGAATTGGGAACTTCTAAATCTAAAATTAACAGCAGAGTTTTTATTGAACAGAGTACGTGAGGAATAAATGGTTTATTTGTAATATATGCTCTAGCTCATAATACCTCCAAGAGTTGTGCTTTTTACTGTTACAGAATGTATATGGGAAAGTGGTGAAACTGTAAGAGGGGACTAGCCTCTTGCCAAATGCTTGTACTCTCCCTTCTCACAGAAGTCCATGGGAGTTGAAGGCATGCTGCAGTTTGCAGTAGGCACTTAGCACATCTAATCTAATCTAATCCATTTTTAATGTGACTCTCACTTTGAAGCCTCATGCTGTATGTGAAAACCAGGCACAGCAATGTGATGTAATTGCTGATGTTTCTAGATGCAGTGAGGTCAGAAAGTACTAAGTCTTACAGCATGCACCTCCTTTGCTCAGAATTGTCAGCTACTGAAGTTAGCAAGATAGACAAAGTTGTTTCACAATTTTCAGCATGTTAATGTCATTTGAAATATTCTCATTTGCAGTTTGCAATAGCAGTGTGTCTTCCCTCTCAGCAGAGAGTAGGCTTGACCCTTCTTACACTGGTATCAAAGATGCTTTTGTTCCTGACTTTTCTGAGGCCATTTTGGTTCTTGCCTCTGATTTTTCTAAAAGATGAAAATAAGGGGCATGTATTTATAGGGGGACATTGTGGTTGTACAGTTGGACTTCTTTATTCACACATCAAAGTACATTTACAGCTTATGGAACTGTATTTCATCCGTAGTCAAAGTCTGATCTCTCTGCATAGTTGGGATATGTCACCTATGAGTGCTCTGGGTGTCCTCAGTCATGTTCTACTCTCTATGCAGGGTATGGGGAACAGAGAATAACAAGTGCAGCAAAGAGGGACTTGCCATAGAACCAGTCCTGCTATTTACTAGTTAAAAGATGCAAATGTTGCACATGTGCTGAGTAATATGCTAGAAGTTTGAATCTCTCTGGTGTCTAGCAGACGTAGCTCTGTCGTGCAGAGTTCTCTGTCCAAACACAGTTTGCTTTTCCAGTCCACTGCTTCATGATGCTTTGGAGAAAACTGAAAACAGAAGTCTAGGTAATTAGGGAAGGTCTTGTCCTTGCTTGGTTGTTCATAACTCTTTGAATAAACTGCTTCTTCCAGCCTTCTTTATTGGTTGGAAAAATATTTGGGCTTGTCCTGCATTAACTACAGCGATTGTGATCACTCCTCGATTTGCAAGCTGGTTTCATGGAAACAAAAAGGGCTCATTTTTCTTTTCCACATCAAAGCACACTAAGCTTCTTGTCTGTGCCTCATCAAAGGAATGATTTCTACACATGTATTTCTCAGAAAATGACAGGAGGAACTAGGAAACAAAATTGAAATGAAACATTAATTTAAGAGAACACAAGCATCCTAATTGGAGCTTTACTTTAACAGATTTCCCCATGTCTGAAAAATGATGGCTGGGAGCATAATCAGGCTTTTGGCTTGGCCATCTCTGAATTGTTCATAATAACTCTCAAATAGGTTCACTGCGATTTTAAAATGAATTTAGAAGCTATCGTCTGTGTGGTTAATCTAAGGGACCACATCCTGAGCCTTTGCTCAAGAAAGATGTATTCATTAAAACTGCTAAAAACAACAGAGAACAGAAGGCATGTCAAGGTCACTGTGATATTCTGAAATTACTGCCATAGTGTGTACAGCATATATATAAATCATATCTGGGCCAGCTAAGTTCCCCTGATTCAGCTGATGTTACACAAGGGGTGAAGGGACTTAGAGTATCATTGTTTACTGTGAGAAACCAAAGACACTGGGGCTCCAAACCATGCTCGGCTCATACAGTCAGAAAACCACTGCAAAAGTGAACATCCCAAATTCTTATCACTCAGAGTTCACAAGGGGTATAAAGACTATTTCTGGCAGTTGAGAACTATGGGCTGTCACAGCACAGTCAGCAAAGAGAAGCTGCCTCTGTGTCCTTTATAAAGAAAATAATTGTCTCATTAATATTAATAAACAATACCCAGCCACATTTGTCGGGTTAGATTCAAGAACATATTGTGGATGTTTGAATATATTGCAGCTTACATGTGCAAAGACATCCAGTACTAATTCTTTCAGAATACCCCAATGATGGATTTTTGAGGGTTTATAAGCAAGAGATTAGAAAAGCCACATGTTGAGAGTGACAAGGAGACAGACACACAAACAGGGTGTCTGGGATGGAGGAGAATTTATTAATAAAAAGAGACATCCATACAGTGCTGACTGCTAGCAAGTGATGCACACCCATGGAGTGGGTGTGAGTTTCCCATGGAATTAAATTAAGTTCCATTTAATCCTGTTTATTATTTAATTAAAAGACAGGGTAGTGGAAGACTTCCATCTCCTCTGTTGGAGCCCTTCATTTTTCAGTGCTCAGCTTTGTGTTGTGAGGTGGAAAGCAGCTGCCCAGTCAGTGTCCTGGATTTCAGGGCACAGTGACACGACTGTGTGTTCATTGAAAGGGTGTATATTATTGCATCTTGTCCATTCATGACTTAACACCCCGGAGAAGAAAAAAAGGAAGGGTAGACAAAGAACTTTTCGATAAGATAGACAGTCAGTGTAATCAGAAATGGTTTTTGTATTGCTGCATTCAGAAACCTCTGCTCTCGCTTTCCTTTTCTAGACTTGGGCTATGCCTAGATCCAGATTTACTGCCAGCTCTAAATTTTTCAATGATGGCTGCAGCAAGGCCTAAATTAAGCTCTTGATGACAAAATCATTAAGTAAAAAAAAAAAGGAAACTTTTTTTTGGTTACCTGGACTCTACAAGAGAAGAAAGGAAAGTGACTCAGGCCTCTGAGGAAAGAAAGCAGGTGATGGATGACATATGGCAAGACAGCAATGGTTTACACAGCTTTATTATTCGGGATGCTAATTCTGAGACTTCATCTGCTTCCTTTTGAATCTCTGTGTTTCCTTAAGGAAAGCGGTATAAAATGTCTGTATTCTTTGGTCAGGCTTCTGATTAATTTCAGGATCTCCAGTTTCATATGAAGCAGTTCAGGAATCTTCCTATGAACTTGCCACTGCTGCTACAATTACTGTAGCAAGGCTTTGCATTAGTTTTTCAAGTGTTTGAGTTTAGAAAGCTAGCCAGAGTATTACCTTCAAGTTGAGTTCTTCAGTGCACAGGAGAGCCTGTTTTACTTCAGTGTGATGAGTGAGCTCTGTGTGCATGAGATGGCTTTAGATATGTGTCAGTAGGACAAATCTGCCAGGATGGAATTCTTGCTGCTGGCTGGTGTTTTTAGGTACAATTGGAATGCAAATATTAGTAACAGGCTGTTGCAATAGGCAATGAGATACGTACCTGGACAGTCAAGTACACTGATCCATGGGGTTCCCCCTCAATCACATTGCAATGGCGCTGTCTTGCTGCTTTCTCACACTTGATCTGGGTTTTTTTTGTTTTGGTTTGGGGTTTTGTTTGTTTGTTTGTTTTTCTCTCTGATATGATAACTGCCCGTGTTTTGTTTGACCTCAAGACTGAAGATATTCTGAGCAAACACTTTTTTTTGTGTGTGATGCATCTCTTTGCTTCCTCTACTGCACTAGCTATTTGTTTCCAAACACAATGGAGAATGATGACTGATCAGTAGAGATGAGGCTACCTTACAGGCTGTCTCTTCCTTTATTCACCCTCCTGAAAGAACATCTGGGACTCTCCTTCCAACAGTGCTTTGATTTTTAGCTCAGGAGGAATGGGAGCAGGATGTCCTCTGTGAGTCAGTCCTAACCCCTGTTGGTCTGACAAAGCAAAACCGAAGTTTTCTGACCTTGTTGGCAAGTCTTTTCTGTTTATTCATGAATTTTACTGTGGTCAGGACATGGGAAAGATTTTGGCTTTACATGTTTGCACTGGAAAATGCTTCTCCTTTTGTTCATTCAAATGGAGAGAAGGTTTTTGTTCTCCTCCTTGTACTGAGAGTGTAAGAGGAAACTGCCTGTATTGCCATTGCTGTTTCTACATTGCCATGGGAACAGATTTGAAGTGCTGCATCCATTAAGTCACTTAATTGAAAAATGGCACAGTTTACCCATTCAAAGTGCACTTTCGCCACTGCTCTGTGTATGCTGACCTGCTGCAACGTGGTTTTTGAGCTAGCCTGGTCCCAGAGGGAACGCAGCTGCTTTAACTGCAGTTGGGTGTGATGGTTTGGGGTGGAGTAAATACCACAGGCAGGGCATTGTGCTGATGTGGCTCTGCTGCCACCTCAGACTGGTGTGAGCCAGCTCAGAGATACTGGAGGGATATACACTGACAGACCTTTAACCCAATATAGCACTGCATTTCATTGCACAGGACCTTTAAGACTCTCCTTAAATCTTCTCAATTCTTTGTATTCATTTTGGTGCAAAAATTTAACATCCTACCCACTTTCTTTGTTCATTTTGAGGTTGGTTTCTGGTTCTAGAATACTAAATCAAGTCTTCATAGAATAAAGCTTTCAAATGTAATTCTTCTGTATTATAGTAATTATTGCTTGTTAAGCATGGCAGAGTCAGGAGAAAGTAAGGCACAAGTTGAGGCAAAATGAGGCCTCCTGAAGAACCTGCAGTGCTTGTATTCTTGACTGCACAATACTTAATTGCAAAAGAATTTCTAACTATACGTTCGTATGATAATATCTATGAAAACTGTATGAATTTTTGTATTCTTACATAGTGTGGGTTTTTTTTTTCCTTTTCAATTTTAAAACCTATCTCAAGAGTGAGGAATGGAGGAGTAATCATTGAGTACATTCATATTTCAAATGAGACCCAATTCACAGCCTTCTAACCTCGCCTGCAGGATCTGCATTTTCTATGAGGAATAGCAGGACTGTTTCAGATTCTACATTTGCACAGGCAGAGAATGTAGAATATGGATTATAGAACAGAGGGAGTTGTAAGTACTTGATAAATGCCACTGGCATTCTGCTAATTTGTGTTTGTCTCACTTGGTGCTGTAGGTGCCTCAGATAAGATTTGGCAGGGTTCAAAGGGGCAATGAATCTGCAGCGGGGTTGGAGAAGATGAGCTGCTAGCAAGTCATGCTGAAGTCACCAGAGGAGAAGAGGAAGGAAGAAAAGAATAGATTCTTTTTCTTTTCCTTTTTTTTTCCCCTGACAGCTCCCTCTTTCGTACTGCCAGCCTTTCACTAGCAGTCAGTAAAATGTTATGTCTCTTTATCTTTTGGACAGACATATGTAGGATAATTTCCAGATACCTGCCAATGATAAAAAATTTAAAACTTTCCTGGGAATTCATGACTTTTCAAACCTCTGTAGGCAATTACTTGTCAATTTATGAAGAGGGAGATGGGTACAAGTGAGAAGCTGAGTAGTAGTAGTTGAGTATTGAAAAAAATTGAGGGAAGCTCATAAGGATCCTGGACAGCAAGGCCTTAAAAAAGTCTAACTCTGAAACAGAAGTTGTAACACTTTTATTCTTCCTACAATTCTACGGTAGAAATCACTCATCACATTGATTCTAGAGAACATGGTGCATTTCAAAGTGTGAGGAAGGGAATTGTTAAGTTTGAGCTTTGACATTTTAACAACAAGGTGCAGGTTGGAGTGACACGATGCATGGTGCAAATGCCTCCTTTGAGCTTTCTGCAGTGGGGTCTGAGTGAGGGGAATTATGTTTTGGAGATGATGAAATGCTCTTCCTCTGGAATCTACTTCAATCTACTTGACCCACAGTTGATACTTATCAGTAGCACAAGAGTGAGCATTGGGAGATGTCTGAAAAAGGTTTTATGGATTAAAATGAGAATTACCCAGCTATCTGAGTCTCAGTCATGTTAGTCTTATCTAGTTTGAGGAGTTTGGAATATTTTTCTTGCCAAAGGTATAAAAGATAATCAGTGGCTTCTATGAATATATTAGGAATAAGGAAAAAAGGACAAAAAATGAAGAGGGGAAATGGAGGGTGAAGCAGACAGCATTGGAGTTGTCAATGACTTCTTTGTTTTGGTCTTCACAAACTGTTAACTGTAATCAGATGCTTAACGAAGTTAATCCTAATAAAGAGCCAGTATGAGGAAAGAGTAGGTTTTGCATTTTGTAGTTAAGGAGCTCAGTGAACCTCAGGCTTGGTCTAGAGTATCTAAGGAGTATGCTGTGTGATTTCTCAACTATTAGTGTCCATCTGTAAGATTTCATCAATTATAACCCAAGGGAGGAGAGAAAAATTAGCACAGAAATTACCTTTGCAGTGAAAAGGTGTGGAAGATCTAGTTGATACTACAGCAGCCAGTCAAATTTCAATTCCTTATGGAGTCTAAGACAACCAAGACTTTATCTTGACAAAGAATGTAGTTGTGATAGAATAACTGAATGGCTGACAGGGTGGAAGCATTATCATTGATATATCTGAGAGGTTTTAAGTACTTTTTAGGTAAAGATATTTTTTTGAGAGTCCCAAATGTCATTTCTCACAAGTCAGCTTGATAAGCTTCTCTGGAGGTCATTGCCATAACACAATTTCTTCTTTTAAAGCCAGTTGTTCACCTGTCTGAGTCCTAAGCCGTGTCTAAATATGGAACTGAGAAGGCTTGGGAAGCTGAGGCAGAGCAGACAGATCAGTTGTATACTCAGTTCTGGTCAGCATTTCACTTCAACAACTTAGATAATGAAACAGCCCATTCAGTTACAAAACTTGTTACGACTCCAAATGAAGAACAGGAAGGGAATGAAACACTCTGAAGGATGGCATCAGAACAGAGACTGAACTGAAAATGAAGTGCAGTTCTATTTTTGGAAATCAAATGCATATGTACCACAAGGCTTTGACTACTCAGCTGTGTGCCAACTGCATGATGCGGTTGTTAAAAGGCAAATTTCATTCCAGAATGTGGTAGGAGGAGTGTCAAATGTAATTATTCTTCTCACCTCAGCACTGGTGAAGCCTCAGCTGGAATCCTGCCTTCAGCTCTGGGCACCACACTTCCAGAAAGAGTTAGAAAGAGCTGGGAGTAGAGTAAAGAGAACAGCAGGTGGTTTAGAAGACGTGAGATTGGAGATAAGTGATGAATATTTCTTTGCCTCACAGAAAAAAGGGAATCACTTAAGTTGCAGCAAATATTTGCACAGGATTTGAGGTTTCTAATTGGATTTCTAATAGCTGTCTGAGAAGACACACGTTTTTAGGCAGAGTTGAGGTAGTGAAACCTCACTGCAGAACACAAAACCCCTCACAGAGTAACTCTGAACATGCTTTTGAGGAAATTGTGATTGCTGTTAGTTTGTATAAATATGCTGGGCTGAAGTTTCTGCAGTCCAGACTCTGCCTCCTAAGCCATCCTGCAGGGTGGCTGGGACTGAGTTTACCACTGCAGTTCCTGCCTTTGACTGGGGGACATTCAGCACATTCCCATTGGGAATGGGATTATCTTGGTGCTATCCATGATCTATTCTGAGCTTTATTTCCCCAAGAGTACTCTATTTTATAAATACCCTTCTAATATCATCTGACTCTCTCCACTCATACCTTTCTTTCCTCTGTATTTTCCAAGCTTTTTTGCTTGCTCTGGTTTTGCCAGCCATGCCATTGGCCTTTCTTTGCTGTTCAAAGTCTTGCTGCCACAGGAATTTCTCATGGTGTTGGTGCAAAGGGTGTTGGTGCAGGAAACCGGAAAGAATTTCCTCACTAATGCTGACAAAATAATTGTTTAGACCTTCTAAGTCAACTACTTACACTCTGGAACAGAATGGAATAATGGAGGATAATTTCATTGCTGTATGGTGGGACTTTAAAGGACACAAAGTCTGTGCAAGTTACCTAGGGAAGATATAGTCTTGATTTTTTTCCATGGAAAGATCCCAGGCTTTTCTTAGAGAATGTTTTCTCACCTAAATTGTTTGGTACAGTGTAAAACAGATGTTCTTTTACAGTTTAGTTTGACTATATAGGATTCATAATATCTCAGGTTTTCAGGAAGTACCTAAATTCAAATTTATGTATTTAAACTGAAAAAGGACCTTGAAAGTGTTTCTCTTACATACATATTTTAGTCTCACTTACCTATCCCTCTAGGCTAGGTAGGCTTTCAGTGTTATCTCAAGAGTTGCCATGGAAACAGTTCTACACTCTCCTTCCCTTTTAGACTGTCTCTCCCAGACAGAATCTCTCTTTTTAAAACTCTGGCCATGCTAAAATGGAAGTAAAACCTTAATAATTAAATAGCAAGTGTTACCTCACCAGCTGATATCGAGCAATTAAATTTGTTTAAATTAGTGAAGCAGTGGCAGAAGACAAGGTGAGAATCTGTCCCTGGATTTTTCACCCTTTTTCTCCTCTTTTTCTCCAAACCCAAATATAAACCTGCTGTGAGGTCCAAGCCAGGTACTTGTAAGGTAGAAGTTTTTCAAATGAAGAATGGAATCTTTTCAAGTGTGTACATCTTCATGCTGTTGCTGTTCCTGGGTAATGGCAATGCTTTGTGCAAATATAATTGACAGAAAGTGCTAATGATTTCGAATTTTGAGGAATTTTCAATGAAGTCTTCAAAAGAAAGATGTTCCACTTGGAACTCCAGTACTGGCATATGTGTGTGCACTCCACATGACAACCAGGTAGGAAGGTCACTCACTAAATTATAAAATGAGTCAGAAACGTGGGTTTATAACTTATAGACATCAAAGTAATCATACAGAGCAAAACACATTGAAGGGGACGTGGCTTGTCTCATCCTTAAAGCTCACATTTCAATAGGGAAATTGGAGCTGAAATGAAAGAACCAAGAAAGCCTGTATTCCTGTCATCCTTTATCTTGGAGGGGAACTTTTATCACCTTCTGACGAAAGAGACTCGGCAATACTCCGGAAAAGGTTAGGATTATAGGTTTGCAGAGAGAACTCCTGACTTTAAGGACTTTTTGATAGAAAGGAACTTTAGTCAGTGTAACCAACCAGAAAATGACAACCATTGGTTCAGTCTGTAGCTGGTCTCAGGAAGACCAATATCTGTGTCTGGTGTTTTCTGATCAGGCAGTGGTGTCATAGCAGCTGGTTTTAGTTTCAGTTTTATCTAATAGCAGCCAGGTACTATATCAGCCTATTTCCAAAGCAGTACTCTATGCAGCTACTACATTGTTTAGCAGAAAGTGGGGACAGCACAATGAACTTTGACTGAATTTCCTTTAATTTCAGAAATAATTTTCTAACATCTTTAAAGACGTGTGGTTGACACAAATATGGTTTGAGAGTGCAGATCATGATCTAGAACAAATCTGAATTAAGAGTAGGAGGCAGAGCTGAAGGTCAAAAGGGCTGATGAAGTGGGGATAGACACAGGGCAGATGCCATCAAGAATTACCAGTTAGTGTTGGGATAGCACTGAGGATGTTCAGAAAGGGTACTAGCCTGAGTTAAATACCTTTAGCTCACACAGCCCTTCACGTGGACATTATTTCACATGGACCGAATCCTGGGGCACTGCTTGAGAGTCTAAAGTTCAACACATCATTCATGTCCTCACAGAGGCCTTGTCAGGATGTTGCAAAAGAGGACATAAATTAAATCTCTGCCATCAGGTATTTATTTTTTATTTCCTGTATGAATCCTCTAATTGTGACATGACCATTTGAGGTGGTATGTATGTGCAAGTATCTGAGCTATGCTGAAGTCTTCATTTCAGCTTGAATATCTCCAGTTCTGTAGCTGCAGCTAACTTAATTTCTATAAAAATCATGTTGCCATACCAGATCCTGTAGTGAGAATGCATTGAAATAGGACTATGGTAAAAGCTATTTCCACACTCTATGTGTAGTAAGGAATGAAACATCTGTTGGATTTCAGCAGGTTTAGAACTGTGTTTGGGGTAACACAGTTCTTAAGGCAAGATGATACAAGTTTTGAGGCCAAGTTATGTATTCCTATAAAAAGGGGAATTAAAAATTATTAGCACAATTAAAGCTTGTCAAAATAATTACAATAATGACAGTAAATTTATCTGCTTATGCATAATACAAATGAAAAGAATAGGTGAGAAAATCAGCAAATGCAAAAATTATAAAAATTAATGCTCTAAAAACCCAAAGGATCTATCATTAAAGGTTTCTTTCATCTTCTTATGACTATGCCTATTCATTTAAACTTGTATTGTATTGCACAAACTTCTTTGTATGGTTCAGTGTATCTCAATTAGGATTTTACTGCCCTGTCATAAAGCTCATCACAGGCTAGAAGTTGTCTTTTATTTCCCTGTTTGTGAAGCCTGCCAAGTTCTGTATAAGCTGTCACTCACTGTATTACACTCAGTGCATGAATAGAAGTTTGTCCACAATGAAGTTGTCCCATATTTCTCAGGGATTTTTAGACCATTTACAGTCTGTCCTGTCTTCCTTAATCCCCATGCACAGAGCTTTTGAATCAGAGATTCACCAAAGCATCATACAATGGACCTGAAAAAGCAGCAAGAACATCTATCATTTAATAGGTATTTCTAGCAGTGGTTTCATTTTGCTTTCTTTTATACATGTAATTTAAAATCAAAAAGTATGGTATGTTAGTGAATAACATGGAAAAACTGATTCACCACTTTAAACTGTAAATATGAAATGTCAGGATGGTTGCTAAGAGTGTTGTGTCTGCAACCCAAGACTAAAGCAAGAGTTAGGAAGGCAGAAATAGCTCCTTCTGCCTGTCATCCCGACACCACTGCAGTGGTTACTCTTATGACATGCCCATGAAACCTGTCCCAGAGGCAGCCCCAATCCCTTGAACAGGCTGTGCAGTGCCAGTGGTACTAATAAGGGACACTGGGAATGTCTGCTTCCTTACATGCACATAGAGAAGAACCTGGCAGAAAAGCTTACACCGGGTAATAGGTCTTTCTACTGTCTTTATTTCTGAGGTAAATAGCATTTAGTAATGAATTCCAGGCTCTGAATGCATAATGGGGGTATATTTGGTGCTGGATTGCACGAAGACATTAAGCATGAGCAGCGATTAAGAGTATCCCTGGAGAATTTGCACTGGGATAAAAATATAAAAGATCAGAGGGAGTTTTTGACAAAAAGCTCATAAAGGGTGCTCACAGTTCTCCTCAGCTACAATGGGATGTGAGTGTCCCAGCCACATTACCTTATATGAAGATGCAAAGAAAAAAAAAAAAATAAAACAAAATAGTTTTCCAGAACATTCAGTGCTCAAAAATGGAGAGAATTTGTGAAGTGTCCCCTTGTCACCTGCATCTGTGCTGTGCCTTCTATTAAGGTGAATGAGAATGGAAGGAATTACATATTTGGGTGGCTGAAAAGGATGAGCTGTCTTTCTCCTAAAGCCACAGTACTTTTCTCCCTGTATCCTGAAATAAGTCTCTGATCTCTTTAGGTTTTCATTTGATTTTTATTTGGGTTTGCTTTGTTGGGTGAAATGAATGCCCATATGGCCTAAGTTAAGCCATTTACAGTATTTCTTTTAATTAGTTCTCTTTTCCTAGCATTATTCCTTGCATCTGTGGCAAAGAGCTGTTATTGGAATGTGTTTCAAGCTGGCTGTGTTTGAATGAATCGAAATGTGGTTTACAATTACAAAGTAACAGGAATGAAAAGGAGTGCTGCAAAGAGAAACTTTTCTGAAGCTTTCCTGACATCTGTGTCTTGTCTGGAAAGGATATTTTCGTATGATTCACTCTGCTTTCATCTGGAGAGCATTGATCATATTAATTTTTAATGCTGTAAATCAACTACTTTTAGTTACCTATGATTATTTTGGAGTCGACCCTGGCTTTACATCAGCATCTCAGTGAGATTCAAGCTAAAAATCTGACCCTTCTGAAGTTAAACGGGAGGTCTGGCATTGATGTCAGTATATCTGAGATTCTCACGTGGTGCAAACCCCTGTCCTTCTCTCCTTATACTTAAATAACACGAGGCACAGAAAGCAAAGACAGTTCAGTTCTACTGCAGTTCAGCAGTGTGGTTTTTAAGTCGAGAAGAACAGCGATGTTCCATCTCTAAAGTTTACATGTTCTTTTCCTTTAGGAGGAAACACAGGAGTATAAGGTGCTGTGGATGTTCTGCTGTACATACACACACACACACACACATGCACAGACAGCTTTTCCAGCTGTGTAATTGTCAGTGAGGTCACTGGGAGCTGGGATAATTCCTGTACCCCAGCAGAGTGCCCAGGGTCACCCGGTGATTAAAGCACATGCTAAATAGACAAATGTTTATTTCTGCAATGGCACTGCGAGACTGTAACTCGAGCTTTGAGGGGCAGCCACACCGGGCTGCAGAAAACCACAGCACTGTTTGCAGAATGAGTTTCACTTGTCATGGCCACTTTGAACAAATATTCTCAGTAGAAGTAACCTGGTTAAAAAGACCAGTCAACAGTAACATTTCACATGCACTCTTCCGAGACAAAACCATTCTGCTGTTAAATTGCACCTCCTGCCTTCGGTTTTAAATTCTTCAAAGTCTTCTCTCACTGGATTCCTTCTGGAGGAATTATTGGACAATTTATCATTATTTCTGTATTGTTTCCCTTGTGAAAATCAAATAGCTGGTCGGGGCCGTAAAACATGAGTGTCTTATTTTTAAAAGCACCAGACATTTGTTTAGCAATGAGAGCTGGAAATCAGCTGGAGACATCCTTATTCAGTCTTCAACCCTGCAGGCCTTCAGTGAGCCACCAAAGGAATAGATGGAATACCATGTGCAGAATTGCAGGATATTTGGGCTGAACTGTCCAGCTGGGCTTTTAAGGTGTCTGGTTTAGATGGAAAACCTGCCCTTAATACGGGGAGAATCATCCATTCTGCCACGCTGGAAAAGGGGTCTTAATGATTTGGGTGGAAATTGTGTAACAGAATTCATGCCTTTCAGCCAGCAGCTAGAGAGTTATATAAATGCAATTATTTTCACTTTAATTAGTGATTATGATAAATGAGAGGTCTGTATTGCTAATTTTCCTTGGGCTTTTATGCTTTTTGGGTTCCATTTTTCACAGCACTGAAGTACCTAGAGGAGGGATGCAGTGAGCTTCCGTCCCTGTATTAGTTGACAGGTCTGAGAAAAATATTTGCAGCTTTATTTCTTTAGTGGAGGATGCTTTTTTTTCACAAGAAAGAACTGAAAACATTTGATATGGTATATCTGTGATTTTGTTCTAATTTTTGAACATGAAAACTCTGTCTTTTTTATATTTCCACAAATGTAAGAGTATAATTTAAAATGTGCTTTTTTACAGATTTTATGTATAATATTAGTTTGGTTCAGAAAGCTTCTAAAGAAGCTTTAAAAGAAAAAAATGCAGAATAAAGATTGTCAAGAATTTAAAAATGAAATTACATATTTTGGAAATGTAAAATATACTGTTTTCACACATCAAGATTCTTTGTAAAGGTAAGTTTACCCTGTATGATATGCAATTCTTCAGTGAAAAATTTGAGAGTACAACAGCACTGACTTTTTTTGTATTTATCTGTATGGGAGATAGACCTCACTTTGTCTTTACAGACTTTGCAAACAACTATAATTCTAAAAGTAATCATGTTCACATAATTACAACAATAGCAACAAAACCCCATTGTGAATCACATAAAGGATGATGCAAGTACTTATCATTGGGTGTTACCTTTAATTTCTGCCTCAAGAACACTGAGTTCTATTAGTAATAATCCTTTGCTAAAAATTAGGACAAAAGTGGTATTTCTGCATTATTTGACTGTAGAAACTGACTTAGTGTTTAAAGTTCAGCCTTTGAGGAGTACTGTGAATAGGTTTTCAATACATACATTTTTAGAGCTCTGAGATGAGAAAGATGATGCATCTTAAATTGATCAGAGAGCAACTTTTACAGTTAGAGATGCTGCATGACCACTGTGAGTTGTGCATAAATCTTATTTCTTTTTGGCAATGATTTTTATATGTGGTTTGATTTATGTTATGAGGTGGATGCCAAGAGACTAGCAACATAAATCATGAAAATGAAGCAGCCTAATATACAATAGCTAGTTATAAAATTCATGCTTGGTGTTAGATGAAAAAAAGCATAAATACTCAGGAGATGATAGAGTGCCTTAATCTACAGAGTTAATCCAGCTCTGCATGCAGAAACTTGACAAGAGGACTGTGCCAGTTCCTTTGGGGAATGGAACCTTTGGGCAAAGTTCTGCCTCCTTTTGATGTTAATGGCCACTTGGCTTTTCTGATGCCAAGATTTCACCTGAGATCAGGATCCCTCCCTAGCACATTTAATAGGAGGAGCAAAAAGATGTCTCAGTCCAGCTGAGCAGTGGAAAACAGGGAGCAGAGCATTAGGAAGGAGGCTGTGTGTGGAACAGATTGTGTATGTCACATGGTGCCATCAGCCTATAGTATATATATAACTAGTTGTCTGTGGAGTCCTGCAGGGTATATTACAGGAGGCTTTTTTGCTGTCAGGTTTGCCACTTCTCTCCTGCCTGTGGTCACAGGTTATATTTATTTGGGATCTGTCTGAGGGAGAAGGCTTTAAAAACACAACAGGCTGTGCTCACCACAAGTCCAGCAAGTAGTACAAGCCAGCAAATTTTTGTATGTGAGAGTTTATATGAGCTTTTTAGTGCTTATATAAATAAAGAGGGGTCATCTTCCTCTATTTTTTCTGGTAAGGATAAGGAAGATTGAAATGACAGTGCTAGGAGATATGAAATTTGAAAACATGACATAACCAAACAAGCACACAGGGTACAGGATTTATGGAATCATACATCTGCTAGGAAAGAGCACTTAATAAACCTTGTGGAGTAGAAATGCAATCAAAGAAAGTCTTGGGATTGCTAATTAAATTTTCAGACCACTGAGGGGGATGAGCCTGGTCATAAGCCTGGAAGTTGCAGAGCGCTAATTCCCAAGAGAGGTTAATAAGTGGAAGAATGTGAATGTGATGATGGAGAAATCAGCAAGTGCAGTCCTAAACAGGATGTGAGGGATAAAGACTACCAGAAGTAGGTGGAGTGTCATCAAGAAACAGCCAGCCCATCTGAGAAAATGAGAGGAAGGAATGAAGGAATTTCTTAAAGGAAGTATCTGTGGAATGTACCAGGGATGATGGTGGAGTTGGATGTGATGTCAGGTAGTATAGTAATCTATTATGTTACAGGGAAAGTAAGTAAAATTACTAGCTAAGCAATAATAGAAGAATTTGATTTCCCAGGACTTGATTAGAAAAATAGAAGGCAGGGCTGAGACACTCCTGAGCTTAATGGGAACTAGGTCTTAACACTGGATAGTTAGTGAACTAACAAAAAGTACCTGTTTTGCTGGCTGATGACATCAATCTGGACTGAATCATCACAAATGAGTTTTGTTCAGTTTTAAGCCAGTAAATTGTGGACATCAACCTGAGGTTGAGTCCTGTGATGCTTATGGTGTTAGTGATGTTTGCAAGACTAGGGAGCACAAACATAGCAATCCAGAGACATCCTGGAATTACTTCCAAATAAAAATACAGACACAGAGGAAGAATTGAGGAATGGGACAAGTGTCTCTTAGTGATACAATTAAAGCTGGACATTAGGAACATGCAAAGCAAGGAGAAAGCCTGAATACCTGGTTGAACTGACATCAAAAGAACTATGAGGGCTTGTTGTGTGAAGAATCTCAAGGGTAATCTATGTAAAGTTCTATTTGACATAGTTTTCAAAAACATCGATGACATCCTTTAGGATAAACTAAATATAATATCACTTGTAGCATACTGAACAAACTAGAGATGAAATTGCATGGCCAGTAGCAAGGATGTTTAGTCAATGAGGGAGTTATGTATGTCTGGAGCTTTCAGCCATTCAGGAGAGGAGAGGAGGGAAGCATCTGCACAAGCACAGACATGCTGTTTTGTGCTCTAAAAGTATATAAAGTCTTGGATTTTGAAAAAAAATATTTAATGATATTGAGGCAAACTTGAATTTGGAATAGCAGCAGAAGCAGTTAAAGATTTTGTGTAGCTGTCTAGTGCCCGCAATGTTTTTATAAGGTGATCATTCATACTTAGCTTTCTGCTACATTCATGCTGTCTCTAAATGTACTTGAGGTCTTTTAGTTCAAAGGACACAAGGATTGACACATGTTGTGCAGTTAATATTATTGTTGTTTCACCATTACCTGGTCTAAGGCAATTGTGAAGATGGTAGTGGCACCACCCTTACAGAAATACTTAGTAGAGCTTAGCATAAATAGAATTTGAATGCCTAAGATTTCAACCCCAAAGCTGAGCAGGTTATCCCCAATATTAAGGCTGTCTCAAATCTACACAGTGCAAATCATATCTCCTGGATTCCTGCCAGCTCTCTTGTCACATCTTGCCCTTTCTACTGTTTCGGCTCCTTTCAGGGCATAACCTGCAGACTAGTAGCAACTTGAAAAACACCAGACACAAAAGAGTATTTGTAAGACAGAGAGACATTTTCTTTCAATTATGAGATTTCAAATGATAGGTGTGGGAAACATCTCCCATTTTTTTTTTCTTCTGTTTTTATTTATAACTGTTTCGTTCCCATTTCACCACTGGATTAGTAGGCTTTGTGTCAGTAGATATATGTTTTCCATATATATAGTTGAAAATACTGTGGTCACTGAATGAAAGAAAAAAATACACCACATGTGACTTGTGAACAGCTATACATGTGCCTTCTCTGGCTGACCTTGCTGGGGAGACCTGTTAATCAGCATGGGAACCATTTGGAAGGGCAGGAGACAAACAATTACATGTTTATGTGCCTAATCTTACTGGCAGGCAATATCCTGGAGGCATTAATAAGATGTGAGATCACAAAACATCTGGAGAAACATCAGCTGACAAAACCTACTGTTTGTGATTCGTCAGGATTGAATTGTGTCTGACAAATCTGGAGATGCAAAAATGAAGTAAAAATGAGACAACGGATTGGCACCTTGAAAAGACCTGAAGAGGAATTGCAACACTGATATTATGTATAAAGATTTCCAAGTAAAGCTGTAGAAATTACTTTAATAGCCATTCTCAGATAAGATGACAGGAACTTGGTGTGGAGGTTTCTTTATGCACCGTCTTTAATTAACCTTTAATTAAATTAAAACTTTAATTCATCTTTAATCCACAGCTGATCTGTGCTCACTGGATTTTGATCACTTCACTTGAACTAAAATATTTCTAAGACAGCAGTATAAGAAAATTAACAAGTTAAGACAGAATGAAGACAATATGATTTTAAGTCTTTAGCTGAATACAGCATTTCATGAATAAGAGCTTTTTGTAATTACTTGAACTTCAGAACAGACCACTCTCCCAACTGGTGTCAGGATCTTAAAAAGTGATCATGGCTTGTGTTCCCACATTCAACAAAATCTTCTCTGTGGTGCTCTGTCTCCAAAGAAATATAACCTCATGTAACCCACAAACTTCCAGCCAGAGGGGAAAGTTATGTAGCTAAGGAGTGGAGATTATTTGGCTTGTACGCAATATCAGATAATAAATTGCTGTTCTGCAACTGCAAACAATTTAATATTGATGATCTATGTGTGTATGTTTGCAGCAGGGCTGCAATTAACATTAAGCTATTCATTAATTTGGTTAAGTAGCTGATACTAGTAGTAGGGGGAATTAACTCCAACCACCTACCTGCTATTTCATCTCCTGGAAGAGGCTGTGGGAGATTTTCTGTGGTGTCCAGAAACCTGCAACACAGTTCACCATCTATTCTCTCTGCTTTTCACAGGCTGTAGTTTATTAAACGTTTTGATATCCACTGAGATTTCAACCACTGTGCATGTAAATGGTTTAGTGTGATCTTGTTCATCTTGTAGCATTTTTTGGGGAATTATTATGCTGTTTGCAAAGTGCTGAATGGCCTATACAGGCTTCTAATTTAGGAACTACAGAAATGATCTGTTTGATGATATAAGGAAGCAGTGTCTTCCTGTAGGTTTTCACAGATGAGTTCGTAATGTGGAGCCTCTCATTTTATACTAGTGACTTCTTTCTTTCCTCAGGTAGCACATGACTTTGAGCAAGATTTGCTGTAAACCTCAAGTCACTGCAGGTTATTTAGAATAGAACCTGGATAGTGGCAAAGGTGTATCTGCTTTCTAGTTCTATGACTGACAGACATTTGGGAGCCAGCCTGAGCTGACTCCCACGAGAAACTCTTCCCTCCCAGCTGTGGTTCTAAATCAATAAAGTACTTGAGCATGTATTTAGCCTTAGGTAGGTGCCTCAGTCCTGCAGATTTTCATAAATTCTAAGATTTGTTTTAAACATATGTCTTCTAATTGCAGTTGCTTTCCTCAAGTAACTTTATAAACCCTAATGTCTGAGCTTCAATTCCTCTTCCACTCCTGGAGGGGACTGGAGTTCATCTTCTGCCTGCCAGTGTTGTCTAGTGTTTGAGGGATGCCTCCCAGTGGAGGCATTTAAAAGCAGAGCATCATGCTTTTTTTTTTTTTTTTCCCCAGCTATGAAAGATAAAGGCTCTTCTATAATGATGAAGTTTCTTCCATAAATTATAGTAAACCAGTAAATCTTTTTTTTTACCTTTTTTTTTTTTTTCCTCCCAAAGAAAAAACATCTGCATATTACAGATTGTTAGCATAGTTTTTGACACAGGAGAAAGCTTATGATGATGCTATGCAGAGATAAGAGGGCTGTGAGGTATAAGAGTTTGTCTATATTTCCACTTGAGGAAGTCTCTGTGCATCAGTGTTGGAGAAAGCAATTTCCCTTACATGCCTCAGCAGGAGGGTGTTTGAGGATGAATGGATTTCCTAAAATGATTAAGAGCCAGTGTTTGCATCTTTGGATGGGCAAAGATGCAGATTTAAGACTGTTGGCAAGGATTGTTTTGAAATCCTGACATCTGTTGCTGGCAAAAAACATTAAACAGTGAGTGGGACCACCGTTCAGGTGAGAGTGTAATTTGGGAAGGTTTTCTCAGTCATTACCATCCTATAGTTCTTCTCTTGGCCAAACCATTCAGAGCAGAGTTTGCAATTTAATGATGTTAACTGGGTGTCAGATCTGACCCTGTGCAGGCCAGTCCCACAACTGGTGACAGCCAAGCGTGGCTCTTCCCAGTAAGCCCTGCTGGACAATGACTCAGTACATGTCATGTGTACACCCAAACACGAGCCCTAATTGTGCTGACCTTGCAATCTATGGCACAATACCTACCATCTCAAAAGCTCACAGTCCTCCATTTTGGTTGGATTTATTCCTGGTTCAACTTCTGCTTTGCCTTTTATCTCCTCATTATCCTTTATTATTTCTATGAGGACAATGGATGCCGTTTTGTATCATCATTACAATTTCCCTCAAAAAGGCAGAAAGGTCTTCTCTTCTTTATACTGCGGGAAACTGACATAGCTATACAAACCCAGAGCCAAAATAATCATATGCTGATAAACAGAGAACAAAATTCCAATCCGGATTTTTCCTCCAAAATGGGAAAAGTTCCAGAAAGCAAGGGTAGGCAAAGAACAAGTAATGAATTATAAATGTGAAGTGCTAGCAAACTGTTCAGTAATGTGCTATAATGTTAAATACATAAGATATTAACATAAATTTTTTTTGAAAGTTATATGCCAGTGCCATGATTTTTAATATGGACATAGTAAGATATGAATTGATTAGGAATTTAAAATATTTTATATCTTTAAAGAAAATGTGTAGAGAAACACATTTTCTCTCTGCTGTTCTGTTTAAGACTAATTTTTGTGTAATTAAAAATGCAAGAGTTCTGTGTAAGCAGTGATAACATACAAACCATACCCAGAAGATCTAACAGGTGGAGTCCTTTGACTTTAGAGATGGGGATAAATCATTGTGGTTCAGCATGAATCAAAATCAGTCTCCAAATTCACTCAGGCTAAATACTCATAAAACATATGTCCACCTTATACATTCATCACAGTGCAGTTACTGATGGGCATACTGCAAACTTTATAACAACTTGGCTCCCAAATTCAATATTGCACAATACACATTCAATGCTGCACAATAACATTCACTTAATGTTTAGGTACACCCCCATGAGATGCAGAGTCTGCATTCACAGGGGAGCATTTGAGAGCTGCAAACACAGATACCAGTACCAGAAAGGGGAGCTCTTTAATGGGAAATAATTTGTGAGATATATAATTTAGTTTTTCCATATAGATAAAAAAATGGAAATTGCTGAATGTGCTCTCCATTTTTTGATGACCAAGGGTGGAGGAATGACTTTCTGGAAGATATTTGCTAACTAAGCATATTTTGCTGACTATGTACATAAGTGAGTGGGTGAAATTCTGGGGAATTTTTTGTTGTTCTGTTGTGGTGTGTGTGTTTTTTTCTTTCCTTTTCTTTTTTAATGCAGGTGTTAGATGAGATGATCTAATGGTCCCTTCTGGCCCTAAGGCAGAGTGCAACCTCCGCTTGACAATATTCATGGAGCTCTCTAAACCCTTTTTACCAGGCCTTTGGGGAAGGAGGCTTCTAATGGGGAAGAATTTTATAGAGCAGAAAAGTGTTTGCCAGCAGAAATATTTGCTGTTGGCAGTTGATTGTTTTGGGGAGGAGGGAAGGTTTGCCAAAGTTTCCATTTGAAATGTCTTTTAAATCTTCATTAAAGGTGCCTGTGGCAATATTCAGGCATGTTTTTGTATTTTTTGCCCAGATAAAAAAAGAAAAAAAAGAAGAAAAAAACAAGCATTCACATATTATTTCATGGCAGAGGTAAATTCAGTCTCACATTTCTGTGTCTCAGGGAAAAACATAAGGGAATATGACAAACATCTGTCTCATGACACCTTTCTTGGAAACAATGCTTTCCAGCTTTCCTAAACGCATCCATCTCCTGAGCAAACTGTCAGATATTTAGAGAACCAGGGCTGTATTTTGTTAGCTCAGGTTCGCCTAAGAGGACTGTGGACTGGAAATCATGGCCAGTTTCAAAAATCAGGCCTAGAAACATTTATGAAAGTAACACAACAACATTAATAAAAGTAGCAGCACAATGTAATGGTGTGATTTGAAATCAAATGTACAACCTGCCGACAACCAGGGTGTTGGGCAGTCCATTATACAGGTTATGCACAATCACCAGCTCCACATCTGCAAAAGTTTGGGTGGCTCGTGGGCATGAACACTGACAGAATGTTTGCAAACCCTCTGCCCTGTTGGTCCATTGGTAATTTAGGAATGGTAACAGCTGATGAGAACAGGCTTTGCCTCTGAGCCCTCCATTCAGCAGGACACAGAGCAGAGGGCAGTGCAGGGAGCCTTGCTGTGCAGCACAATCTGTCACGGAGACGCATGAATAGTGCCCACGTCAACCTTTTGTCCCCGGCCACAACGGGGACAACTGGCTCTCCAGCACATGGGTGCTGCTGGGGTGGGCTGTCCTGTGGGGACACAGATGTCACTAAGGAGGGTGTGCAGCAGGCAGTGTGGCTTGTGGGGCGCACAATGGCCGCGACATCCAAAGGCCATATGTAGTGATCTCGTTAGTGCCTTGATTGCCCCCTGCAAAGGCTGTTGGAAATGTTTAAAAGTAGAAGTTCAAAAGGGAAAGTAATGTATCATGTTTGGGTTTTCTCCTTCAGTCATGCAAAGCAAACAGAGAACCTGCTGTGTTTGGAAGCCAGAATTGTTAGGGACTAGGGCGTATCTTAATTGTGGCTGTGTTACATGGCTTTGCTTCACTTTGTATTTCACCAGCATCTCCCATGGTCAGAGAGTCCAAAAAGATACCAAAGACATGCAAAGTCCTTTGGGTACATTCAACCTGAAATATTTATCCTCTTGGTTCTGTTTCAGCCCCGAGATATTTATCTTCTGTTAGGAATTTAAGGGAGACATCTGCAGAATTCCTGGGATGCTCAGCTTTGGATATGGTTCTGGAGAAAAACACATGATGTGGGTAATGTTTTGTTGTATTCTTTTCAGTTTTATTTCTCTATTCTTCATTTCAGTTGAGTGTTATAGGCAGAGTCACTTTCAGCATCTCGGTCTGGTGGGTTTAGCTACAGTCCACCTTGATAAGTTTGGGAAACCTTTTGATCTTGGTGTTCAGCAGCACATTTCTCTGTCTTTACTTGCTGTTTTCATCAATGGGAAGTTCCCTTCTAGTCCACTTTTTATGATATTTAACTATGGTTTCCCTGCTTTTCAGAAGAGTTTGTTTCTGTCTGAACTGGGCACCCTTTTTACAGCAAACACCAAGTGGAGGAAATTTCTTGGGCAATATTTTTGACAGAGGCAGTGCCTTTGTTTTCAGAAGGATATATTCAATTGCAATTGGCAGCTTTGAAACCACTATAGACCATTTAAACTTTAACTGTTAAACCTAACACAAAGAGAAGCTGTCGTATTTCTTACCTACAAATGAGTATTTTTAAACTGACACAATGTAAAAAGAAAGGCATCTTTGATGCTTTGAAAAACAAAAGCATCAGGAAACGTCTTTCTAATCTTACCTTACTACGTAATTTACAAACTCATTAGTGCAAAGGCAAACTGCTGTTTAAAAAGGGCAATTAGATATTAATTTTTTCGTGGTAATTAAAGACAATAATTAGTAGGAATTGCATTCTGTAAGGATACTTCTGTTTTGCATTCATTGTCTTTTGCTCTCAGATTTTTTTCCTACTAGATGTAAAAATTAGTCTGAAAACTTGATTTTGGATTCCCAGCTTAAACGTTAAAGGCTAAAGTCCAGTTCAACTTTGTCCTGAGCTTTGTTGTCTTCAGAGTTCTGTGTTCAGAGTCACTGTGGTCCTTATTGCCTCACACCTAAAATCTGTCAGCAGAGATAATTATTATTCTGTTTGTTCTCCACAGAGAGTCTTTCCAGAAGGGCCCATTAATCCCTTTAGCCACATTACAGTGCATGGCATTCCCTCTGTCTCCAAATGAGAATGTCTGTGTAGACTGAATTTACGATTAGTACAGGAAAATGGTGTGGTATTAGTGAAATATGACAAATAATTCTCTACCTGAAGTATTAGTTCACCTTGTAAATGTTATACACATGAATCTAAATTGTGGTTGAAAGCCACTCTGGGCTGGCTTTGAAAACCATCACAGTGCTGGGAACTTGTTAAAACTTTGTGCCTGACTGACTAAATGCAGCCTTGTGTCCTCCAGGTGGTGGTGGCTGAGGTTGGAGCCATAGCCCTTGTGTGTGGATTAGATTTCTGGTGGGATATCCCAGGGCAGCACATTAAAATTGGCTGCAGTATTAGTCATTTCCTGGCTGCTCTTTCCCTTTAAAGGAGACACTATCTATGCCTGTGACATAAGAATAAATACCTTAATGTAAATATTTTCCAAGTGGAATTACTCATTATTAACACAGACAGTTCTGAAGGCAAATAAAAACAACATGTGTCAGCAAAGGCATTATTATTAAGGAATTCAGACTTCAAACCACACCATGATTCATAGAGCACCTGACTGATTTCTTTTTTTTTCCTTTTGCTTCTCATTTTCTTTTTTCCTTTTCACTAAATATTGAAAATGTCTTATGGGCCATATTTCCTGTATTTATGGATCTGTCTGATACTATGCCACAGGTTACCAGAAGGCCTGTGTTTAACTGGGAGCATTGGGTGACATGTCTGCTGAATTGTCCTGTAAGTGAAGGAGAAATGGAGAGGGTGACACTAAGCTAAAAGAACCCGAAATTAACCTCCAAACAGGCCTAAAAAGGTCCACCTGGAATGAGAGCATGTGGTGAGATGGGAAGACAAGCAGAACTTTATTTTCACTGTAAAGAAAAGGCTGCAAGGCTCATTTCAGTGGAACCTGGTTGGAGCCTGTGCATTTCAGTGCTCTCTGGTCCGTGGCTTTCTGCATTCCTGTGAGGCATTAAAGAGGTGGTGAATACTAGGGGAAAATGAAGTAGTTAAATAAGCATTAAATAAATTCTGAATCCCCCTCTAGTTTCCCCTCAGTTTTTCAGACTGTACTGAGAAACCCTTCCAGAGAATGGCAGGGTTTTGGTGGCAGTCACTGCCAGAGGGATAGAGCAGGATTCCTGTTTAGCTGTTTTTGCTTTAGACTCGCTGTGCTGCAAGAGAACGTCTAAATTATTAACTTTTTTCTTCCGTAAGAATACTTTGCGTGGAATCACATCACTATAGTAATAGATTTTTTTACTTTTTGGAATAGGTGAAGTAGAGAGGATGAAAGATAGATTAATTAATTGCAAATTATTATCTAGTCTGATATTTTAAATAATTTTTTTAGGGTTTTATTAGTTTGTTGGGGTTTTTTTCATTTTTTCCCCCACTAAATGAGTTTGTGATACCTTCCTGCCTCAGGTCTCTTAAACCACAGCTGAATCTCTTTTACAAGGCCTAAAGGAAAGTCGAAGGTTATATTCCTTACTTTCTTTTGTAAATATGTTACAGTCCATTTCATCTAGAATCTGCCTCTTTGCACATCTGGTTGTTGAGTCACTTCTATAGGCTGTACTGCAATCACTTAATAACCCGCCTTTACTTCTGATTCTTTTTCAAATATGAAGAGCACTGGTATTCATGTAGATTTTAAAAGTACACTGTGGTTTCCCTGGACTGTGTTATAACTGTTATAACTGTGTTATATTTCCTTTATAGATCTGGTATGTGCTACATGAAAAAAAAAATAGTCTTCACCCTAATCCACATTTTTAAAAAATGACATATTCACTCTTAAGTAATACAGCAAATAATTCTTTCACTACTTTCTTTAAAACAAAAATATACCAAGTTTTACCAGATTCTTTTCCTACTGAAATGAAGCAAGAGGACAGGAAGGTATATTAAGATGAATGGCACTTATTACAGAGAGATGTATGGCTGATGCACTTTTCATTGTCTGAAACTCCTCATGTTCTACTCTCTGTGAAGTGATTTTATTCTCTATGCTCCCTCAGAGCTAATCAGTAAACCACTATCAGATCTTATGTAGAAACCCATAAAATAACTGCACATTAAATTTATCATCTTGGGTTTAGTGCAAACTTCATAATTTGAAGAAGTCAGGAGTTTTGTTTTCTTACTTCTGCTTTTTAGCAAAAATCATTATTTCCACAGATTTCACAGGCTCTGTCAATGAGAATATGAGCATTTTTCTCACAGAACTGTAATACAACATGTTTGAAATCCAGTGGGCAGTGAAATCAATAGTAGGAAACAATACCAGTCCCTTTTCTGGAAACATCCCTAGTGGCACCCTCTGTGCACTGGGGGCTGCTTTCCATCCATCAGACATGCACTGCAACTCTTGCCTCAATTTGCCACAACTGCTTTAAGGACTTTGACTCTTGGACCAAGTTCACAGGTTTATGGAGACAACGCTATTTCCCAGGCACAAATAAAACCATTTGATGCTTTTTCTCTTTGTCAAACAGAAGAAAAGGAACACTGAGAAGCGCCATGGTCCTGTGTGTAAGGAATTTTCCAGTGTTTGTGGGAATGATCTAAACTTTGCATGTTTTGCTGGCTTTATCTATGAAGCTTAAATCAGGATCCTGTTTTATCTGCAGCTGAAGCTGACAGCTGGTGAAGGAGGATAAAGAACCTTTGGGGTTTTGGCCCATCATTAACTGCTTTATAGTAAAAACTTTTAAGTGTCTGAGCTTAAAAATGTAATGTGTGTCCTCCAGGAGTACATGTTTGTTCTTGATTCTATGATCTCTCATTTTCTTGCCAGAGGGGTAGGTGGATTTGCTGTGCTGTGGAAATATGACTAAACTTGGCCTGAAACTTAACAAATTGTACACTCTTTGCTTATAATTATTAAACCACAAGTTAGCAGATCTATTTTTAAATCAGTGACGACCCTGAGACTCTGCTAGGAGATGACATGAATAGGTGATGGAGCAGAAGGAACAGAACTCTTCAGCATGCAACTCTGAGGAACCCATCCTCCTTCTTGTTCATATATTAATGGTCTGGTTTTTACTCAGGTCATTGTTTTTTGCTACAGCAGTTTTCCAGTGCTCCAAAATCCTTTTCTAGAAAACATTACTTTTTATCCTCTCTCCTCTCCCAAATCAACTTTACTATTCTATGACTTGGTCTGTTTTTTTCTGCATTTTCTTCTGTGAAATGACACCAAGTCCAACAAATGTTCAGTATTTTCTTCTTGCACAGCCAGAATAAATAGGAATTATGGCATCAGCTCCGTGGCAGATAGAATCCATCCACAACACAGAATGGAAACAGCTCAGGCAACCTGGAGATCCTCAAAGACCAATAGAGCTCCTGTGCTGCAAAACTGTGGAATCACTTGTACAGTGATTTGTAGTGCTAGGATCTCTCTGGTCATTGTCCAAATGAATGCACCCTCTTTCTATTATATTCTCCATCCAATGTGCACCTCTCCCATATAAAAACCTTGCTGATTCCCTTAAATTCCCATTGTTTGCAGAGTAGTGCTCTGGTGCTGTAGGTAAACAGTATTGCTATCTGCCTTGATAATGTAACTCCTTATTCCCCAGCAACTTGACTTCTTGACAGTATCAAGATAAAGTCCCTCTACATTTTGTTATAGTGTTTTTTTTCTTCTTTGAGTGCTATCTGGTATGCCCAGTCAACTTCCATCTGGAGATTTTTAATTGGGAAGAAGGAAGTGGCAAATATTTCCTTTTAATTGCAACATGAGAATAAGATAAAAATAGCATATCAAATTCATTGTATCTGCTAGGGCTGCTAAGGCTTATCGTCTTCATTTTCAGCTGCTTTCTGAGCAATGAAAAGCAGAAATTGTGCAGGTTTTTTATTTTTTTAAAAGAAAAGTAATAGCCAGAACATGGAGATGATAGTTCAGGAAAAAAGTAATGTGATGCCATTGAGGCCCTGTGCAGCCCAGTGCCCAATTACTGGGGGGGCTAAGTCCAAAGAATAGTGGCAGAAGAACAGAACAAAGAAATGCTCCCCACGTGCTCTCGTGGTATAGACAAGTCAATCCATCATGAGTGCACAGCCTTGCATCTGGGAGATCCAGATGATACACGCTGGGGTTTTCCTGTATCAGCAGTAGTGTCTCTATTGTTGCCTTTTAAAAGCTCTTTCCTAGCAAGGCCTAGGGCATGATTGAAATGCTTGTTATTGCACTTGCTCAGCCTCAATCAATCTTCATGTGTGATACAAGGCCAACCTGGTCTCGGGTTCTTTATCTGCCCCTTCTGCTTGCACTTGTTAAGAATTGTTAAGAATGCACTTACTGACCTAAGAGCTAACAATTTCTTTTATGTGAACCATATCCATATATCAAATATTGAAGAGAACACCTTTTAATTGTGATTCTAATCGCTCAGTGCAAAAATATTTGTCTTCACTGACTAATTCCCAGTCAAACCTTCATCTTGCTATGTTTATGGCTGTGTTTTTCTAATGTACATTCCTGTGGATTATTTTGCAAGCCATCTCATGGGTGTGTTGAGCATCCAAGCATCCTTGCAAACAGTTACTGCAGATGTATAGCTATAATTCAGGTGAATCATCATTCCCCTTGTTAAAGTTTTACAGCAAAATATTTGGCTAAATGCAAATGGGAGAGGTCTATTTAGGGATCAGATTAAAAGCAACCTAGGTTTGTCATGCAAGGAAGAAAATTGCCTTAGACAAGCAGTTTATTTAGATTTAATAAGTCCACATCTGGACAGTGTATTTAAAAGTTAAGTGCCATTCTGCTGTCAAAATACTCAGTGTCTGATCCACTGTCAATGTATCATCAACACAAGACTCTCATGTAGGATTTCTGGAGTAAAAAGCTGGTGTAAGCAATTATTTGCAGGAACACTGTGTTTGAATCTGTTTTGTAAGAGGAGAACGGTTAATGTGACCTCAACACACAAGGTTCTGACCTGGGTCGCTGGAGGAGGCGTTGACTCAGAACATCACTGCTGGGGCTCCCAAAACTCCATCTATAAACAACCCCACATTTGTCCCTGCAGATGTCCAGCTGTCCTTTCTCAGTCTTGCACTATGAATATGCTTGAAAGTGCTTTGTCATCAGGAGATGCTTCAAGTAGTCCATTATATTATTTTGAAATTAGATAAAACCCATCTGTGGGCTGTGTGGTCAAGAAGGCACAGAGCAAAAGCTGTGCTGGCAGAAATGTCATTTGATCTGGTGAAGGTTTATTGTCATCTTGAAAATCAGAATAGAACAGAAAATTCAGCTGCCCATACTGCAGCATCTAATGACCTCAGAAAATGCAGGATTAATATGGAAAAGGAAAAAAGAACTTAAACCTGACTTTCAGGTCTGACAAATTGAAATGCCAAATTTGCTGCTTCTTCCCGGACTGTGGTTGTTTTATTCTTATCCTTTTTTTGTCAATATTTTTGTCTTTTTCTTCCTGTTGTTTGCTGGTTCATTGACCAAAATGCTCTCATTCTGGTTGGAGTGTTTATATATGCTCATGTCCACTAATTTGAGTAATTGTAAATACCACTATCCTACAGAGGTCTGTTTGTTCAGAATTCAACCACGTAATTACTTGGTGCAGGAGAACTGGCCATAACATTCTCTGCTGTGATCAGAAAGCCTTAGTAGCTTTTGGAGGAAAAGTGAAGCAACTGAAAAATCTTACAGAGCTTTGTATCCTGCTTTGGTTTTATGACCTTAGAAAATTTGGACCTGTTTACTCATCATACTGTAACTTTGTCCCACTCTCTTTCCCATGTCCCTGCAAATGAAGAAAATTCTGCTAAAAATCATGTATGCTCAGGAAAACTTAGTACAGCATTGTGACTAGAATAGATTTTTAAAAGATTGACATTTCTCAAGTAATAATACAACTGCTTCCAGCAGAGGATTTCATAGCTGAATTCCTTGCCTCTTAGTACCACAGTCATTTGAGGAGAAGGTTGTCCAAACCCAAATCAACCATTGCACCAGCAACTGCTGAGAGGACAGATCCTCTGTGGAGGAGTCCAGTCACTCACACTCATTGAACACCCAGTACAGCCATTCAGACCTTGTCAGCCAAGCCTAAGGGCACCTCTAAATTCACTGTTTTCATTCATATTTTAACACAGAATGACTAGCCTTCAAGAGGAGTTTTCCTACCTTGTGTTAGCCCCTTCTTTAGCCAAGGGGAATAATTCTACAGGAGCCCTAAAGCAGATGTAAAATAATCAGCTCTCAATATTAGTGCAGAGCAGCCTCCTTGGTTATGTTCCCTTGACAAAACGCATGGCTTTTTGAGTTTTACCTGGCAAGGGCATTGAGCAGGAAGGCTGCCCTTCCCTTGCCCACCTGCAGTGGAGGGGGAGATCTGGAGAATGAGAGTCTCTCTTCATCCCTCACAGGACTCTGTCTTGGCACCTAGCTGGATATTTAGCCTTTGAGAGGGACTTGTGCCTGAGGCATAGACATCCTATTCATCACAGCTAGCTGTGAGGTAGGACCCACATTCCTGGGGTAGGTATCTGCTGCTGGCTTGCTGCTTGCATAGAAAATACTGACTGGTGGCACCTTTTCTTGGCACATTTTACCTTTAGATGCTCTGTAGAAAACACAGAGTAGTAGGTTGCTTCCTCTGGGAGCTTTCTGTGTAAGGCTTTTCAGAGTGCTGTTATTGCCAAATACCTCTAAGAGATGGAGCCACAAATTAGAATAGAAGTAAGCAGAAAGAATTGGTGCTTCAGGTACAAGAAGGACTGAAATTTAATATGTGACTTCATGGAAAGTCCTGACCTCAACACGTGCTGCTGTTTTGGCTTTTCTTCTTTTGAATCTCTCCCCATGCATCAGACTGAGGGCAGCCATGGCCTCAGAGATCTCACACCAGACGTAAAGAGAGCAACATCAAGTTTATATAGTGTTCATTAACGCGGTGGCTGGCGCTCCCTTTTTGGACGCACTGTTTTCTATACCTGCAGACAGTAAGTGGTGAGTACTGCCATAAAGAAAACCAGTTGTTAACCAAGAAAGTTAAGTAACTTGCCCAAGGACACACTTTGAAGTGGCTGGTTCCACCCAGGTGGATTTTTGTGGTGCACCACTGAAAGCAGTTCAGTTTAGCATGAGCAGAAGGGGTCACCTATACAATCTTTTAGCAGTAAGATACAAAAGTCAGGTTTTCTATACTATGCAGAGTAAGTCCTCACTGCTTTGTTTCAAGGGATTAGAGATCAGTTCAGATTGAAATGGGAAGAGGTGGAAGCCACACTTATTCCCAACTGTTACTGTGTTTCTCATTTGCTGTACTGAGTCTACAGTCTCCAGCTGTGTAATTTTGAAGACAATTTTAGACTCTTTTGTGCTTGAGAATACACTGAGTTATGTTTCACCTGTCTGTCTCTGGAGAAGAAAAGCTTTAATTAAATCTTACTTTAATTATGTCCCATCTATACAGTAGCTTAATGCATTATGAGAGCATGACATTTCCTATATCCCTGCCTTCTGGGAACGTTTAGATGCTGAATTCTCTAATATTGTATAAAGTTATGTGCTGTTATTAAGTGAATGTGTGAAACTAGATTATTAATATATGCATTGTAATAATAATTGCTAAGTAGTGGTGAAAACCTGAGTGATTAAAGTACGATCTGGAACTTTCTTCTGAAATAATAGAATTCTCTGTTCATACAGAAATTCTCCAAAACTGGTGGTCCTGATGGTCTGCTGGTATGGCTGGTGTCCTAGATCAGAACCTTATTTCATGAAACCCAGTATTTTATCAGTGTCACTGGTAACACTATACATTAGCATTCTGTGCTGTTCCAATACACAGTTTAATTAAAAATACCACATCTTTGCAGGTTGTCTTATCTTAATTAAGCTAATGAGAATGTCATAGCTTCTGATATTTATTGAAAATAATGTCCTTGAAATGAACTTTCAGGCATTATTTTATTACAAGCTGGGAGTGCTTATGCGCAAGAGCTTATTAGGAATGTGCATAAACAAAATATGAGGTCTTTAATATCCTGTGATGAATATCCATTAGTCTTTCTCAACCTAGCTGTTAACTTAATAGAAATTTAAGCTGATAAAAGTAAAAAGAATGAACAGCCATGGACTTGCCTGTGTGTCCCCCAACTTCTGCAACATAATCCTCAGTGAAAACTCCTAGAATAGCAGTAGATGTTTTAAATATTTTAAGTATATGCAATGGGGAGTTACATGTTCTCTACAGGGGAACAGTGACACACTGATACCTTTTCTATAGATACAGTTTTCTATAGTTCTTTTATATTACTTTTCAGGTTGTCACAGCTTGACATGTGAATCTGCTTGGTTATAAGGTAACCCAGAATGCAGCAACTGAAAATGACATTTGTCTAAATGCATCAGAGTAAATACTGTTCACTTGAGGATGATACATCTCTCCAGGGCATCAGACTGACTCCCCTGGAGGTGAATGTGCATCCACGCAGGATGCATAATTTGGATTGGTTTTGCTCCACCCCTGTTTACTTTTGCCCTCCGGTCAGTTATGTTGTCCAGACCTGTTTGCAGTCAGTTGCATTATCCCACAACCTTTGGTGTCTTCTGCACATGCCTGTCTGCTGCCTTGAAAACATGAACTCCCAGACCATTCCTTCCACGTTTGGTCTTATTCTCCTCTCCACGGACAGATCACTGCCTTCTCTGACAGCAGTGATTTGCAAGGCATATGATCCCAGCAATTCTAAATACAAACTCGTATTTGAAATATATTTTTCCTTTTCAAGAGATATGAGGCAAGAGGAAAGTGACAATATTTTGCAAGAAAAAATTGAGAGATAGTGGTAAGAAGCCCACGGATGCAGACATTACAATAAGATTTGAAATTTATCTTAACGCTGAGTAATATGACCTTGTACCTTAACAATTTTGCTGCAAGTACGAATTTAACCTTGGTCACAAACTAATTGTTATTTTTTTAAAAAATCTGCCATATTTAGTACTGTTTGAGGCTTACTTAGAAGAATGTACTAGTGCTGGAAATGCCTTATCGCAGGAGTGTGTGTAGCAGATAACAGACCAACAATGCATGCAGCTTATCTTTAGGGAACTGATCTATCAAAGGGTGTCTGTCCTCTCAGTGCTCGTGTTCCAGTTCCAGTATCAGAGATTTGTTCCTTCAAAGGAGCTACAGACTGATGACATTTGAACTCCCAGCAGACTGATGGCATGGAAGCATTTCTCAGAGTGCTGCTTAATGCAAAGGACGGGGTTGCTTTCTGACATCCCCAAATCCCTTGGCTATTGCTCTCCAGAAAGTGAGGTGTAGATGCCCAGGGAAGGCCATGGTCTTCCTCGCCCACTCCACTACTGCAAAGGAACAAGGTCTTGTAATCAAGTCACTGTGGTCCAAAAAATATCAGATATTTTTTGCATAAGTTCTTTTGTACACAAGTCTTCAAATTTGATGCTCAGAAGTAAAAAGCACATTCAGGCATATTGGCTAGGTGACATGTTCTTTCTAGCTTCCTCTTCACAGACATCATTCTTCTTGTCATTTCTCATATGTTTCACGAGGGTTCTGCTGGGCTGCTTTTCTAATAAATCCTACACGCCTGCATTCTCATCCCCCTCACCTCCTTCATTTTTAAGCAGGTATCAGTTACGCTAATAGCCTTATATATCTCCTGGAGATGGTCCTGTTAGAGTGGAAACTGGTTCATTGATGCATAGCATTTGCATAAGAGCACAGCAGCTTTTCATTCACTGTGGGGTTTCTCCTTTGCCATAGTTCATTTTCACTTGTGTGTACTACTGTAATGTGGTTTTTTCCTCTCATCCAGCTGAATGCCAAGAGCAGTTAGGGAAGGAAGGCAGCAAAGAATTGCCATTAGGCATGGTGGAAGTATTCTTTGCTGCTTGATGTCTCTGCTTTTGAAGGATTGATTATCTTTCCTTTGATAGCATCCGTATTTCTCTCTCTGCCTTCTATTTGTAATAGTTCCTGAAATTTCAAAGTAATGCTTTTCCTTTTCACTGTGCTTAGGGCTATTAACTGTCTTAATAGTAAATGCTTCATATGCTTAAGTTTCGTCAGTGCAAGAGTTTCCTTGCAGACCTGATACCAGAAAATCAGTTTAGTGTAAAGCTTTACTGAGGCTTATTGTTGCTGTGACTCGAATATCAGATAAAGCTCGAAAATAAATCAGTCCCCCTCTTTAGAAAATCACACTGGTACTGTTTCTTTGGAAACACTTGCCAGTGTCTCACATTTAAATAATGGTGAAGATGGATATTGAAGCTAAATAATGGCCAATTGTCTCCAGTGTCCTATAACAGTCAATGACACACCAAGGCTTCATGGCTGTCATCAGGCAGTCCATGACAACGCAGGGGATTCCCAGAGTGACAGCATGAATAGCGTGCTGACCTTTCTCTTTCCGAAGTTTTCCGCCTGCCACTTGGCAGAGGCAGGAGGACAGGAGCAGGCTGTTGTGCCTGTTGTCATTTACCTTCCTGTCTAGAACTCTTCATCCATCACACTGTTCTTTTTGATAATTCCCCGGATATTTACACTGTAGCACTTCTATCAGGAAGATTTTATATTTTTAAAACAAATGCATAAAATCATGTAGGAAATACCTGTGATGTTTTCAAACAGTAAAGATTGAAATATGATGGCCTTTTTTTTTGCTTGCTATGATACAGGATTTTATTTTCATTTATAGCTGAGGTCACAAATAGTTCTGCAACTCCTCTTCTCCCCTCTGTATCACCTTTTGAACTCGGTTGGAGTTTTGTCATCTGTTTTGGTAGGCTACAGATGAGACAAAGGTATGCGGCTCTCTAATCTGCTGTTTCTGCTTGGATGAGGGTAAAAGAACTCTGGATTTAAGCCCCCACTTCTGTTTCCCTTGGCTTTCAAAGATCTGAGATGCTTCCTTGTGCTTTTCAGCTGCTAACCTGAGTCAGCTCTGATCTGGGTTGTAGCCACAAGTGTCTCTACGTGGGAGAATTATAAATGCATGACCTAATTGAGGGAGGGAAGCATTGAGGAGCCGGGGTCATGTCCCAGCTTGGTCATAGGCACTGTGCCTTCAAAAGGAGGAAGGCAAGAATATTTCTGTATGTCATGAATATATCTGAGGATGAAATACATTGAGTGTGGTACTCTGGGTTACCATAACAATGCAAACAGAGTCTGGACAGCTGCTTGGCTCTCTCTCAGTGAAGTATCATAAGGTATTTGGAAGATAACAAGTGATTTGGCTTGTTGTGTTTTATCATCTGCCTTGGCCATTTCTGTGTGTTTTCAGGTTTTTTTTAAGTATTTTGTCCAGTAAGTTCCCTTAAGACCTCAGTACACTGAAGGTTTCCACTTCTTAAGAGTATAAGCCAGTTAACCATGGAAATTTCCAGAGTTGGATGGAGTCAAATTATTAAAATATGCAGCTTTTCCATGGTATAATGGTCTCTCTCTGTGGCATTAATCCTTCTCCTTTTCATACAATGCACTTGAAACGCTGCTTTTCTCTGTAGGTGGCAAGTATTGTCATAACTTCACTTCAAGAACTGTTCACCTTTTAAATGTAGAAAACAGTTCTCATTGTGCTTCAGCTAGAGAATAATCCCTTTTCTTTTGCTCCTTCATCCTCCATGGTACGCTGATGATAAGTGAACTCTCAAGCAGTTACAATTTCACAGGAGCTTTCATGGATTGCAGAGCTCTGGGTTTTTCAGATACCATGCGTTCAATCAGCATCACTTGGAATGTCTCTCTGTTTTTAAACCTGACCTGTTAATGTCACTACATTCATCCTAAATACTGCATTTTACAGTGGGAATTCTTGTGGTTCGCTCCTTAATGTCTTCTCATTCTTTCTTTCTGAGCAGCTGTTGGTAGCTCTCCCCACTGCTGTCAACTCTTAAACCTCTGCCTTACAAACTGCAGGCTAGAGTGAACTTACTACATTAAATTAAGGCTCTGCAAAGTTGGCTTACAATGCACATTAGGAGCCCAAAAATAAAGAGAAGTGGAAAACTGAGCCATTCCTAATGTAATGTGCTAAACATAGTTTACACTTTGATCCATGAATAACTAGAACATTAGAAGCCTTTAAAATAATATTATATACAAAAATCCAGATGGTGACATTCTTGCTGAGCTGCAAGTATAGAAACAATAATGCCAGTGTTAGGGCCACAGCACTGCTACATCAGATAGAGAAAAAGCACAAGAAAGGCCTCTCTGGAAACACAGAGATGTTGGAAAACTAATGCTGAGTGATTTAAACCTGAGACTGCTCTCTAAAAGCATCGGTTGATAACACACTTTGCTCCCAGTATAAGCAAAAATGTAGCAGAGAATTATTAATTACATCACCACACCTATGCAATAGAGTTCACCGTAGTTATGTAGGAGTTGACTGTATTCAAGCAGTTTCTTTTGATGAAGTAATCGGGCTGCTTCTGGGGTCTGTTTCAGCTGCTAGGGGCGTGCTTCAAATGTAAATGACTGCCAAATGGATTCCTTCTAAATTCCAACCAATTAAAATACATTTAAAGTGCAGCTGGTGGACAGCAAAAGGCTTATAATTGCGTAAGAAATGTTTGAGCATGAAACAAATCCCTGAAGTTTAGTGAACGGCAATTATTAAATACTGCATTTGTGGAGAAGTAGAGCAATGGAACAAAGAGCCTTCCAAAACTGCAGTCAGAAGCAAAGATGACACTTTTACCACCACCTTAAAAGAGACAAAGCAAGGGAGTGTGTTTGTTAGGGTGTCAGTTTTCTACCCTTGGCTCTTTAAACCATGCAAGTTTGGCAGCTTGCCCTATGTGGTGCTGCATACAAATATTGACAGAACAGTGTGGTATTTGTTAAACCCCTTCTTGGGAAGCAAGTGATTGAAACTCTGAAGGAGGATCTGAGAGCCTCAGACATTATATTTTTTCTCAGTAGCACTATAATATTTACAGAATGAAACAGAAAATAATGAATGGGGTGTAATGAATGACCTTCCTTTTCTGCTTTGCCTTGTAAGTAAGGACAGATTTTTTGTTTACTGCTTTAAATGTTATGATAAAAGAGGTTTACAGCTAGTAGCACTGAAAGATGCCATTAACACTTCTGATTTAACCTTATGTTTTGGGAAAAAGCTTGGCTGATAGAGCAGACCTTGTAAATAGGTGAAAGACTTTACGCAGGAAGTAGCTGTGTGCAGATGCTGCAAATAATGAGTTCTATAGATGCACAAACCTTTGCAGAGTTTTTAGTACACATCTATATTTGAATGTTGGGACTTTCCAGACGTTTTATAGTCATGCTTGCATCTGCCTAGAAGTGAGATTTCCAATTTTTCTGCCTTTACTATGTCTTTGTATAATTAAATCTTCACCTGTTCAGTAGATCACTGCGCTGATTTTAGAAATGGACACAAAGATTTTTATAGACAGTTTAGAGTAGTTTTCTTCTGTGTAATATTTTGTCTGATGGTACTGTCTTTAACCTCTTGCTATAAAACAAACTGTTGAAATTAGGGAAATCAAGAATATTCTGTATGTTATCGCAGGTTTTTCTGAATTGTTTCAGGAAGTAACAAATGAAATTGAAAAAAAAAATGTTTTCCAATAATAGCAACTATTGGTTTCTACCTCTGTTGTATGTTGCTACATGAAATTCATGTGAAATAATTGGAAACTCCTGATTGCTTCCTCTTCTAGCATATCCTTGTCAGTCAGTCCATTTTGACTTCACTTTTGTTAGCAGTGAGTAAAGACTCCTGCAAAGTTTCTAGCAACAGTTCATATGGCAGCAGTAGGGGTTTAGTTAAATGTGTCTTGTTAATTGCTAATGTGTGAGTAGCAGAGAGCACGTGCCAAAGGCAGGCACATAAGAAATAATCTTATTGCCAAAATAAATGTCAATTCAATTATAAAATCAAGTTTTAAAGGCATTTGTCAAGAAACATAACCCTGACTACACATATACTCTGAAAATAACTGTAATGCAGTCAATCCACAAAAATTCAAGAAAGTCAACACTACAAATCTCGAAATTGAGGGGCTGATTTTCTTTTTCAAATACCCTTATTGACTGACAGTTATTACAGAGGGCAATCTATTGGATAGATTGAAACTACTTTATTTGGGTACGTCCAACTCATCACCAGCCACTGTTACAAAATTCTGGTCAATGTTAATACCAATAAGTATTATGGAAAGAGACATGCCTGTATGTTTATGAAATACATAATATGCAAAAAAATAATAAAAATAATGTACATAAGTTTTAGCAGCACCTGGTCTATAACAACATTAAATGCTTGATACAAGCCTCAGGTAGGAGTACAGGAGAGTGCAAAGAGCAGTTAGCTGACTGTATGGCAGATTTTTTTATTTTTGAGATCTACAAACAGTACAATATAAGTAATCCTTTATTACAAAACACCAAATAACCCCTTTCTAAAGATGGTGCATGAGGAAGCTGATAACTGAACATAGACTCACTGAAAAGCAGGTTGCTAGTTGTCTTTTTTTTATGGAATCTCAGGGCTAGTAGTGACAGAACTTGTTTCAAACTAAGCCTCTGTCTTAAACAGGCTTGACTCACTCAGTATAAATCAAAAGATGAATCCACGTCCTCCTGCATAATAACATTTTTCATGTAATTTACTTTTCCTTTATGCATATGTGCAATGATGGATATATCCCTCAGGTCCAGTGGTTCATCTAATATACCAGTTACCTTAAGGAAAGCAAGAGAGGTGCTTAAAAAGTGTACAAACAGCTGCAGGGGCTGGATTAGCCCTCTGTGTTTCCTTCCTGATCTCATTGTAGCAGTGCTGGGCTGGGGTGTAGCTGTTTGCAAATTAGAGTCTCCTTTTGCTGCACTCTCAGTCAGGGAGTGACTGGCCCTCCCTGGCCTGTGGGCACTGCTCCCTGGGCTCTGGAGCAGCTCAGGCTGAGCCACAAATGAAACTTTCCCAACTACACTTCCCCACTTCTGCACAGGTGTCGAGGAAACACTTTGGGAACACTTAAAATTTTTTTAGGTGTCTCCAAGGTTAAATATCCTTTGGAAAGCTGGCTTTCTGTATTGTTTCCTTGGATATTAGCCCTTAAATTCTGCCAAAACGTGGGCAGGTTTCTGCTGAGCTTTCCCCCAGAATGACTTGCTGAAAAGTTGTACAACTTCAGTGTGTCTCCACAGGGAATATTGCATAAGTCCAGCTGAAGGGTCGGCATAATTTATAATGGCAAGCAGATGAGAACTTGCCTAGAGTTTTCCCCTGGGTGGTACTACTCAGTGATTCTGCTACAGTAAAAACCACTACTACTTCACGTCTTTGGCAGGTCAAACTCTGAAATTTTTGGGTATTTGAACATATACCTTCCTTTATTAAAAGCCTTGCATGGAGTCTGCAGTGGTTATACTGCCCACAGGACTGGAGAATGGCTGTTCTGCTGGTTTCCTGAACAGTGAAGTGCTCTTTGGTTTCTACATTAAAACATCTATTAATTTTAGGTAAGATTTACTATTCCTTCTCTTATGGTTTTGCTGGTGCTCTAGAGAGCTCTGGAGGACAGAACCTGGCTCCATATTTAAGGGAAGTGGTACAGCAGTGGGGGATATCAAGCTAATTAATGGATAAAGATCAAAGTTTGACCCAAACTGAAGTCTAGCTAACAGCAAAGCTCCTTCTACCTGGCCAGAGGGCAGATTTTTCCTAAGTGTGTGGTGTTCTCCAATAGCTGTGAGGATGGAGGCCTCTACCTTTTATGTTCCGTGCATCCAAATCCTTGATAACGTGTCACGTACGATGCTCAGGTACAAATGAAGGTATTGGCCTAAGGGAGCTGTTGTCCTGTGTCAAACTTTGATGTTGGTCTCTGTGACAGGAGCTGCACGACCCACGTTTCCCTCCCACTGCTTTATCTTCCACCATGGTCACTGCAGCTGGTCCTGAGGTCCAGAGTCCTCCTGACACAGGGCCATGGGGCCAGCAAGAAGCTGTATACAGTGGGAGACTGTGGCAGGAGTACTTTTAGTGCATCTTCGCTGTTCTTTCCTAAACTCATTATCACTCCAGCGTATTTGGTCTGTCCTCACATGCGAGGCAATGGTGTACTGGGATTTGAATGCTGACATTTTGCCTCTCAATGGGCAATGGTCTAACGGTCTTTATAGGGATTTGCCAAACACTGGAATTACTTGGAACAACATATCTTCAAAAAAGCCAAAAAGCTAGTGGTTGTTTTCCAGATTGAAAGTGAAAATTGCTGATGTTGATTGCAAATAGAATTCATCACTGACACCGAAGCTGTGTCTGATAGTTTGCTCAAAATCTTGTGACCCGTGAACTGAAAGCAAGTGCAGCTTCTGCATTGTGTTTTTACAGAGAGATTGCTAAAAGCAACTGGAATAGCACTCATGTTTCTTCATCCTCAAGCAGCAAGTTTTATCCTCAGAGAGGTGACCAGTTCTTGCCTCACTCTTCTCTTACTAGTGATTTACTTGAAAAGCACAACTGAAAAACATTTGATGTCCCTTGCTGGTGGTATCATAAAGCCACACCATGGATTGCTCTTGCCCTTTGGGCATGTTTGCTCTTACAAAACAAAACCTGCTGGAGAAGCAGTTCTGGGAGTTTTCAGTTTGTGGGATTTTTTTTCCTGTTTTCTTTGGTTAGTCATTGATTTGGTTAGTATTTTCTAAGGATCACAAGCCGAAAAGTTGAGGGACAAGTTGTTGTGAGGTGAGACAATTATTACCAAACATAGAAGTTGCATAATAAATGGTGGAGAGTGTATATCATGCTGAGTATAATTTTGGTAGGAATGATTTCCAGCAGGAATTAGTAGAAGGCAACCAGGATCAATCTGAATGTAATGCAGGAGATCTCTTACTGGCAGGGCTCTGTGAGCACTTGTCACTATTTGTGGAGCTACTTCTTTGGTAAACTTCTTTATTCTTTGTGCTACAGTTTTATATCATACAGAAAAACAGAGCAATCAATAGCCATTGACTAGTCAAAGACAAATGATCAATAGTCAATGACAAAGCATAAACTTAGAGCTACCTTTGAATTACCCAAATTATGGGACTGGCAATACTGGTACAAGTTGTCCTTAAAATCTGGGAGCTTGTAAGAGCTCTGGCAGCCCTCTCTGCAGCAATTCACAACAGTGAATTTATCTCTTAGTCTCCAGTGTTTAAAGAGATCATTTCAAGTCTCACACTGTCTGTCTGAGAGCCTGTGGATAAACTGAGAAGATTAATCTCCTCAGAGGTGCTGATGCAGTTTGCTGGTGGCACAAGAGGCAGCTCCCCAGCCTCTCACCTAAGCAATAAAATCATCATGCACATGGTGAAGTTGTTGACAATCCGCTCCGTCCTAGAAAGCAAGTCTAATGAAACCAGTATTTTAGTTATCCAAAGTTGGACAGTTCAGGACAGTAGTCCAGAACCTTAATGTTGTTGTGGTAACTAGAGTTGATAAAGGAGGACATCCCACTTAAATGAGATTTTAAGGCCTTGGTGACCACTGTGAGTAGCTGTGGTTCACAAAATTGATCCTGGGCCTTAATGAAATTATTGTTTCAGACAGACACCCTCCCTGCAGGGTCAAAGATATTTTCCTGTCCAAAGTCAAGGACTTCTCCCCTTCCTGTCTTCTGAGCTACTAAGCAGGAATTCAGCATAGTTTTTATATGACTTCTTCTGTTGTAGCCCACATGAATGTTGTCTTTGTCACATCAACCCAGGAGAACTTCACCTAGAAAGGCTGCTGGACTCATTACTGTGAGCTCTGTTTCTGTAGGGTTAGACTGTGTCTCTAGACAGCAATTTTTATAAATGTGATTGCTCAAAGGAAGGAATTGCCTTTATTTCTTTCATTTGTTGGAAGAAAAGTAATTTACTTCTATTTTCCAGCTGCTCACCCTCACTTGCTCAGTTTTGTGACTAGTCCTAAAGAAAAAGTCATTCTTTATTCTTTCCAAATCACCTTTCCAGAGAAAATAATGGTAGCTGTGTAGTTCCTGCTCTTTCCAATCCATCCCCTCTAAACCCACAGGGGATGTATGTAGAGACACTACAAAATAATACCTGTACTTGTAGTATTCCCTTTTTTTTCAGTTTAGAAAGACTATGTACAGCTCAAAAAGAAACTGACCCACTGCAAAAGATTTTATGGAAGACAAAATGCATTCCTGGAGCCACGTTCACATTCAAAGCAACACTTTTACCTTTGGCAGAGCTCTCTGACGTTGCAAGGTGCAAGGAACAACTATTGCTATGCTTGCTAGTGCAGGGAATTTTTAAAAAATGTTTTATGCCTTCTTGGTGGTCCTGTGGAGAAACACAAGGCTGATTTTTTTTCTCTTGCTGTTTTTATTGCTAACACCTTATTTTTATTATTGCAACATATATGTAGCATGAATTATTTAACATAAATGCATGAATTGTTATGCACTCTAGCACAGGAATACATGCTACAAGGAGTATTTAAGTATAGAATGTCATGGTTTACAAAATCCCGTACACAATAACATAATCCTGCTTTCTTTTGCAATTTAAACCTGGATAAGTGCTCTCCTGGGAGGTTTGGAGGATTACCTGGATTGTGCAGGTAACAGGCACAGTGCTGAGACAGTGCTCAGCCCACTCGAGCTCAGTGTTGGGGGGATATCTATGTATGGATGGGATGTGCATTTACAGATGTTCTGTGAAAGGAGGGTTTGTAAAGTGCTCTGTGATTTCCTGGCCTGACGTGCGTGATACAAATGCGATGTATCACTATTGACAGGAAAAACTGAAAGAATATTTTGGTGACTGCCTCTCAACAACAGAGCTTTATGAGAACAGAAAGCAAGTGCCCTGTACTGCTGTTGGTCCTCTCAGGAGGCTGTGATGGAGTGCCAAAACTAAGCAATTTTGAAACTAAATATCTGTAAATGGATTCTTTGTTCATTTAAAGGAGATAGAGTGAGGAGTAGGAGGCTTCTCTGGGGAACGTCATGGCTTTGTTGTGCAACACAAAGACCGTGTTTGAATCAAGATGTGGGTACTTCTGACAAGATCTTTTCTAGCAGCATAAGCCATGCACTACAGTTTCTTCAGAAGCCAATTTCTAACCCTGAAGTTTGTGTGGGCTCTTTGAGATTGCCTTCCATTTCATCTTCGGAACTAACCTCTCCTTCATGATGGAGGGTCTGTAATGAGGTGTTTCTTTCACTGATCACTAAGAGCTCCACACAGGTTGTACTGTGAGAAGAAACATTTTCTCTAATGGTAAAGCTGTTTTGTCCAATGCAATGCCTGTGCCAGGACATTTAATTGGAAGGACTTTTTACCCTACAAAGATATTTCCTTCATACCCATGGAAAAAAACCCCAAAACAAAACAAGAGGAGGTGGGGAGAAGAGGGTGAAGCAAACATGACTAAATGCTTAGATTTTTTGTCATTGGAATGGATCACGAGACGGGATTTATTGCCACTGAACTTGCCGAGTCTCAGTGCAGCTGTGACAGTGGGTGTCATCCAAGAATATGCTTCATTGATATATTGGGTTGGCTTTAGAGCAACCCAAATCATATTTGTTCTTCAGTATGATTTAAGACATCAGAATTTACATGCAGCTTCTTTGGGGCTTTGCTAAGACCAAGCGGATGCAGCTTCCTGCAGCAGGTGCTGGACAGCCCAAGAACTCCCGTGGTGGTACTCCAGGTGCTTGGTTAGTGTTTACTCCCCAGGGCATTTCATTCATCCCAGCCTTGCTGCTGCTCCTGCAGCTTCCAGCACCAATATTTTGACAGTTGAAATCAACAAAGTTGGAAAGAAATTCAGGTTTATTTCAGAGCAAAGATTTGTTTGATGATCAGAGAACTTCAGTAGTGTGGCCCAAAACTCTGCGTGCTACAGAGACATGATAGGAAGACCAAGTAGAATTCCCTAGAGGTTTACCATAAAATCCCACCACATTCATTGGCTCTTTATTTCTTCCCCTCTACACTGTGTATTTTGCTTACCATCCTGGGGAAATTCCTGTAAGCTCTGCAGAACCCCTTTAATTACTGCTTAGATTTTTATACAACATATTGGAACACAGAAGAGGATTGCTTGAACCATCATGATCCGGGAATAACTATCCTGAGAACAGTCTGCTGAGACCTCACAGCTTTATTTTATGCACTGGAGGTGAAAGCTTCAAGCCCATAGCAAATTCTGTTGCAGATCTCAGTAAAGTCATTTTGCCTCTTTGCTCAAGGGAAAACAATGAAATAATTATTTGGGAGAAATATTTGAGAGCTTGAAGCACTGTTTCTTTGCACCAGAGCCACAACCTGGTAAACAATAAACAATGGGAAAGTTTGCCTCAGTACACAGTTTAGCAGAACAAAAAAGCTGGAATTCTTTTTAACAGAGTGTATTCTTTTCTCCTCAGATATTTTGAAAACTGATGTCACTTGTAATTCTTCAGGAAAGAAAAAAATCCCCACAGTTTGCAGTACATCAATGCAGACATTTTTTCCCCTGACTAATCTATAAAAAGACATTGTATACAAATGTTATTTTCTCTGCCAGAAATGCATTCCTGGAACATAATAAAGGCTTTTCTGTTGTTGTACAGTAATTTGGATAATAGTTTCTCCATGAAGTTTCATAACATTTATTTACTATCATAAATGATTAGACCAAGTGGTTTCAGCAGTCAAAACTGGAATCCTTCTGCAATAATCTTTCTTACTGAAATAATTTTGTATATTTTATGCCTAAAATAATTTTAAATGACAAATTTATAGGAATAACGTATTATTGATGTGAACTAAATCCATAGTGCTCTGTGTATAAAGTACAGGGGCATTAGCTCTATAGATTAAACTAAGCAAAACTTGTTCTAGAATTATTGACAGCCTTGAAATATTACAAATACACAGTTTCAAGTATTTCTTATTTGGAACAATTATATTGCAGCAGTTGTGTCCAACAGCACTTTTTTGCTTTATACTTGTAGTGCCTCAAGAGTTGCCTTCCCAAAGAATGAGCACTGAAGTTTCTGAAAGCCTTTCTAGACTTCTGAGAGGCACAGCCCACCCCATAGTTTTCTGGCCAAGAAGGAGCAGCAGGGTCCAGTGCTTTCCCCTGTCCTAGGGAGATCATAAGAACAGCAGCTGTGGGAAGTCCCCTCTGTGCATGGACTTGCACATGGGTTGGTGTTGTACCTCGTGGTTATCCCTGAGCGTGGGTCAGCTGCATACCAGGCATGGCTGGTGGGCAGTGCTGGCTGCAGGAACACCCAGAGCAGGAGGGAAAGCAGCCCCGTGGTCAGCCCTGTTAGTTAAGGCGTAATGGAAGTGAATTTGAGGGAACTATTCATCTCATATGTTTTAGGAAGTATGGGAAGGAGAAGGAGAGGTGCAACTCAGCTTACTGTGTAAAATATATTGTGCTGTGTTATGAAAAGCTGAGGTGTCTGATGGTAGCAAGGCTGACACCTCTTGAGCTGGAATCACACAGCCACACTTTGAGTGAAGCACAGCCTGGGTGTGTCTGCTGCCATTGCTTCTTACAAGGACCCTTCAGCTTTGCCAGCCCTCATTTGGAAGATGGGGGCACAACAAGCAATGCTGTGTACTCTGCCACCTGAGCTGAAATTCTCCTGCCTTTTCAATTTGCTTTGTTTCCTGCGCATCTTGCCTTCACATACAGGTTGTGGTTTACATTGCTCTCCTTGCATGCACTGAGTAATAATCACTGAAGGACACCAGAACAGTGTAAATGAAGGTATTTAAATTAAAGATGATGTCTGCCTGTTTTGTTTTTTTTTTGAGGATCTGTTCTGATTTTTTTTTTTGGATCTGTTTTATTCCACTATTTTTCTAGTAGTGCCCCTTTCATCTGAAAGATGAATCACTTGCTGATGGATTCAACAGCCTTCATTTTCTTCACAGGGGTACTAAGTATTATCCATCTTCAATCAAATAAAGTTTGAAGTTTCAGTTGGGTTCAGGAGGCATGATGTAAGATGACGGCTTTAAAAAATAGTATATTAGATAGTCCTTGGGACTCTGTGGTGTGAGACAAGGGGAAAAAGAAGAGAGAGGAGAAAACACCCACAACTTGCATTATCTGAGGGGGCATCAATAAAAGTTTAGTGTGGGACTCTATAAATATGTTAGGAGAGCTCTCTGCTCTGCCACAACTGCTTCAGATCTGGAACTGAGATTACAAAGCCACATTTATCCTGACTCTGGTTTTTCCAAATATCTAATGCAACCTATAGCTAGAAATATAATGAGTGACTTCACGTATCTCTCACAATGACAATTTTTTGGCTGGAAGCATAACTGATTTCAAAGATATTGGAGGATGAAAGTATTTTTTCAAATTTTTTTGGTTTGTTGGTTTTTTAAAAAATATAGATTTTGCTTGATTCTCATCTGTAGGCACATTTGCCATAGTTTTTAGTTTTGTGTTGGTTCAGTAATACTGTCTCCCAAAGAATTTTCCTTTTTCCTTAAATCAGATCTCCACTTTCAATAACTTCATGGGGATGTTTCATTTTCATGAGTGGCTTTTAGTCCTCACCGGGCCCTGCAGTGCTGAGGTCCTTTTGCACTCCCCTTGCATCTTCCCATCGATATCCGCGGCCACTGGCACTTGAAACAGAATTGCTCCATGGAATCCTGAAAGTAGGTTAGGCTGAGAGTTTTCACCAGCTTCCCTGGAGGGAGTTTCAGATGTGCAAATCCCAGTGAACTCTCATCTCAGTGAAATGTCACTGAGACATCAGACAGACAGAGATGACTCCCTTTGCTTCCCCTTGGAAACTTTTGGAAATTGGAAAAGGATCTGTGGTGTCAAGAGAGGTCAGAGTGGATGTGCAAAGTGTTACTGAAAGCACGTCTTGCTCAGTGCTGTTCCTAAAACTTCCGCTGGGACAACGTGTTCTTTTTACCCGGGCAATTAGAATATGAAATAAAAAAGGAGGTCATCTAAATAGGGCCCTTTTGTAATTTCTTACATAACGCTGTGCATGGGAAGAATGACTTAGGGCACAGAGGGGTGATGGACAGTTTATAATCCTTCCCAGGCAGCTGGACTGCTTTCAGCTTTGTGGTGCTGTGTTTATTGAAAAAATGCTCTTTATGCGTATTTAGTATGAAGAAAGTTGAAGTTTTAAGAAAAGACACATGAGAAGACTGTTTTCACTTTTGTGAGATTTCTATCAAATCAGTCTAATAATAATGTAAATCATGTGGGCATTTTACAGATTTTAAAATGGTCTTTGGATCTTGTTCTCAATTTCCAGGAAAGCCTAAGTCACTTAGGCCCGTATCCTCGGAAAGGCTAGGGTATCCTAATTCCCATCTAAATATTTCACCTTCTGGATGTTAATTGCACTGAATTGCATGAATATATTTCAACTTTTCTTCAAAATGGTGAAAAATTAAACCTTTTTTTTCAGTTGTAGGTTTCATTTAAAGTTACTTCTAAATAACAAAATCACGAAATTCTCAGGTTTGGGCTTGCTTAGCACACCTGAAGACAAACAACTGAAGAAAAGCCATCAAATGATCCATTTCCACAGCTAATTAAAAAATCTCTCTTTTTCTTTTTCACCGAAGGAAGTATTTTATTAGAGAGAGTAGTGAAAACTTTTGATCACTGCAAGTTTTCAGACCTTTTGCCTCATATCATGTCAGGATATTGCTCCAACCAGCCACACAAGGATTCAGTTGTTGTAAATGTGCAACGTGGTGTTGATACCCTTTTATCTGTAGTTATTCTTTCAACCCTACCCACAGTGTGTGTGCACACATACATGCAGCTCTGCTCCTGTGGCTGTGCAGAACCTCGAGAAATACTGAGGAAATACACTTTTGCACATGAATTGTGCAGTGCTTCATTCTGCACAGACAGATTGATGCAATATCTCTATTGTCAGTCACACAGAGGTACAGGGTTTTAATTTCCAGAATTATTAGTCATCTGGGCTTCCAAACACAGTCTGAGTGTGCAAATGTGCTGGTCCAAATGACCTCACTGTGATGCCCCCTCATTTTCCCTTAACTTCAAAAGAATATTGTTCTCTTGGTATGCACTTTGTGATTTCCTACCCAACAAGTAAATATCAGGGCCAGTGGGGGCTACAGGCCTGAAAAGTAACCTCAAAAGGATGCCCTGTGATGCTGCAGTGTCTGGGGCTTCCTTTTAGCAGTTACAAAGGGCACATTAACACCTGATAATAGAAAATCCATCTCTTTCACAGTCCTGTGTGTAATTGTAGTGGGGATTCAGTTTATTTATTTTTTTTAAAATAATGCATGGGTGTGGCCAGTGAAATAGCATCCTCTCACAACCCTCCTGCAGCACAAAACCCAGAAAACCATTTAGAATAATTGTTTATAATTCAACCCCACCAGCTTTGATGCATTTTCCATCTACCTGTAAAAACAGAGCTCAAAAACATAATTAATAGGCTAAATGCTGACTGAATGTACTGAGCCAAGTAGCAGTCAGCTGAAGGTTGGTCTGGCTGTTCTCTCTGTGGGCTTTGGAGTATTGAGACCTTTGGAAAAGGAGCTGATCTTTCCCTACAAGGTACCTGAACCAAACACTGAGGTATTTTGGTAATCAGTCCATCATTGTCTTCTGTGCCCTATCAGGACAATGCAACAAACAACATATTTTTGCCTTCAGTTCCTTTAAAAATAGATTTTGCTTCATTTGAAAAAGTTATTTTGCAGTTTAATTTCCATAGTCAGAGGCTTTTCATTAGCACAGCTTCCTATGACATTAGTTTACTCTACATGTAGTTCAGTTACATAATGGAACATCACTGCAGTAAATATCTACTAGGTATACAGATTTTTATAATCAGTCCCTGACAACATCTGTCAAAACAATATGGTACAATCCTGGCTTGTGTTGTCATTGCAGAATGGGACTGTTTGTTTATTCAATAGAAGAAATAAAGCATATTGAGGGGAGGCCAAAAGAGTCACTCTGACTCAGTTACTGAGACTTCCAGCTTCCAGCTACAGGATATTTTGGTTCCAGCATTTCACATCAATAATAAACAATCTTTATGAGAACCATCAAATGATAAAAACGAGATCACAAACTGAGAGCCAGGCTATATATTTTTTGATCTGTTGTATGCTGTAGTTTACATCAGGGTTGATCTCAAGACTGGAAAGAGGCAGGTTCTGTATCACAGCATTTCAAATAAATGTTTTCCAGCTATGTGAGATACTGTCAATAATTCATCACTGTAATTCTTCCAAGATGGTCTGTTGATGCAAACTGTCAGAGCACATGGTAATAATATGAGCATTTATGTGATTTACAGATCTACAAAATGGCAAATAACTAGAAATTTCTTCCACTGAAAGCATGCATAGGCTCTTGAATGTCAGAAATAGTGTGTGTGACAGCTGCAGCATGTATAAATCATGCTCAACTGTTTAAAGTGTTCTCTGGCTATAAGTACATGCACTTATACTGGCATCTTCATAGTCCATTTCCAATATCCGAGTGACATATTGTAGTTTATGTAATTGTACAGTTTCATGTGTTTTTATTAACTCTTTGATCCCCTGAGGTGCTCAGTGGTTACAGCAGTGTATCTTGGTGAGTAGAACTGGTGGAGCTCAAAACACAAATATTTTCCTGCCATGCAGCATTGCCTGGGCCTGTGGGTTTTTTTAGTAATTTGGGTCTTTGACAACATACTGGAAATTGTGTTGCACAAGGTGGTTTATAGAATTTTTGTGCGTGCTCTTGTTCAGTACGAAACCTATAAATGGTGACTCATATGTTGATTTATTTTTGTGTCTCGACAAAATTCAGGTGAGAGGCATTCTTGGATGGCAGCTACATGAGTTCAGTGCCAGTAGCAATGGGAAGAACTTCCTCATGTTTAAGTTGAATTCCCATCTTTGTACCAGCCCTGCTTCCAGAGCAGTTCAGGTCTGTATGTGCAACAAAGCACTGCCCTAACAATAGACTGAAGTTGTTCCCTCTTGTCCAAACCTTTCACTTGCATGAACTGATCTTTTAGTAGTGCACGTTAATTTTGAACTGGCTCAGGATTTATCAGACCCTGCACACAACCAGCCTGTGAATGTGTGATTTGGAACATGAGATTAGAAAAGGAGTGAGGACCACTGAGTTGTGGGTTTTTTTGCCTTTTTTTCTCGGGCATAGTGAGGAGGTAGAACTGAGCATAATTTCTCTTGGTAGCACCAATATGGGCACTGAGTGCTGTGGAAGCAGAGGGCCTACCTATCTCTTGAACTGGAAACCTGGGTGTCATAAAGGTACTTAGCAGCCTAAAGTATTTTACAAATGCAGCATTTCTATGGTGAAGAAAGGTCTATTTTTCCCAGGAGTATGTATGCTGAATTCTATCATTCAGACATGAGCAGGAATAAGAAAAGGGAAATGAGAGCGAGGGGCAGTCTCTGGCATTCAGTTAAGGGAGGAGAGGTGACGATACACTGCATTGCCCCTTGTTTTCCTCTTTTTACCCATATAAACCCATGAAAGCACTTGTATAATTATTAGGTGAGTGACTGGAAGCTGTAAATACTGGACAGCTTTGTGACAGTGCACAGGTGTCTGAGACTTTAAAGCCAATCTGTTCAAAAGAGTTGCTTACTATAACCCTCTTCAATGGGTATCAGCGGGCTTGCAATGTCGACACACTTGGCTGAGTAGAGATGATAAAGTTGATTTTTGCAAGGGGGAAGTTTAACAGCTTTATCTTGTTCATTACAAATATACAAGAGTCTGGGGGTTATTTGTGCAAGCACAGCACACCTCACTGTACTGAATGATGTGCAATGGAAGATCCTATAGCAGCCTTTTCCCTGGAAACCCCCCTGAATGTAACTTCATTTGAGCCCAGGATAGCTGTGGCTGTGTGTGTCAGTCCATCTGTACCCCAACATTTCATGTGGTTTTCTCTTCCTCCCCTTCTTTTCAGGATGTTTTACGACTGTGTGGCCACAGGGTGATTCTACCCAGCAGAAGTGCTTGTGGGTCTCTATGGACAGATAGATCCCATGTGCAGGAACAGCAGGGATGATTTCCAGCTGGGAGTTGAGCTGAGTCACCTTAGCTGTGACAGGAAAGAGGAGAGGAGAAGGGAGGGCATTCCTGGTGTGGGGAGAGGGACTGTGGCTTCTGGCAGCTCCCTGTCTGGTGCAAAGAGGAGCTGTGACAAGTTGTGGACTTGTGAAACCCTCTGTACCTCATTGTTTCTGCGGATTTTTCCTGAAACAAGCCCGGGTTTGCATGCCCTCCCCAGTGGGACCTGATGAAAATGTCTGCCTGCTGTTCCCTGGAGGCTGGGAGCTGTAGTTCTGGAGTCTGAGACAGTCCTGCATGGTAGGGATCAGCCACAAGCAAGGTGAGATTTGCCCCGTGGTTTTGGGTCTTGTTGGGGAATGCTCTTTGTGGAGCTCTTCTCCTTCAGTGGTGCAGCTTGGGGTTCATGTACCCAAATCCCATGGAAGGTAATGGATTCCCACTGACATCAGTGGGCTTTGTGCCAGCTTTTAATTGTGGTGTTAAATGGATGGACAAGAGGCAGTTTGGGCATGACAGTGACACAGAGGCTTGTGGGGCAAGAGCTGCACCCCCATGGGGGGCCTTGCCCAGCCCCACTGTCTTGTTGCGTTTTCTGAAACTCTGAATTATAGTTCGGGTTTTTCTGGAAGTAAGTTTATTTTGCCTAAGCAAATGTGTCAATACATGCCTTTTGAGAAGCTCTGCCAAATAAATCCATAATACTGTTGTTCAGTTCAATTTATTGGAGAATGTTAATATCCTCTTTTTAAATATGTTTTAAATAGCAAAAAATTTTAGGTTTCCATTTGGGGTTGTTGAGGGGAAAGCCATAGGGCTGAAAGCAAAAATCATTCAGGCTGCTTTAGGAAGGGTGGCAAAAACCCCCAAGAACTGCACTTTAATGTTTATTAAAGAGATGGTATTCTCAGTGAAGCTGCCTCTAGGAAATGCTGTTGTTTCATTTCAGTGTTGTGCTAAGAAGAAAAACAGAATTTCTGAGCTCTTGTCTCAGGCTTTATATAGGTTGAAGGTTTATGTTCTGCTCGTGTTTTGATAAATCTTCCTTGCAGGCATAAGGTGTAGAAACTTTTAATTAAAGCTTAAATTCTAGAGCAAGGAGTAAGTGTTGTGGTAAGGTGCAGACACTCGGTCATTGTGTAATTCCAGAAGGAGGGATTGCTGTCAGTGTGCAGCTGAGGTGGCCTGTTGGAGGGCTGGAGCACTCACACAAACTCAGATGGAAGATACTCCAGGTGAACATCTGTCTCTGGGAAGCATCTCTGCTGCTGCCTTGCTCCCAACACTCGTGTTGTTTCCCTCAGAAATACTTCCAGAATATGCCAACTTGAGGGCAACTCTTTTCATAGGTACCCATAGCAAATTTATACTCGAGATTCAGAAGATGTGGTATTAACTCTTTTGAAGTGGCTTCTTGGCATTTGCTGGAGAAGCCGAGTGCTACCTGCTCCCGAGCCAGGCCAGGAGATGTGGAACAGCAGAGGGTTTTGCCTCTGCTTTGGCATTGTTTGGAAAATGGACACTCTTTGAAGAGTTTAAGACCTGATGAAACCATTATTTTGAGTAAATTTAAAATGTGTTGGCTTGAGTGACTTGGTGTGAGAAAGCCCCACTCCAGCACAAATGCAGCTGGTTGGATAATGAGCAACTGTGGTTTCTGCTCCTGACACCAAATGTTTCTGAACCAGACCAACTCTATGGGGGTGATCTGGTGGAGCAGTGGGCTGAAGACATTTAATGTCCCCATATAGTTTGACTGTCCACTCAATTTAGGTAGAATTATGCCTGAGTCAGGGCTATAGGAATAGCTAAAATCAACATGCTTCCTCCCCTTTCTTGAAAAATGATGGCAAGATTTTAATAACTATACAGAGAGCATGAATATGTAGACTACTTTGCAAGATGTATATAAAATGTATGTAACCTCCAAGGGGCTTGATGGAGACTGTCATTTGCTGAGTTTTTCATTCCAAAGGGATAAAATCAGATGGCTGCATATGTGTTTAAAAATTGTTGTGGCTGCAGGGAAAATATTGGAGTAATGAGGACATTTTCACTAACTTGGAGATTAGAGAGGCCTTTTTGGCAGAAGAAAATGTAGTTTGCTTATAGCACCTGCATATACTTGCACGTCTATGATCTTCTAGTTCTTACAGCCTGTGGTGTCTATTCTCTCCTTGATATATTTTCCAAATTCATATGATATTCTTCTGGAAGTTCTGCTGGCTGGAGAGGAAATACAGTTCCTAGTACAAACAGTTCCTTGTGAATACTGCATTCCTTTATTTATCTGTCATGTAGAAAAAATGCAACTCAACAACCTATTTTTAGCACAGTTTCTGACAGTAGTAATTAAATATATTTTTAAATATCATAACATGTAATATTAAACCAACTCCTGTCATTATATTTACCATTCCTGGTACATAGCTCCCATTAAGTTACAGTGGTATTTACTGTTTATCTTGCCAACTACCTGATCATTGAATATTTCTGAGGAGAGGAGAGGAGGAGGGGAAAGAAGATACCAAGATTATTTACATTAATGTCCACCATATTTTAGTAATATTGGTTCAGTTTAGTCCTGGTTGTAAAGTTCTCTTTTGTAATGCATCTAACTAGCTAATTCAGTCTTAATGTGTCTCAAGGATGATGACCAGGATGCTGAGTTGGGTGGGACTTTCCAGGTGTGTTAGGTAGCAGCTGGAAACCGCAGTTAGTGAACAGTCCTTTTGGGTTCAGCAAAGATGCTGAGACTTAACTCAGGGAGTTCCTAGTGCTGCAGGTGGAGGGAAAAAAAAGGTGAACTGTAAAGTTAAGTGTCATCATTTGCCCAGAATTGTTAAATATTCAGAGCAAACTTCTAATGACCAAGACAAAGGTCAAAAATTACTGTAGGCATTTCATGCACTCATAGACTGACTTTTTTGGGGGTAGTGGTAACCCTGGAGGTCCTGCTATGTGAATAAGCTATAATTAGGTATTAATCTGTGAATATTTTATAAATACAGTTTTTTGTTTGCATCATTTTATGTAAAAGGTTCTGAAACACATAAACCCTAAAAAGAGAAACCTGGTTTCAAGATTTTGTCTACATGGAAAAGTTACTGCAAAATTAGCAGTAAAACACTAAAAAATAACTATTCTACACCATTTCTCTATGCAGATATTTCTAATGCCCTCTACATGGTAAAGTTGCACAGAATGACAACTATATTGTCCTGTCTTATTTTGCAGTAATATTTTCTTGGAGACCAGCCTGAAGACTGTCTAGTTCAATAAAATTACTCTAATTTGTAACTACACCAAGGTGCAATGCTGATGCTGCAATGGGAACAAGAAAAGTCTTTTATAGGAGGTATTTTTTGAACACTGTGAAATACTCAAATTTTCTATAGAATAAGAATAATTATCATTAATTATGTTGATATTGGTTTAAGTAATTACAATTAGATTATATCATGAAAGCACACACCAGCATTACAGTTCTGGCTGAAATCCTGATATTCGGAAATCCTCTGAGTGGCAGAAAGTCCTGGGTATTAATTGGGCCTCATTACAGAAACGAAAAGAGATCCTGATATGTCCTAAGGCTGCATAACAATAATTTCCATCTGTTTAAAGACCAGTGCCAAAATTAGAGCACTGTAGAAATTATTCTTGTCCAAGCTTCTGGGATCTTTGGAAGAGCTCTGAAAGGAAATGGAGACAATGAGCACAACGGCCCTTATTTAAAATTCTTAGACTTGGTCCGTTTACCTGTGGCATCGCATAAGAAATGGTGTCTGGTAACACCCACCCATGCAGAGCAAGGATCACTTCTGGATGCTGGGAACTGCTGTACCTGTCATGCTGAAGGGATAAGGAGGCAGCAACAGGGCAGGGTAAATAAAGTAGAGCAAGAATATCTGTGTTAAAATTGTTAAAATCCTCCAATCTTCAGGATGCTCCAAATATTCCAAGCAAGTGATTTTGGCCAGTGACAGCTAATCCTTTTTATTAACACATATCCATGAGCATGTGAAAGCCAAGTGTATGGCTGTCAGCCTTTGAAAGGAGGTCGAGTTGCTCATCTGAATTGTTAAGATTGTGTTTGAAATGAAGGGAACACAGAGCAGAGCCCAGCAGTGCTGGTCAGTTTGCACTTGAGTTTCTTGATCTTTCGCAGGTATAAGACAGTGGACTGGCCTGAGCCTTAGCCCTTCATTTGATCAAAAAGCAAGGGTCAGTCTCGCTTCATGTTCCCACAGACTGTTTCAAAGTTGGCACTCAACCTCAGAGCTGCTTTTATACATTTAGTTAAGAACAATGTTTTAGGATGAATCAAATGAGCTCACACCATGACTAGGAAAGCCTTTTCAGGTTGTGACTTACACTGTGAAGATAAAGCATTTTCCAGCTTTCTCTGTTTGAAAGCAAAATAGACACTTTTGAAACTTCTGTGGTCATAGGGCAGTGTCATGTGGAGATACCTGAGCTGGCTCTGAACGTGCTCTCTGGGCTGGGGCAGGAGTGTAACACACTCCCACAGACCTCTGCTGAGGGTATTCCCTGTGCTATGTCCATGCAGCAAACTAACTTGGCCAAGTTGCTTCCCAGAACCAAAAAAAAGTTACTCAAAGCTGCCTCAAACATCTCTGCAAGTCATTGCACAGCACCGTGTGAATACAGCATCAGGTTTCTGCACTTCCATGCGCTTTTCACAGTCACATATGTTGGCACAAAGGGGATGGAAAATGCAGCTACATTGACTTGCTAGTATGTTACAGGAATTTATCATGTTTAATTCCAGATGAATAAAAAATTATCACAGACCTACTGTTTTCTGTTAGTCATGTTTTTATTTATGCTAACATCACTGAGCCAAATTTGGATCATGAGATTAAAGTAAACAGTGAATAACATATATGCAGGGACCAGTTGGAGGATTTGAGAAAAGTTCTGTGTAAAATGAGACCAAAAGTTGGACAGTGATTTTATTTAGATATAATTCACATGAAGTAAACATCATCTGATTGTATTTCTCTATTGTGGTTGTTTCTTTAACCATGGACTCCCATTAAAAAAGCTCTTCAACAACAGAATTACTCAGTAGTTTTATTTTAATGTGTGGCATTAAGTAAGCTGGGTGGCAAATTGTCTTTTCAAACAGATTGACTTGTTTTACCTGTGGGAAAGTAACAGCTGAACAGCTAGGAGGGAAATATGCCAGTTCAGAAAATTTATTGTAACTTCCATAGCAGAGACAAAATTGTTTGGTTTTGAATGTTAGTTTGCTTTTGATGTTTTAATCTAACTGAAGTCTTTATCATATCATTTGAAATTATCCTCAGGGGTTGAGGCTATCACTGAAAGTTGCAAAAGTAATTGATACTTATTCTGTGTTGTTCACTGTGTTTATATGACTACAAGATGAGTTTTTCCTCTCTTTACAGCATGCAATAAAAGCTTCAGCACTATAGTGGAGAAGGGAGGTGCTAAGCCAGAACAGCTTTAATTTGATATACCTGCCCTTTTCTATCCAGAGAAACAGAATGGAGACTTTTTTATTGCAGGAAGACTAAGGAACCTTTCTCCTCACAAAAATAATTTTGTCCTTTTTCATCATCCTTTTCACAAAGAGGCACTTGGGTCTCCTCCCCTGGAAAATGGCTAGCTACCTGTTACAAGCTTTAGTATTTCACAGATTTAAAGTAATCATGGCATATTATTGAAACCCTAGTGTGTGTACAGTTTATAATTGTTTTCTACAACAACCCAGGATTTTTTAAGAGGACACTTGAGAAGTCCGAGGACTTGCACTGAAGTACTTTTGAGTACGACTTCATGGTATTGTCCAGGGCTCTGTTGACAGTGCTGGGAGCAGTAATTCCTACATTTTAATCGGTTTGTGGCTCCTCTTGGGCTTTAAGCAAGCTCCTTAACCCTTGAACACTTGACCTGTGACATGGATCAACTTTCTGTAGATTTTAGGGGTGTTGAGAGACCAGAATACTGGCAATGCACTTCAGACAGACCATTGTTGATAATAGTCATTCAGTAAAATGAGAGTCTTTTTATCAACCTGTATGTCACAAGATGGAATTATATGGTATTAAAACAAGGCATGTTGTTGCAGCTCTTAATTTAATAAGTCATCTGCTGGGAGTGGTTCTTACCTGTCCTGCTTTGAGGATGGAATGGAAAGACCCAAGGAGAACTTTAAATGATACTAACAGATCTCAGACTGGTTTTGGATTGGTTTTTTCTTACAGCCTTTTGGAAAGAATGGTGCTGAATGCCAATTCTGGTCACTCTGGATATGTGTGACCTGGAGGGACTGGAACCAGTGGTGACACTGATGTTTTGTTTCCACAGGCATCGTTTTGCCCAGAGCTCCATGTGGGAAGTGGCTAACAGTGTGTGTGCGTGCTTTGGCAAAGGGTGGATGATAGGACTCATCAGGTTGTTCCTAGGTCCTCATCAAGGCATCAGTGGAGCACGTGAAGGGAGACGGCAGGGAAGGTTTGTTCCCCCATGAAGATCTCTGCAGCAAGGGCAGGAATTGGCCTGTTTGTGTTCTCTGTTCTGGCAAATGTAAAAATAGCAGTAGTTACACCCCACCAAAAAACCTTCATATGGCAAGAGCAGAGAGTAAAAGCATGGTGAGGGAAGATGCAACCTGTCCAAGTTAGTTTTTTACTTACTTTTCCACCACAAGCAGCAACACATAGGGAGAAAGGAGACACGGATTATCATTTAGAGTGAAAAGGTGGACATGGCTTACAAATGGCTGAGGCACATGACAGCTTTTGATCTTTGTGGTATCCCTGTGAGAGCTCCTTTTTAATACTTTGTTATCAAATTTGGTGTTAGTAGAGCCATATGCTCATTTGTTTGAGGGAGCTACTTGGAACTCCTTGTTATATTGTAGATTTGCATAATATGTTTAAAGGTAAATTTAAATAAAATTTATTTCAGGTTTATGTAATCTTCTCTGAAGAATTTTTTCTCTTTATTATTTGATGTGGTGTTACCTCTGTGCTACACAACGTAAGGCTAAAGCTTCCAGCCAGATTCTTATCTCCATCTGTTGCATGCACATGGGAGGACAGTTTATAAGCCATCTGAAATAAATAAATTGTATTCCTTATTTGCTCTGTTTGATCTGATTACTGTCTCCTGTAACAAAGCAGGAGCTGTGAAACCATGAAATCCTACAACTGAGGTTTAAAGAAGGCTCTTCTGGTGCTTGCTCTCAGTTTGGGAAGACGACCCTTTCTTTGGTGTGTGAAGGTGTCAGGACAGAGCAGCGCAAGGTAAAGCACGACTCAAGAGCACAGGGCTGTAGAGTTGGCAGCCTCTGGGCAAGAATCTGTGCTCTGACATGTACAAAAATGTAACTGATTACTCCAACCCATCGGCCAGTTCATTGATTAAAAGGACGAGTGGGCTTTCATCCAGGAGTGCAGCAGGAAAACAAACAGCAAGGCTGAAAAACAAGACTATTTAACCATCTGAAAGAGCATGGAGCCATCACAGCTGCCGCAGAACCTGTCACGACTTGGCTGCCAAGAAGCCAGATGCTTGCATCAGAGGAATGTGTGTTTCACAAGCCGGTACCTCTGCTTTCTGACACACAGCGACATGTCCGAGGAGGCAGGAGGAGAGTGCAAATTAGTCAGCCTTCTCATTAGGTGCCAGCCCTGCTGGAGCACTGACACCTGTAGAAACGCATGCTCTTATCACAAATAGATTATGGAAATAGCCTTCTCCTCTTAATACACAGTGCTTTCAATATCCAGCAGGGGATGCTTGTCCATATGTGAAGTTAATCACTGCATAACTGATTTAATGATTGGATCCATTGGAATCTAAATTTGCAGAGGCTTACTTGTGTGATGAAGGATATAGAAAAGCCCTTGAACATGCTTTGGTTTTGGGCCTGCTTCAGAATCCACTAATGCCATTGATTTCAATTAATTCTGGATAAGGTCACCAGTGGCTGAATCAATTGCTTGATTCCAGAAACAACAGGAAAAGCAAAGAAGGAATAATGGCTTAACCCATGAAACTAATGATGGCCAGTCCTATGTACTTAAATTTTGTAATCATATCTATACTATTTCTGAGTTCTCTTGCTCTCAGCTTCTGCCTACCTCTTCCAGTTTAAAGCAGCAACACGCAAACCAAACTTTTTATGATTAGCTTAATATCGTATTTTACAATGAGGCAATTTGTAGTGAAAGCCAATGTCCTTTAAAGACACCCCATCAATTTTCTCCAATGAGTGCTTTTCAAAGAATTCTACTGAAGCAAAAATTATGGAACTGAAAAAGATTTAGAAATTGATTGCAAATCACTGCTACGGCAGGAACAATCGTATATGCTCATTGTAGTTCTCAGCACATCTGAAAAGGCTGGATTAAACATTTCATTTTTAGCCTTTCTTTTTCTTGTGTGTCAAATAGGGTGTCAAGGCTTCATCCTGACACTTAAGGACAGGATTTCCATAGTGTAGTATGTGAGTTAGAGTAAGTGTTTCTGTATAAAGGTCCTTTTCCAGCAGGCAAAATATCATATTTTGAGCTGGAGTGACAGGTAGCGGGGAGCACAGAGGTCCCTACAGAACGCTGTGTGGGAGCTCTAGGAGAGGGCAGTGCCAGGCACGGAGAGCACAGCTGGAAGGGACAAACCAGACTGACCCTGTGTGTAGCAGATGTGACAGAGGAGAGAGCTATTGTTTGTTCCAGTGGTAAAAACCTGCCTTTGCCAGACACCTTTTCCCTATTGACATGCAGGGGAAGTAAAAAACCTTGAAAAATCCCTCAGGAAGGTTAAAAACCAAACTGTCTTTGTGACCAAAATCTTACCAGCCTGATCAAACATCTTCAGGTAGAGGCCTGTTTTTGCCAGTGAGTATCTGAGGAGGATCCTACACCCTCTGCACACATTGCCTTTTATTCTCTCCACATATTTCCACTTACTTGATTCAGTTTTATCTTCTCTGCCAGCTACCCCAGAAAGGTGTTTACTGTGCTAAGTTGTGAAGATCTCACATGCTCGTAGGTAAATATTTTGTAAGACATGCTTCACTGTGTTGGTAAAACTGAGAATAATAGTAATTTTCAAAGAACATTTTGCTCTTCAGTAGCCTGGTGTCATTCAGGAGAAATTTCCATGATATTTTAGGAACCAGCTCAAAACTTCCAACCATGTGCAACTCCAAGGAGGGCAAATTTTGCAGCCTGCAATTTATTTTACTGTTTTTAAAACTTGCCCTCCAGTGATCTTAGTATTTACTGTGGGATAAAAATGGAACTGCTTAGGATTTTATATTATATTGTATTACAATCTGTTGGGATTTTAATGCCCTGTAATTTTGTCCTTCTAGACTAAACTGCTCTGCAGTCTGACAGCTTGTCTGCTCCTTGCCCCAGGAGCAGTATCAGAGGGTAAATAAGGCTTTTACACAGCCCATGGGCTCGCTGTCTGAAGCTGTACTGGACCACACTGGACTAGCTGGACATCCCTCAGGGAAAATACTCTTAGCTCTTACCACCTCCCTCTTACCATGTCGGGCTGTGAGGCTGATCACCTCCTTCCACAGCTTTATGGGTCTGTAAGGAGAGAGTGGAGCTTGAGGCACCCGGTCTGAGCTGTTTGCTGCTCTTGGAAGATGTGAACAAGCACATCGAACTGCAGGGACTTCTGCAGTGCTTCAGGAAAAGTGTTGTGCACTTCAGGTGACTCGATTCCATCCACTTACTGCATTTTCTGGGAAGATCAGACCCTTATTTTGGCTCCTTCAATGAGGAGGATCTTTCAAGTTAATAACAAACTAAAAGCAAAGGTGAACAGTTAACATGAAGATGGTATGGATTTTGTGTTAGTATGAGACCTGAGGTTTTTAACAGAGCCTGGCTAATATTGCAAGAGATTAATTGACAGGCTTAACTAATATCTGTGTGTACTTAGATCAGTTTGTTAGGTCTCATCTTACCTGTCTGCTCATCCAAAATGAGGCAGTCTGAAGCTGAATTATTTCCTTGGATACATGAATCAGTTCACATCAGCTCAGGAGCAACTACTGCAGCTCATGACTTCAGCTTCTTTATCTTTCCACTCAACCTGTAGCTAGTCAAGGACTGAATTCTGTGGTTAATTTTGTTCTAACAAAATCCATGACATTCCTGCCAAAAATAAGTTGTATCGGCACAGCCAGCAGCTATATATTATGATGACTTAGAATAGAAATTAGATGGATAAGTGCACTGACAGGGTGATCTAATGGCCACTCCCTTAATAAGGGCTGTAATTTGAAGAATGCAGAATTGGTTGTCCACCCACATGGCAGTTCTCCTCTTGGGAAGAATAACTTGCTGATCAAACACACAAATCTCAATACTTGTTTCATTGTACATTTATTTCTACGATAACTGCCAGTTCTGAAAAGGATTGAGATAGAACTTAGATGGAAATCTCCAAAAAACTGCTTTCAGGCAACTGAAGTCGCTGCCTCTGCAGTGCTGCCTGACCAGAGAGATGTGAATAGTATGCCTGCTGTCCTGATCCTGGTCACCCAGGCGTGTTTAGCCTGGAAATGCATTAACATTCTTGAAAAAGTTTAGTAAGTGCCAAACCTTGCTGAATAATACGAATTCTTCCTGGGAGCAGACTGCAGTTTTCATTAAGGTGCGAGCTTTTTTATTTCATTAAATGCTTGGCTTTTTCAATTAAGATGGTGGATTCCTTATTTTATGGCTCTGCATTCTTCCTCTCTTCTACACATGTGTGTCTGCACTAGTGTCTTGGAGAAAGTCAATTGTCTTATCGAGAGAGCTTCAACATAGCTGGTATTTTGCAATTCTATAAATACTTCTAATGGCAAGTGAAAATGAGTCTTATCCTTGGTGTGAGAAAGCACACTGTAATTCAGTATCAGTTTAAACAAAATCTAACTTTTCTGCTGATCTCATGGGCTTGTTCGTGTTGGAATGAGGTAAAGCCTTACGGAGCTGTATATGTGAGCACATGGCCGCCTTCTTCTTTGCTGAAATGGCACTTGTGGAGATGGAACTAAAGTTGGATGGTTTGAAATTCATGTTATTTAATATTGTATGTTAGTGCTTATTAGTCCCATAGCCCACTTCATCTTCAAAGTATTTTAAAGACTTCCTGGATTACTTGTAAGCTCTTAATGAGCAAGATATAAAACCTTGCTGAGTGCAATGGAAGAGGAAAACAACCCTGTGTGTTCGAGGCAGGGCGGTAAATATATCTCACAGTTACACAGTGTGGTGTTTCTTGTGTGCTACAGGCTGATTAGCCACAGGAATAAATGTAGGGGATTTATAACAGATCTCCATCAAAAGCACAAAGTTGTATCTTAGAGGCAGCAAGTGGCAGAGGCAGTGATTGCCTACACGAACAGTTCCAGCGAGCTCAGCCACACTGTCAGCAGGGTATTGCTGCCACTCAGGGCAAGCACCATGAAAATCAGCCACTCTGTCATTAAGGTCACACAAATGTTTTTCATGGCACTCTTGTGGGGGAAAAGCAGGATTTCAGCTGGGCTGACTGCTCTTGTTCAGGTGTGTAATTGCATCTAGCCTGATTTACAGCAGCTGAGGAGCTGCCCCAAGATTGGTTTTCTCTCTGTAAATACAGGCAGAATTTGGGTTGATGCTTTTATGTGTAGCAATTAAAAACACAGTGAAAACTTGGCTCCAGCTCATCGCTGAGCTCAAGTTTCGGTTGTTTTGTTGTTTGTGGAACATGCAGTCTGGGGTGTTTAGATGTGAGTGGCCAGGTGTTTCCAATATTGAACCTCTTCGTGTGGAAACGTGCACAGATATCAGGGCTCAGTCTGTCACAAGGCTTGGTGCTGCTCTTCCAGCGTTTGAAGTTCTGACTTGAAAGGACTGACTTCTGAGAAATCAAGGCACAGAGTCCCAGCCCCTCCCTTTGGGTAGGAACTCTCAGTGACAGAGATTCAGATTAGTTCTCAAGTGAGTACCCCGTGTCTCGGTGGGAATTGAGAGTGTTTTAAGCTCCAAAGTGCTGCTTAGTCTTGGACTTCTGAGAAGAAAAGGTCAGTATTTGTGCCTTAGCACCTAGTGTGTGATGCTGTTTCTTGCTTACTCATATGTTCATCTTTGGAAATTAAGAGAATTTTCTTCAAAACACATTGGAACTGAAGTTGAGCTGTCTTAAATCTTGCAAAGATCATAGTTTGTAATTCTGTAACTTTTAAAATTAGGAATGAGTTGAAACGTTCATGTTAATGTACTGAAGTCCTCTGCTCTGGGCTTTAAAATCCATGCAGGTTTGCACTCTAGTTAGACACTTTTAAATAGACAAAAGAATTGGGAGAATTCAGTGATAAATTCTGAAAAAGGCACCGCTGGCTTTTTTTTTTTTTTCTTTTTCTCCCTGAGCTCTTTGCATGGTGAAGCTGCTTAAGTTTTTCTTACTTTTCTGCTTTCCCTGCAAACACTGTTTATTCATTCTAAGAAAACATCAGTTGGGTAAACATAAGTATTTATATGTTTAACACTGCAACTCCTACTAAGATGCAAATTGTGCTGCAGGGAAGATAGTTTGGGCTTTTCTCTCCTCCTCGCTTTTCTTTTTTGACAGTCGGTTAATAAAGACTCAACAATAAGCAGCTGCCTGTGATGTCATTTGGGACTTTGTCCACAGAGCTTGTATTTACAAGTACTGAGCAACTACACAGCAGCAGCAAACCCAACTATCAGCAAACTTCATGTCTGCTGTTACTGAAGGACTTTAGTGCTGTGGAGGGTGTAGAAAGCTAACTCTGTTCTTCTAACCACAGATTTTTAAAGCTTGGTAAATAAACACTGGGTAAACTCAAGAGAATTTCTGGACTGCAAAGACTTCTTACGTTTCTGAGCTCTCCAGGGCTGGCATGTTTTGACTGAACTGCTGCAAGTAAGACTTTTGCTGTTTTGGTGTTTTTATCATCTCTGTAAAGCTTATTTTCTCTAGGAGTGTCAGCATTGCTATTTGTAGTTTTGCTTTAATTAAAAGAGCGGCAAGTAGGTAGCTGTTAGGAGTAATTACAGCCGTGCATCTGACTGCGGTTCAGGACAAATGAAAACTTCATTCTGGCTTTTGTTTGGATGAGATTACACTGAAGTGGCTCTCTCTTAAATTGAGTGATGAAAGTCTAAGATTCTTAAAGTCTCACAAGTGCTGTCATTAGCTGAACAAAACCTGGGCTATCTTAAAAGTGTTCTTTTATTATTTAATGGTATTTGAATAGTCAAGATTAGTTTGAATTTTTAATGTAAATTTCTTAAAGTTCTTAGTACAGTTTTCTTAAAAATTGTTTTGCTTCTTATGCAGGCATTGGTTTAAAACAAAACTTGACTATTTTTCACTTTTAGCCCTTGTTGAAGTTCTGGAGGTGTGTAAATTTAAAAGAAATAATCATCCAGTGCTTTGAAATCTGATGCCTCGTGGATAAAATGAGTTGTCAATTACATGAGAAACAGTAATTTCTCTTTTGAGTGTTTATATTAGAAATCCAACAAATCCTGGGACATCAGAGCAGGAACACTGGCACATTGAGAACTGCTGTGGAAATGCTGTTTCTTCACTGCCTGCTGTTTGTGGGACACAACTGTGTTTCTGACCACTGATTAACTAATTTTCTGGACAACTAGCTGCAATTGTCATGGAATTATTCCTATTTTACTGTGGAGGAAACTGGCCATAGATGTGGTTTATTAAAACTTAGTTTAGCCACTTCAAAAGCTGGTAACAAACCCCAGGTCTCTTGCCTCTCATTTCAATCCTTCACCAGAAGCCCATTCTAAATTACTGCAATTTCAGTTGAAGTGGCTTTTCCAGGGGGTAACCTGATCACAGTCCTGTGTATGAGGAACTCTTTTATTATTGTTTACCTCTATTTAATCATCTGTCTTTGTGAAGACAAAGCACCTTTCTGAAGGTTGAAATCAGAAAACTGTGATTGGCAAGTATATGAGGGTAAGCCAGACAAGCAGGAATTTAAGGATTCCTCCTGAATTACCAGCACAGTCAATTTTTTGTGTGCCTTTCTTGTTACTAACTTTGTTTACAAGGCCTCTCAGTCCCACACAGTGACAGATTTTTGGGGCTTCCTATTAAGGTTGGAGTGGCTACCACTGCAGGTGCCCTTCTCAAGTGACACTTTCTGTGGCAGATCAGAACCAGGTCATCTTTTTTTTTGATTTATTTTATGATGTGACTTGGCTTGTCAAGATACCGTGCAACTTAGGAACAGTTGTTCTGTCTTTGCAATTGAAGCGTGTTGTCCTGGGAGTGCAGGATGGGCTGGGGGAACCACCCTAAATGTAGCTCTGCCATGCAAGTGGCAAAAGGCTTTGGGGGTTTTAAATTGGTGCCTAAATAAGAGCATATTTCTATTCCTTAGGTATCCAACCTCCCTTTTTTCAGAAACAGTACAAACAAAAAGTTTAGGTGGTCTTTAAAAGACCTTTTTGTAGCTTGGAAACTTCCACAGAATGCAAGAATTAAGAACACAGAGTTGTGGTAGTTTTCATTGGGGCAATGAATGGGTTTAGCATTGGTTGGTTTGATTCCTATCACACTGACTCCTGTGAGCCAGCCTTTCATTCCCTCTCTCACAATGATGACCTACTGATAATTTACACTTGTAAAGTATTCAGGTATCATTGGCAAATGCCTACAAAATCTTAAAAATAATTAGAACAAAGGGAGATTTAAAAAAATGCTCAAGTCCCACTTATCTTTCTCACTTGGATTATTTTTAAATGCAAATACTAATCTGAAAAATGTAAATTTTACTGCTTTTTAAGAAAACTTCATGGGCCTTTCTGGTATTGTTCTTGTACATGAATTGTGTATATGTGTTTAGAGGCTTAGATTTAGAAAAGTAGAATTTTTTCCCTAATAAATAGAAAGCAGTAGGGTACAATTCCACTTCAGTCAAGAGCTAATCTTCAGCTAATTACCTTAAAAACAGAAGCAGGCTCTCAAAACGTGATGACCTGTGGGCATCTAATTTTCATTTTCCTCTTTTGAATTTGCCTTCTCGCATTTACATTTTCTTTCTTAGATACAAATGTAGCAAATTAGAATATAGAGTGAGCTCACTTTTCAGCAGAGGGGCTTCCCTGGTTGGATTTTTCCCGGGTCTGAGAAACCTGCCCAAGGATAGAGCATATAATCTGATAACATTCTGGGGTGGCATTAAAAGGGATAGTTGCCAGCTGAATGTCAATTCTTTGGGCTTTCTCGCTATCTGAAAAGAAATGGAATAAGTGCAGACTCCAAGCTGTCATCATCTGACAAGTGGGACTGAGGTTGGGATAAAAGACACAGAACAAAGCTGCCAAAGGGAAGCTCAGTTGGCTGAGGAGCTTAGCAGAGCACAGCACAGCCAGGGCCAAATGCGGTGGGATGCTCTGCAGCTCGTGTGTGGTTCTGCACGTGTTCAGCTCCTGGCAGCATTGCAGTTGTGCTGGAGAAAAATCCATGCCAAAGCTGCCAGAACACCTTCAGAAGTTAAAGCATGTAATATGCAGTTTTATTACTAAAACAGGATAAATGTACAGTGTAAATAGAACATGAGCCATTAACACTTGTAACATTCTGTTCTGTACTGTCTACTGATGCTGCTTGTGTAGCATGCAGAAACCTGAATTACATTAGGTATTCCCTGATGGTTACATAAATTAGTCATGATGGTTTCAGGATGAAAAGTTAGATAGCTATTATGTGAAAAACAGTGGGAAATCTTTTATGCTTCCATTGCCTGGCATTCAGGTGAATCAGATACATGTGGTTTGTATAGCAGGAATGGCTTCTGGAAACGGGCAGTAACACTGTCTATGGGCTTTGAATGATGCAGCCCCTGAAAAGCAGGCTGGATTATAAAGAAATGGATAAAAATTATGTTGCTGAAATATGGCCTATTAGTATTGACACACAGCAAGAAAAAAATCCTACTGTTGAACTACATGTTTGATAAGCTTTCCCCAGGACAAGGCTATTTGTTTTCCAGAGCCAAAGCAGCCTTGGATAGTGTGTGCACACAATAGGTCTGGACAGAATCAAATGCATGTCACAAATTATTTTCTTTGACAGTGCTAATTGATTATTATAATTCATCGTTATCTAAATTGTTAAATTCAATAGTTTACCGTATCCTTTTGTTTCTTAGTTGCTGAGACATAATGCAAGTAGGAAGAGTTAATTACCACATGCAACGACAGAGGCGAATTTCATTGTCTGCTTCACTTTGATTGAAGCAGTGTTGAATCACCACTGTGGATTTGCAGTAGTGGTGGAGAAAAGAAGGAAGCAGGAATTCTCTTGCAGTGAAGTTGCTTTTGATGGTAGTTAGCATTTGTATTTCAAACAGCACTCTCTTTGCAGCTGGACTCTGTCATGCTTGTTTTACCTATACTGAGCATTACCCAATTGTGCAAACTGAAATCACATGTGTGAATCAATCCTGTTGGGAATCAGTGACACTCCTTGAGGAATACAGCATGATCTGACAGAAGTAAAAGGACTGTATTTGGTCTAAAATGACTTAGTCCTCTAGATATGAGCACTTGGCTTGTTTCTTCAGTGCTCTGTTGAAGGCCAGAGCCGCATCTGGTGGGTAAAAGGAAGTGCTCTCATCAAGGGAATTCTAGAGAGATTAAGTGATGACTTAATTTATGCAAATTCCTAAAGCTCTAGTCCACTCTATCTTCTAAGATTTGGTATAACTGCTGTAAAATGTAGGATGTTTTCTGCTTCTCTGAAATGATCTCGCAAAATGGTACATAGTGATAGGATTTAGGGGGTTATTTTGCCAGTAGAGGGCTGTGTTAAACTGGATAAAATAACTCTTGGACTCACATCTTCAGTGAGGAACAGCTGAAAGCATATGGTTGTTTTCAAGGGCAAAATGAGTAAATAATTAGATCTTTTAGAAGCTGATGAATGATTAATTATTTAAAATAATAATCATATCACTTTTAGAGTGTAACACAGTTCTGTGTCAGTCTAATTAGACTGAATTCAGTCTTTAAAATACATCATATCTACCTGTTTATTCTAAATTGTTCAAGGTTGATAAATAGAGCCCTAATAAGTCATTTAGCTGACGTGATATACAGCAGCAGCATGTGCTTTTGCTGTAATGACACAAATGAGAAAAGAATTGTTTTTCAGAGGTACAATCAAGTTTGTTTTTCATGTGGCCTCTAAACTAGCAGTCATTATTCAGGCTCTAGTGCTGCAGGAGTTGACCTTTGGCAAAATATTTTGTTATCCTCAATCTTTTATACAGGCCTTTTGTGAACTCTGCTCAGCTCTCATTTTGCTGATTGCATTTAAAGTCATTTATTGCACAGTGTTTGCCCTTCTAGCAGATGTTAAAGGATTCCCTGCCTCCCCCTTAAAGGCTACTCCTCCACAGCATCTAATTATAACCTACACAAAAGATTAACAGATGTTATAATTGTCTTTACTCATTGATTAAATAGTTTCTGCATGATTTGCTCTCTTCCTCATTGCTGATTTGTAAGGTCTTTCTGGATGAGTGTCATGCATCTGCAATTTGTTAACAGTGGCTGTCTTCAGTTTTTAACTTTTTGGGTTTGTGGTTCAGATTGAGCAGGTTATAGCTGTTCTTCTAGACAATGTGGCAGAAATGTGTCAAAAATGGGGGCATGAATACTTGCTTTGATTGCACACATTCCTGTTCTTCCTCTTCCTTTTAACCATTCCAGCTGAAATGTATGCAAAAAACCAGGCTCATTTTAAGGCATTTAAATTGGAGACTGGAGGGGTAAATGCTGAGAGTTGCCTAGCAGTAGTTTTGTCCCTGTATTTCAGTTGCCACTTGCAGACGAAATTAGTGGTCAAGAAATCCAGTTTAAGAAGAAATTTCTAGTAGGAGAAAATTTCTAGTAGGACTTTCCTAGTAAGACCATTATAAAACTTTGGATTATCTTAGAGATGAACCGCATTAAAAAAAAAAAAAAACTTTTTCACAAAATTAAGGTTATTCTATTCTTGAGCTAGTTAATGTCATCTCTGTTGTATTTCCATGTTTAAGTGAGGGTTCTGTTCTCGTGTGAATCTGTAGTCTTTATCCCACAGCACAATAGTGCCAAAATTTGCAAGTGTTTTATGTTCTTAAAAATCTTACAGCATCTTGAACTTGGCCAGACCAAACAATGTTTCCTTTCAGAGAGGTGAAACATCTTGCACATTTATTTAAACTGCTGGGGATTGACTTTAATGCCAAAGTGTCCTTCCCCGTTGTTTGGACTCTGTGTAAGGTTTTCCTTACCTCTTTCATTGACACAGATGTCAGTAATTGACAAGTCCACAAAAATTTCCATCACAGTCTTGGAACATCTCACAGTTCTACGAAGCTGCATCTGCCACAAGGCATCAGCCTGAAGGGCCATGCACTGCTTTGTTCAGAATTGGTGTAACGAGAAAGCAAAGTTAATGGAAAATACTTTCTCACACGTTCTCTGACAAAACCTCTGAATGGGTTAAAGAGAAACAGATTCAAGGCTTGAGGCTTGAATTATGGGCTTGGTTATTCAAAAGCCATAAAATATTGTGCTGTTTCCTCTGCCCATCCCCCAAACCTTACTCAAACATAAAACTGTTGCCTTGTTGAGGTAGGTCATACCTTCTCTCATCAAACCCTTTTAGCGACCCAAAATACTTTTCTCTGTGGATATCTGGTAATAATGACTCCATTAGTGTGGATTCATGCATATGTGGGACATGCCATTTGATCTGCTTTGTTGGTGCTGTGTGGATGTATATTCTCTTTGCAGTGAACACCATTTATGGTGTTGGGTGTGAGATTTGGGCATACAACCTACAGGGCTCTGGGTTTTTATTTTTTTTTAATGTTGGTATTTTACTTGGAATTCATCAGTTTTAATAGCCTGAATGATAATCCTTGCAGTGCATGAAAACATTTTTCCAGTGATTCAAAACTGCTCTAGAAACAGAGGTACTTTTTGGGGTTAACAAAGAACACTGTACCCTCCTTGTTTTTAAATGACATCTCAGTGTTGTTGAATACTTTGCATTTATCAGCTGGGGGGGGGGCAGATTATAGATTCATAATAAGAAAATTCCATGGTGCCAACTGTGCTTGCAAAGTGTATTTTAATCATATAGACACCTGTCCACTACCAACTTGTAATATTTCAGAGTCACTGAGCAGCCAGCTGATGGAAATCACTTTTATTTAATATCAACCTCCTCTGAGTTTGAAACATGGATCCAGAGGTGAAAGGCTAAAATCCCAGTTATCAATAATCAGATCTATCTAATCCTGATATGATGCTGTGGGTAAAAGGCCTAGGTGCTCTTTGCAGCTACACATGAGAAACACATATAAATTACTAAAAGTTCAGCTAAGCCAGTAAGGATTTTTAACATCCATTGCTGTAAAGGGAAGTATAAAAGTGAAACTTGGTGTAACATTTTACTAAGCAGCTCTCTGTTATGTCACTGTCTCATAGCTCTAACATTTGAGACCAAGGTCTTCATCTCTATTTTGGGGTTGCACAAGTCAGTGAAAGAGAGCACCAGATGAACTGAAGACACACCTGCAGCACAGTTTACAAAGCCTTAGGTTGGCCATTCTCCTTGTCTCTCTGCTTGCAAATCTGTAGATTTGTCTGGTATTTAATTATGTGTTTTCCTAAAACTAGTAAATTCCTTCCCTTAAGCTGCAATTCTGTCATGGTGTTATTGATTGAGAATGTGTCCCAATGTTCATGAGAAACGAGTTCTGTCATTTATATTTACCAATTTATCTTTAGTCAAGAAAATTGCTTTTCTTCTCAATTACCAGAAATGTCTCCTGTCATGAGGAAAAGCTATAATGAGACATTGATAAGAATTTATCAACTAGATGATAGTTTTGAGCACAGTCCTGAGAAAAGAATGGTCCATAAGGCCCTCAGACATAGCATGGCAATGCAGGGGAAGGCATACACCACAAACCCTAGGTGAGCTTTTGGCAGGGACTTAATGCTACTGATGGATCCTGTCTCCCTAGGAAAGCCCTGAAGTCTCACTTTTACCCACTGGCTATTGTCTGTTGTGAACAGGAGTTAGGATTTACCTGTTTCGTTTAATCCTCTCTACCTGAATTCCAGGTTTGGATCCTGTGTGTCACAAAGGGGTTCTGAGCTTGGGTGCATAGTTCAAGAGCTTGTAACTCCAGGAAGCATAACTGAGACCCCTCCTGAGGTCTCAACTTAACCAGCAGCAGTTGGGGGTTAGATCCCCTTAGCTCCTCTCTGCTAAGATGGGGTAGCTCACCCAGGCAAGAAGTAAAGCAGAGGTGGAGATTTAACTCAAAGGATCCTCAATCAAGAAGAGAGGAAGGATGTGGTACCTTCTTGTGGCTTTAGGGCACACCCTTAGGCAAGAAGTCTCAAGAAGAGCCCACCTGGATTTCCCTTTTCCCCTTCCTGAAGTCCCATTCAGAGGTTCTCTTCTCTCCAGTCACTGCAGGTAACATTACTGTGAGCCAACAAGGAAAATGAAGGGTGAACAGCACTAAAGGCTGCAGAAACCTGCTTAAGTCCCTCAACTGTTAGAGTAAAAAAAAGGGGCCTCTTCTAAATTTTCTTTTTTCTTTTTTTTTTTTTTTTAAATGCTGCTTTAATGCTTTATGGTTTTCCCTGTATGGGAGGTGGCTTTAAATATGTGGAGGGAGAAAAGGATATCTGTCTCATTGCCTATGTAGCTGCTTTTGGTGGCAGAATATTTTCTACCTCTTTGTTGGGTTTAAATGAGTTTTAGTCAAATTTCTCCAATCAGATTAATTTTGACAGAATAGCAAAGAGGTGAATGAAAACAGAATGTCTTCCATTGCAGTGTGCAGTTTGGAGGGAGGATTATTCCTCTGCTTGGGTTTATAGTGATGTGCACGTGTGGGAGATAGAGAAGAGCAATGACACGCAGCAGCAGCACTCATGGAAAGTTTCACTTCTTTGACAAAGAGGATTTATTCAGTAAATGGCACTTAGATGTAGTGTATATTATTACCTTCATAATATAGTGGAGAAACTGAGCCAGCAGAAGTTAGTGAATCAACCTAAACCTCCAACTCAAAATACGGGCAAACACTTAGGGCTTACCTCAAATGAACCACCTATGCTTCCTTTCTTCTTTGTTTATACTCAAAACTGTTCTGCCCCACTCCACCCTCAATTAATAAACCTCATGCATAAAAAAATACTTTCAAAGGTTATATTTAGTCTCAAAATGCACTTTCAAATTCAAAGTTGATAATTTAGAACATGCAAGTGTGTTTACACTTTCCCCTTCCCCATTAATTTTACTTTTTGTTTCCCAGCTGAATTTTGCACTAAATAGTAATGATGAGTAACTTTTTGGTTATTGAAAGACTGGAGGTACATAAACTCTAATCATAAAAGCTTTATCTAAATCTGCATGACATTACTTTCAAGAAACACTCCAGGTAACAAAATATCCATTTTGAGACATTATATGAATTCTGTAGAAAAAACTGGATGAATAATCCTGTGCCAAACTGACTGTTGCTACTGCAAGCAAAAAAGTCTTTCAGATTTTAGTGAATGATGAGTTTATGATTATTGTAATTGATAACTCATAATTTTTTGGTTTTATTTTGTGCCATTTTTGATAGTTTAACTATTTTTACTTTGCATTCCAAATGGGCAGTTTCTTGATAGAGAGACTAGAGAATGTGAATAGCATAGCCCCTTTCTTTGTAATACTTTCTGGATATTTACTGTGTCCATAATCCCCATGTGTTAGGTTGTTGTCAGTGATGGCAGCCTACATGTTCACTGCCATTTCATGTGGTAGAACTGAGCACAGATGAGTTAAACACTGAGAGAATGACATAAAACGTAGGAGAGCTGTGAACCTTTTAAGTAGGAAATTCATTAATGTTTTTTTTTAATTTACATTTTTATTACATTTCTGGCAGATGGAAAAATTAGAAATCAGTGTGTGACAGCCAGTCTTCACACTGAGACACTGAACTAACTACTGCTGGCAGCTGATGGCATGGAGGGACAGGATAGAGTGGCACCTTTTTTTCCCTTAAAACAAAACCTTTAGCTCTAATTGTCTCTAATATGACAAACCATAGCATTGTACAGAGAGAGACACTGAGAAGAAAGGCAGAGGGCTCTTTTCTCCCTATCGGGATTGTTGGACACTCATTTCTGGCAGCATGCTCACTTTCGGTGTTTTTTATAGTGCTTCATCGTGCCTTATTTTTTCATATGACAAGTGCTCTTTTGAGTCTCTGCATTGGATTTCACTTTAGGTAATTTCTTCAGATACTCAGCATCATTTGCCCCTCTTTATTTCTTTTCAGCCTCCTGTCAATAAACCTAATCAATTTCCCTCTGTCTCTAGTGTTAGTATATGTCCCTCAAACTTGTGCATATGGTCATTCCTTCCCACTTTAGTTTCTTCTTTGTCATTGTTTGAAACTGCTATGAAGGGACTTGTTAATCATTTCCCACCAAGTCAATATTTTAATAATTTTTGCTGCTCTTGTCTGAATTCCCTAAAGTTCATCTCTATCCTTTTGGCCCAGAACCGAATCCAGCGACTGAGATGAGTTTGTTCTAGAATTGCAGAGAAAAAAAGATGTGGAGGACTTGGTATGCCAACACCGTGCAGTGTTCTGTCACCATCTAAGAAAATATGGATGAGAACAGAACATCCTTCATTTTTAATGTTTTCATAATAGTTTTGTTGGCCATAAGCTGAAGATGGAGTTTAATAAATCCATTCATTTTAATTTTACGGTCTTGATATCCCATAGTCCTACATGCTCTGTTGTGTAAGAATAAAGTGAATTTAAATTGGCTGGGATATCTCCCTGGAGTTTTCTTTATGTATTCTCATTGAATTAGAGGGAATACACCCCACAAAAAACCTGAAAGTGGTAGAGCTGAGTTGTACCCTGTCACCTTTCTGCAGTGGCCATGAAGTACAGTTACTGATTAAGTGTGCATGGGAATTGGAGCTGAATTCCTTTGGGTCTGATCCTTAGATGATGTTAGGTCAGCTGAAATGAGAGTAGACTTCTAACTTCTGCAAAGGCTGAACAGCTGGGGAGCCAGCTGAAGGATTTCAGTGCCCATCCCTACAGGAGCTAAATTATTTCTGGCACCTCCAAATTCATCCCTGGTACCGCATCCCTTACGTGTCTTGTCTGTAGCAGTGGACAGAGGTGACCATAGAGTCTAAGGAACTGCAGCTGTGGATATAGCGGGTCTAACTGTACAGCTCTATAGGATTCTGAAGGTATTTGCACAGCAAAATAAGCAATAAATGAAGAATTTTTCTGATAAAAATACAGTGTTCTGTGCGGGAAGCACCTGGAGCTGCTCAGCCTAATGAGGCTGCACGTTCTTGCTTTGTTCCTTGCTACGGTCTATTCCTTCAGACAAGGGGCTCAGTTCTGCTTTGGTTGGAAGAGGTTGGTGCTGTCTTTCCCTTCTTGTTCTTCCCCAGGGTGGGCTGTAGTCATGGTGGACTGAAGGACATCTTTTCACACTGTGTAGGCAAGTTGAGCCCTTTCTCAGCTGCCCTCTTCCCAGGTCATGGAAGCACGACATATATTTCACTGGACCTTATCTGCCCTTATTTTTCATAGGACAGAAGGGATTATGAGCTTGATTCAGCTTCTTTCCTGGGCCGTTATTGAACTAATACCTTCATTGTGAGGTTATTGCCTGTAATGGAAGGATAGCCTCTGGCCCACTGGGAGTGTCTGTGCAGCAAGGTGAAATGTGAGACACCATGTTACAACCCACAAAGCCCCAGATTCATTAGAAACAAATTCTCAGCCGAGACATTGAAATATGCCCTCTGATGCTAATGACTTTGGTTATCTAAGGAGAATGTACATGGCTGGATGCTGAAGATGTTACTGGGAACTCAGGAAACATTTTTACAGTACTGACTTTCTATTGTGAGTTTTCCTTTGAACCATGTGAACATTTTAAAAGGTTACCCAGTGCTCTGTGGACTAAACCCAGATGTCTGAGCACTATCACCACGTTAAGATGTTTTAATAATTCCTCATATCCATGAGATGGAATACATCAGTAAATAAATGATCTTTCATTCCTTTCATCTCTGCTGCCAAGGAGGACCAAACTGAGCGGCAGTCATTTGGGACACTTCATCTCACAAAACTGCTTTCATTCACCAAAATGTGCTGCTGGTAAATGTTTGTAGCAAAATATTTTATTGTGCACAGACTGCAAAATGAGTGAATGGGTAACAAGAGCGGTGACAGTGAGAAAAAGCTCTCAAGTCTGTTCAGTCTCTGGTGTCCGACAGTGTGTGTTGAGATCACCGAGCCATCCTGTGACCAGAGCAGACATGATCCCTTTTAGCTGTGCAGGTGGAAGGGTGGAGTGTGCACAATGAACCAATGATTTTTAGTGGTCCCTCTGGACTGTGATTACAACAGATGGGCAGGCAAAAGAGATGCTGACTGAAATGCATCTGTCTCAGAGAAGAAGGGATCTTTAGGCACATTTCACAAGCTTTTGGTTCTAGTTTCAAAAATCAAATTGGCAATCCACCACTGCCTGCAACAGCGACACTGATACAGTTCTTATGTAGGTCTGAAATTCATGGACTTCCTTGAGTAGTATCTTGATTATACCAATGAAAGGAAAATGAGAAATAAACAAAAATCCAACAGAGCAAAGTGCAGAAAACTTGCCTGTGTATTTTAAATTCTTTCCTCCAATTATTTGTCTGTTAGACTGCTTCAGATGCTGGATTTAATTGCATGTATTTTTCTGAATATTGGAGCATATTAGATGAACTGGGTGCCACTGCCTCTGATGAAGATTTGTAATTCAGTGTTTGATGCAATTCTCATTGGGTCTCTTCTGCCAGCCAACCATTTTGCTATGAGAAATAACTAACACTAATAATGATGTACTGAACTACAGAAGTTGCGTCTAGTTGATGCCAGGGGAGTCTATTACTGGGACATAAAAGGGGCATTTTTTTTGAACCTCAAAATCTGCACATAACCCTTTAGGTCTGTGAATAGTGAAATTTCCTCAGGTCCTGGAATTCAGTTCTGCAGGTGCCTGGAACTGCCTGTTTGTGACCTGAGCTGGGCTGTGGTTCCCAAGGGAGACAAATGTGTGGTGAAGCCCCCAGAGGCAGGTGCTGCTGCTGTGTTCAGAGCACGCCTTTTGCAGCTTCACAGCCTAGACAGCAAAGCAGTGCTGAAAGAGGCTCACTGGCTAAAGGAATCCATATTTACCACATAATAACCTATATCACATAATTTATAATAATATATTGTAATAAGTAATATATAATAATGAGTGGCTAGAAACTGATCCAAGAAATGGGAGCTTTGGGTCTAATGTTCTCTTCAGCCTGAATAGCCTCAGTCTTGCTTGGATATGTCTCTCTCGGTTACAGGTCCTACTGTGTTCTGGAGGATTTGATTTCAGTGCGGGAGCTAAGGATACAGGAACACCATTGTCATAATCTGTTTTTTATTGATGATAACACTGTAACATATCCTTTTTTCCATGCTGTCCTGACTACAGATTCATGATTCCATCTGCTTATCTTTCATCATTTTTGTCTCAATAATTTTATTGCATGATATGAATGCTTCATATGTCCCATAAAAGCAAACAGGGAAGGGTAATCCTTTGACCTTTCCAGCATTCTTTGGTGTAATTTACTGGCAATTCTTCTCCTCCCTGAGGCATGGCCCTGAAATCCTATGATAAAAATGGACAGCCAATCCAAATAGAAAACGCTGAAAAGGTTAAAGCTTTGATTATGTTAGTCTATAAATGTTCATAGTCTTTTTTTTCGCCAGAAAGAAAATGAGAGCTGAAAATGGCAATGGATGAATCATGCTTATTACAGAATACGGAAATGATATTGGTTCAACCCATTCTTGTTAATGTTGAAAGAACGTAATCTTGTGCCCTCTCATTTTATGTCACTGCAACCCACCTTATCCTCTTAAATGAATGCATGCATCCATTTAATTAACCTGGTGAGATACTGAGATATAAATCTTTTAAATGCTTCTCATGCAATTCATCTTGACAGCTGTCGTAGTAATAACATCTTTAATGCCATATTCTTTATTTTCTGATGTATTGAAATTCGTGGTATTATTTTGAGCACACTGATAGGTTTGCTGGATTTAAAACCTTAATCTTAACTTGTTTAAATCCTAGGAGCAGTGCTTTAGAGAGCTTTACTGGTTGTTTAGTTTGCTGAAAAAATGGAAGATTATCTTGCATGAAGAAAGCATAAATGTATTTTGAAAACTGTGTCTGAAGCAGGGTGGAATTTATAGCTGAGATGCTTTATTTTAAAAGCAGTGTTTCTAGAAGATTCTACTAAGAGTCTGTTCTTTGCTGGCAAGTGTTCCCCAGTCAAAAATCGCATGAGATGCTCCCATGTGCTCCACTGATTCCCTTTTGAGGGAAGGGGTAAAGGCAGGAGAGATCCACACTGTTTGGCCCTGAAATTAGTCAGCCCACCATTTCTTTATAGACTGACAGGTCTGACAGGTGACAGTGTCATTGTGCTTATTTTAAAATCATAATGAATCAAGGAATTATTAGAGTTGAAAAGGACCTCTGGTGATCATCAAGTCCAACCCCCACTGCCAAGGCACAGTAAAAGATGAGGAGGTTCTTTGTCTGACTCTGGCCATTCCGCACTTCCTTGGGGCTCCTTTATCATGGCCTGGTCCATGTCAGGCAGAGAGTGGTAGGACAAGGGGGAATGGTTTTAAACTAAAAGAGGAGAGATTTAAGTTAGCTGTTAGACATTCTTTACTCAGAGGATGGTGAGGCACTGGAACAGGTTGTCCAGAGAAGATCTGGATGCCTGGCAGTGTTGAAGGGCAGGTTGGATGGGGCTTTGAGCAGCCTGATCTTGTGGGAGAAATCCCTGCACATGGTGGGGTGTTTGGAATGAGATGATCTTTAAGGTCCCTTCCAACCCAAGCCATGCCATGATTCTGTGGTATGAGTCTATGACCACTGGAAGGTTTTCAATCAGAGCTAGAGCTCACTGGCTTAAGGAGTGTTTTGGGTTACAAAACAACTTTCAGGGCACAGCTGACTCTGTGTGCTGCCTGTACAGTTCCAGGAGTTGGACTCGATGATCCTTGTGGGTCCCTTCCAACTCGGCATATTCTTTGATTCTCTGAATATCATTTGAAACAACTTTAGAGATTGTAAGGCATTTGGAGCGTATAAAAATTAATTATCCTAAAGGAAAATGAAAAAAGAGAACTATTATTAGGAATATTATTCTGTCCAGATATTTCTGACTGATGTGACATATTTATTAATATAATTTTCCCAAGCCATTCAATATCTAGGTATGTAGGCAGAATGGTACAGCAGTGCTGTGTTTGCTGTCTTGTAATTCCCATAATATTCTACTCATCTAAGCATTTTAGCTTCCTGCATTGGAATTTTTCTAATTTAATTAACTCATTAATGCTGGCACATGGCACATTCTCCTTCCCTCTCTGCAAAAATGCAGCTTGCTTATCTAAATAGCAACCTAATCCAGTGGGTGTGAGTGCACGACACATACATTAGTGCTAATGAACCACTGAGCAGCCTAAGCAAATACCTGGGAGTATTGGGCATGAGGCAGGCAGGGCCTGCTCCTGGCACACTCTGAAATACACTGGGGCAAAACAAAAAGCATTTAGCTAAGTTTCACGTTGCAGAAATGCTGATGGCGCTGTAGTTTTCTGTTTCCTGTGCGTTGAGTTTTGAAGCGTCAACTCAAAAGGGAATTCAGGAATTATTTTTCCACTTTGACAGTTAAAGTCATGACCAGGCTAAATATCATGATGGGAAAAGATAAGGCTGTGCTAATGAAACCATTTTAACGGCTGCTTTTTAATGACTGGGCAGAATTTTCTCATCTTTTATGAAGGTGCGGTTTTTGCTGTTCCTTCTCTAATGGTTTGAAAACATTACCATTTGGAAAGAACCCAAAAGAAAACAAGGGAAATAATCAAATTTCTTAGTACAAATCTAACAGTTTTTGGCTGGCCTATGCCTGGCAAGTTGAATGTAGTGATTTTATAGAGCTGAACATATATTTGATCTGTTGAACAAATATCAATCCTTTAATTTTGGAATATTTTTTTTCTTCTTGTTCTGAAAGGCCCTGACAAACTGTACTGCACTTTTCCTACAAAGACCACGACCAAAGCAAGCATATGCTCATTGCTGTTAGTGCCTGAGCTGGCAAGAGAAACAAAGCCATACAATGACAAATTCAATTCAATTAGGTTCTTAGGAAACTGAATCACTCCACAGATTGGTAATGAGATATAAAATCTTTCACCTTTAGGTCACCTGTTCATTCTAACTAACATTTGCATTGATGACAATCTTTTCTTATTCATCGCTGCTTCCTGACCTATGCCAGTGATATTATTTTCATCCTCGTTTCATTGCTGAGGGATAATACTGGTCCTGGCTACTTTCTCTCAGTCTTAAAGCCTGGCTGTTGAACAAGCAGGGCTATCAGAGTAGAAAAAAAGCATTTAATAGTGGTCACTGTATTACTTTGGCCTCATTCTGTTATCTGACAGTTAGATGTCCACATCACCAATTCTGTTCTCTCGTTAACACCTGGAAAAGATGAGCAGACTGCTGAGGGAATACCTTGCTGCCCCACGGGTGTTTTGCCTTCTGGCAGTGTTAAGGTGTGCAAAGCAGAAGGTGGGGAGGCTGCATTATATGTATCATGAATTTAAAAAAAAAAAAAAGCTAGTTTGCAGGCTGACATTTTTGTCATGTGTCATAACTGTTAAATTTATACAAATTTGTAAGAGAAAGAAAAATAAATACAGTCCATTTCCAGTTACCAAAGAGATATATACTGTGTGCTAGTTCCCAGCTGGCATATGTTGGCACAGTTCTGTTGAAATGTAACTGCAGTTTCAAACTGTCTGAAAATATCTTGGATGCTAAGGAATATAGTGTTGTATGTTTTCATCAGCTAAAGCAATATACATCAATCATCCTTTGTTACTACTAGAAATGAAGGGTGTATTATAATCCAAAAAAATTTCTTGCATGGATTTTAGAGTGCTTTTCTATGTTAATCACACCATTTCTCCAGGGCATACTTTTAGAGCCATCTTCTGAAGTAATGAACATTCTTGTACTGAGTACTAAAAATACTGCACTTTAGGATATATAATCAAGCTGATGCCTCCGGCTTGCTGGCTTTATGAACAGTGAGGGTAGTACCATATTGCAGCAAGATTCCACTTAGGTCTCCCCTTGAGAGTTTTTTCTGTGCCCATACAAAACCTTCTTCCCCAAGCTCAGTACAGACTTGAAAAGGCAATGAGCAAACATGTGGGACCTGCATTCCCTTAGACTGATCCCCATACACTTCTTGAGTGCACAGGCTTAATTGTCAAGTGCCTCTAAACTCGGTGTCTTCCCCATATGCTCAGCTTAGATGAACTCTGTAATCCCTTGGAAAAGATTCCTGCAGCAGAAAAATTTCCTGAAGTGCTAAGAACCAGAAGATGTGCCCCCAAAGATTTGGCAATGTACATGTGTGAGTGAGGTATTGGTGAAGACACCATAAATCAGAAGGGAGTTTGCAACCGTTTAGCCGAGGTAAATGGGACCATCAAGGTCTGAGTGCAGATCACTGGGGTCCCTGCTGCAAACACATTGACAAGAAAATTGGTGAGGGCAGGCAGATAAATTTCTACAGTTTGTTCTCTTGGTAACACAAAAATACTATTTCTGATGATTGGGCAAACTGGTGCTCAGAGCTCTTGCATTTCTAGATTGTTCCATCTGGACAGCTATTCTCCTCTGCTGAGCTTCCCAGTGGATGTGTTAGCTACATTTGGAGTTGTTGATGGTCTTTTGGTTGGTCTCAGAAGAAGAGTGATTTACCCATGAGGGTCATTTTTTTCCTCTGTGACAAGCAGCATGATGCACAAAAATGACCATCCCAAGATGGAAACTTTTGTTCTATTTTTCTTAAGTACTTCACTCTGATGATCAGTTTTCTTTAAAGGCCTCCTGAACTGGGTACTTTGAGGCACCAACATATGTTGTTACAGGTGATGTATTGTATTATCTTGTCTGATAATTGCCTGTGATTCAAAACCTTAAGTGGGTTTAGCCTTGGGTGGTTAACTCTTCAGGAGAGATCCATGACAGCCTGCTAATGGAAACGTGCAGAGATATGAGCTCCCGTGGTGTGGGGGGGAAGGAGTGGAGCCAGCAGGTCTGAAGTTGCTTCACCAGTACATGGGTAGGTCCACATGCTGTGCTAGGTATGGCTACAGTAAATCCACTCCTTTAAGTGCCCAAGGCAGCATATAAACTATAGGAATAATTAATAATAATCCTTTCTCCTTTTACTTCTAAACTACAATTTGGGGTGGTTCCATCAAATACCTGCAGACAGAAACTTCAGGTACTCACTCATACTAAATACTTGACCTTTTATGGGGGTCATTGACTCCAACTGTAGCTCTCACTAGCACATTCCTAAGTGATTCTGTGCTCAACAAAAGCTCCCTTGCTGGAAGTCATGCTCTCCAGGCATGATGCATACTCAGAAGAATGATATAAATATTACAGAAGGTCTTTCTTTTGCTAATTTCTGGCATAATCACAAAAACAGTGTAATACAATGTAATACATTTTTCAGTGTTTGTTTAAATCTGTTGTGTTTCTTTTGAGATGTGGTAGATAATCAAGAAACAATGGGAATTATGTGATAGCACACCGCTGAGATTCCTTACTAGCTGAACTAAATGGCACATGTAGCTTTAGGACTGGAACTACCAAAAACCTAGCAAGGGCTTACAGGTAAACCTGGAATAACTTACAAGGCAGGAAAGATCAAAGTGCAACAACTGAGATTGTCCTACCATTGTGGGTACATGTTCTCATGATGTGTGTTCTTTAGATGAACGGGTAGAGAGGCTAATTTTTATCCAGGAGAAAATAGTCTGAATTCTGGTCTTGCATAAGTATTGATGAGAAGTATAAAAGAAGAGTAGGAGACACCAGGTGCTGTTCAATAGGAGGCTGAATTCACCACTGGACAATTTGGTATCGGGACCACTTAAGGTTTCCCTGTGGGAAGTGTTTTAATGGAGCAGTCCCAGTGTGATGTCCACATTGTACCCGATGATCCCAGTTTGCATGCCTCTGGGAGCCCTCTGAATTCCAGCTGGCTTCACAGGCTGAGCCTGGGGCATCCTGCTGTCCTTGCAGGCAGCCTGAGCCTGCCCCACATTCAGGCTCCTACGTGCCCTCGTGGCAGAGCATTCGGGGTCAACTTGAGGAAAGAGCTGAGATGGTTTTATCCGCTTGATATCCCCACAGCGACAGATGGGATCATTCACAGGTGCATGAGAAGTCAAGTCTATCCATAGGCAGGCAAATGTATCTGGAGGGCACATGCAAGGCTTCTTTGGGGAATGCCAGCTGCGCCACCCTACAGCCGAGCCCAGTGGCACTCGTGCATCACCTGTGTGTAACCCAAGTGGATGTTCCCAACAAGCAAAAAGGATCAGAAACAGACAGATTTTTCTTTTGCCTAGTCTTGTTTTTCTTCAGTCAATGGGAATCAGCACAGAGAGTAAGAGGTACAGGATGTTGCCCTCTGATACAATAAATATAGTCACTATGAGATGCAGGAGAAAATTTCTGTACTTGGTTCTCTATGAGCATATCTGCCTGCCTTAATTTAGGCTAGATTCTGATTTCTGTTATTATTCTGCTGCTTTCTGGAAATCCTGAATAAATTCATTAACTTTGCCCATGTTCCTAAATCACAAACAATAAGTATTATCTTAAAATACAAGCCAAAACTTTAGTTACATATATCAACAGGAACATTTAGGGAAAGAGAGAGCTGGTAGTTGTTACTTGTAACCTGCGGCTTGGGTTTAGTGGAAATCACTGGCCAGGAACTGCCAAACCTTATGAAACTGGAAAGACTAATTCTCTTTGTGATACCTTTATGGGCTGAATTCCCTGGCTGTACTGTACAGGCAGTGGGGCTGTCAGATTATCACAGCAGAATCTTGACCTTAAAAACTTAAGGGAAGTGCTGAGGGCATTTGTCTCTTGTTAAGGATAATGGGAGTTGAAAGCTTTTAGAACTCTTCAGGATTAGGTCCAAAATTTGTACATTACAGCAGCAGCAGAGATGTGCCAACAAGCAGGGCTTACTGAGATGTGCAATTAATGTGAAAAGAACTGCTTCCCTCCCCCTCCCTGGCCCCAGGTAGTTCATTGGCTCTGCAAATCCAGCTTCCAGCCCAGTTCCAAAGAGACTAGGGAAACATGGGTGTATTGATAAAGACAGTAGTAGCAGATTTTTTTTTTTAATTTATTTTTTTTGGAGAAGCAACCCAAACATATTGGTAATATTTCTGTTTGGAGAGTTTGGCTTTTTTTGGCACAGAGAGTCTGTTTCTGGAACACAGCCTACTAGAGACACAAAGTCATTAGCTTCTGGGTTATTACAAAGTTAATAATGAAAGACTGAAACTGTTAAGTAGAATAATGAAATGTGCATTTAATTTTTTTTTTTTTTCCAGTGATGCTGGAAACAGAGTGACACTTCAAATCAAGCAAAAGGAAAACAAATAACCTCAGCTATGGAGAGAAAAAGGCAGCTACAGAAGCGGGAATTTGGGAAAAGACTTTCTCTGGACAGCAGTCTTGTGGTAAGAATGAATATTTACTACATTTACTGGATATATCTTCTGTCATAAATATTTAGTTGTTAACAGGCAATACTAATTATTATGTACATTTAAAAGATGTCTATATATTCATCATAATATCACACCCTTTTGTGATTATAAAGATTCTTCAGAGAAAAAGTACTGGAGGTACAACATCATACATAACCTGCCATTATATATGAGCATGTCCCTGAATTCACTGGATTCACCCAAGAAAGGAATGCAGACAAATATAGCATACTTGTAATTAAAATACTCCTCAGCTTCTGTGGGATCAGTGTGTATTGCTTCATACTTACCATATGAGAGCTGTAGGTTCCTGAGATCATATAGTCAGAAATGTTTGTTTTACTATCAAGAATGCAAAGAAGAAGTTTTTCACCATAATGAATGTATGAACTTCTCTAATATCAACTGAAGGAGAAACATGAATGTCACATGCTGTAAAAAGATTGCTTTTGCTATACATAGGGTTTACTTTAATTGGAGATTGTATTCTAATTTATTTTTAGTTAATGTTTCCAAATGATGACTGAGATGAATGAGTTTTTAGAGCTGTACTATGGACATGACTGGAAAATGCTCATAAATGCTGAACAGTTGTGTGTGAGCATAAATGTGCCCATGTCAAATACTCAGCAGTCTAGTCTGCAAATACTGAAATAAGCAAAGCTGAGTGAGCCAAGGAAACTCGTGCCATCTCTGACATTAACGGAGGTGTTCTTCTGGGGAAGGAGGTTGTTGTAAATAGAGGTGCCTTTTTTCTTTTTTTTTTTTTTTTTTTTGGGTACTCATGTGGATGAGATTGATACTTGGAAGTGATGGAAGCAGGTGGATTTGGCATTGGTATGGTAGCCCCAAAGGGCTGGATTTGGGTTCTAGGGGTCACTAATGAACACCAGTTTGACTCCTCATATGAAAGACACAAAATGTTAAACATTGCCCAATGCCATTCATAAATAACAAGTCAAATGAGTCACAAAGCAGTACTTGGTTAGAGGGACAAAATGGCAGCAGCAGGGTAAGAGTACACCAGAGAATTCCCAGAAGGTACCAATAGTCACTTAAAAGTCCTTATTCCTGATGCCTTCTTGAGAAGGCATTTCTCACGTCCTGGAACATCTCCATCCACACAGGAGTGACTGTGGGACCCCCCTGCCCTGTTGTCTGCAATGTTGGGTAGCAAGGCCTCCCCAGCCCTGTGCTAACCCATCAGCTGAGCTTCCCATGGCCCACTCTGGCCAGCCACTCCTGCCTCACACTTGCCCTTGAGATTTTCTCCACCTAAAAGGCTACAAAGTCCTCCTAGAAGATGGAAATGCTGCTGTTTCCTCTCTTTGGTCTGACTTTTGTATCTCCATGATGTGATGTGTTGCCCTAGTTTATGGTGACCATTTGTCTCTGGCAAATTTTGAGATGATTAGTGTACCTTGAATTTTACACGTTATTACAACTATGTAGTTTTCTTCATCTTATGCTGAAATTGTGGTTTAGGCTTCTCCCCCGCCCCCCCCCAAAGTAAAAATCCCACTGACATACTAAAAGCAGTGAACACACACTGAGCAGGGTTCAGTCTGTCCAGTGATGCTCTGCATTCACTTGCTGTGCTCTTTATCAGGGCCAGTGGGGCAGCACCACCTTTCTGGATTTCTGCCCTTCAAGGCCTCTGCTCTTCTCCCTTGGGGCTTGGCTACAAGGTCTGCACATCTCAGGTTGTGTTAGGTGGCCAGTGAGGAAATGTTCAGAGCATGTTTTAAAAGGCCTCTGCCCTTTTTTGTCACTGTTTCTTATGATGATGAATGACATCCCTTTATATTGAAAAATAAGTTAGAAATAAAAGTAGTAAAAGGACTCTGCTCTCAGAATCCTTATTAGGAGCTGTCTAAGCCTCCTCTGTTCAGGACAAGCAGATCAGGGCTCTGATGTTGAAAGATGTTTTTAGATTTGCTCAGCCTGCAACAAAACCTGCCCTCTCAGCTTCCAGGCACTCAGCAGACCACATTATGCTCCTGGTGCTTTAAAACTCTTTCTAGCTTGTTGGTAGAGAAGGTAAGTTTGGTATGAACTCATAACTTCATGTAATACACTCAGAGTCAAGGAAAATCTGACAGATTTTATATGCTCAGAAGTATGTTTATTCCCAGGGCCAACCTCTGTTATTAGTTCTACGTGTGCACACCCCCAAAACAGACTCCTGCTTAAATCCTGCAGCTGAAATGTACTACTGTGATCCAAACAATCAGCCATGAACCATCAATATTTATGTGGAGAAAAGAATACTCAAAGAAACTGGGTACTGAAAGCCAAGGGAACGCTAGAAGTTGTGAATTTTGCACAAAGATTTTGCTTAGTATGGCAGATCAGGACTGTTTTATCCTGTATGTTTTTGCTGATGTAATGAACTAGATTTGGCCTTTATTATACATATTAAAATCAACACTTTCATTTCCCTGAGGTGACTGTGTGATCTGTTGTGTGGATAGAAATGAAGAATTAGGTATTTCTGGTTTCCAGTTCCACCTACTGCAAATTTGGATTTGATTCAGAGCTGAGTTAGTGCACTGTGTTTAATTCTCACCCTTCTGTATCAGTAAGGGAGGAGTAGAGAGAGACATTTTCCAGAGTCATAGGGAATGCTGTGCATGTAACACCATCGACAGTACTTTGTGTAATAATCAGTGCTATGTGCATATTAAAACACCCATAAGGACTTAATTGGAGGAGAAACAGAAACTGTGGCTGTATGAGAACGTGATGCTCTCTCCCCCCTCTCCAAAAAGTGGAAAGTGGGGTGGGGGATTGATTTCAGCTGTGTACAGTATTCAAGCACTGTCTTGAGGTCAGTGAATTATTGTTAATGTGTGCCAGCTGAAGATCTGTGGCTAGTTAACTCTTATTGGTGTGAAAGTATTGAAGGAAACATGTGAGGGAAAGAAATATTGCAATAGTTCATTATTTTGGGCATACAACCCCATCATGCCATCAGCCTGACACACCCACTTTTAAAAGTGTCTTCTGCTGTGGGTGGCACTTGCAGGTTGTGCTCACCTCTCGAGTTTCTCAGTGCACACACCCATTTGCTGCACTGGTGCCTTACAGGTTGGTGTCAGTGAAGCTTTATATTTAGTGGTATGTCTCTAACTAGATCAGAGTCATCCATACACAATTAGAAACTTTTGAGCACTCTTCACTAATTTGCAAGAGACATTTTGAGATTCAAGTGCCTTCATCAGTCTCTTAGTAAATCACACCAGGTGTCTTGTGACTCCACAAATTTCAACCAGGCAAGGCAGAGCATTTTGCATTCCTCTCATTTCCCCCAAATTCCTGTTCTATCATACCTCATCTTAGTTATTGCCTTCCTATCATATGACTGTCTTCATTACTCTTGTATTACCACATTCAGTTTGAGCCCTGTGTTTTTTGAGTCCAGGTCCCTGCTTGTGTAAGTTCTTGTGTCTCTCTTGTCCTTTTCCTTCCCAAAGGTTTTGTGTTTACCTCTCAGGCATTGAGGGCTGAGCACTCTGCCTGGCAAATCATGCCTTGATTTGCTCAAATCCAGCTTGTCCTTCCAGATATTATTGTATCTCACAAAGAACTATGATTTCTGTGTGTTTAAAGAAAACACGTTTCTACTCTTGTACTCTGAACCCTGAGATACAAATAGGCGTTTCTGATAACATTCCTCACCCTACCCAGCTGTGCTGCTTTTCCCATCTGCATCAGATTGTAATCTTCTTCTGGAATGCTTTTTTCCATGATTTAATCTACAAGTATTGCATAGTGGTGTTTAACAAAAGGTTTTCTCTTCCTTCCTCATCTCTTAGGCCCTGAATATATGGGCCATGATGGTATTTGATGGAAGAGTGAGAAAAGGAAAGACTTGTTTCTGAAGAAAAGAGATGATTTCCAACTCCTTAGAATATAGATCTGAATCTTCAAAATATCACCATGAATTTCATCAGATGGCTTTGTATTCAGGCCTATCCCATCCAACAATGAGTTTTAGGCTTCAGATAAGGAAGATTCATGTTAGAGACATCCTTCAAATGATGAGAAATTCCACAGACATTAAAACATCCTTCCTTACACCACAGACACGGAACTACTTTTTTATCACCTTAGATAAAGGAGAAGACTTCAGTGTTGTTTCATATACTACTCTACCCCTTGCCAGCTGGTGTCTTGAAGGGATGAGCTTTACAAAGTGGGCAAGTAAACTTTTTAAAATTAAAAAGTATAGATGCACAAATATATTCATAAAAGGTGCTTCACAGAAGGTATATTTATATTAGTGAACAGTGATGGACCTCATGACTGAATACTTTACTGGAAGTTAGTAGTTTGAAGGTGTGTATTTTAACAAGACCCACAATCCTACCACTGCTATGAAAAGGCAGATGATGCAGCAGAGGAACTGATATTACTGCTGCCCAGGTCAAAGGGGCATCTTGCTGTTTGCTTCAAGGAAATTAGATCCCTATATGCTTTTAGGTGTAATATCACAGGTGGCATTTCAGAAATCTTTAGTGTAGCCAATGGCTGTTACCACTCTGTCAGCTTCCAATATTGGCAACCTGTTGGAGATTTATTATACACCCACTCATTTACATTTGCAGACAAGGCAGGTAAGCCTGCAGTGATGCTAATGTTCTATAGCTTGGATTCAGGTGATACAGTAACAAAATATTAACTTCATAACAATTCTTACAGGTAATCCTATGAGATCAGTTACAGAAAATAATATCTTTGTCATTTCTGCCTGCTATTTAAAAACCAAAACATACCACCCAAGAAGGATATACTTTTTACAGTTCCAATATAATTTTATAATACCTTATTGTATTTTGGGTTTATAAAGTTTTCTTCTACTAATTGATTACAATGAAAACACCACAACTCTGAAAACCAAACTGGTTTGAGACAGGAGAACCTTTTTTGGTTCTAAACAGCAGATCTTCATTCCATTGTTGTGTTGTGACGACATTAATAAAGATATTTTATCATATATGTGGTCATAAGTTGATAAGATAGATAACAATTGAAGGACAAGGTGGAACTCTGTGTCCTTTGGGATTGCTGTGTAAGAAGTGAGACCAAAGCCATTGTTATTGCCACAGAACTTCTGTTTAGCATGAAGGTAAACTGCAAAATTCATAATATTGTTGGAATGTATTTATTTGGAATACATTTCTTATCTTTCACAGACCTCCATGTCAGGTTGTTTTCTGCTAAAAGAGAAAGAATTCCTTCTAGGAACATTTTGCTTATCTTGTGGCTTTAATCCTTAAATCCTTTAGGTCTGGTTAAAAAGAACAGCTTTACAGAATGAAATACTATGAGTATTTTCTGGGTTTATTTTTTTTAATGAATAATTTTTTTTTAAGTTAAATATTTAGTTTCAGCATACGTAGTTGAAAATAGTGAATGAAAGTAGGTAAATACAGGATGGAAAGAGATTTTTCTGTGTTTTTTTCACTTCACAATGGAATATACGAAGGAAACTAATATGAAAATTCATAGTAAAATAAAAACTGTATTTCAATAGAATTTAAGCACCATTGTCTTAATATGGGTAAAATGAAGCCATTTTTGATGTGAGAAGATTTCTTTGTTAATATTTGCAATTTATTATGCGGTATGTGTGGGAGGCGCCTTAGACAGGGAATGCTATTAGAAAGACCAATGAAAGGATTGGTTGTATTTCAGGTTTTCTCTACAGAAGTTCTTCACTAAAAAGAGAACTGGAAAAAAACAAACCCCAAATAGACCCAAAGCCAAGCTTTTAAGTAATTTGTGTGGGATGAGGAGGGCATTAGAATGTATCACTGCCACCAGGGCCACATTGGCTACTCCATTCACTGGGGTGCTCCGTGAAAATAATAAAAGCCCTATCCTTTGCCTGATCCAAACTGTCCAGTCGCCTCCCAGGCCCTTTTGATCAGGAAAAAGTCAATGTTTCAAGCTGTGCTCTTTATTTATGTGGATAATTCCCAGGCTGACTACACACGTGGTTGGCCCTTGCAGCTGCAGTGGCATTTAGCTGGGGAGATTTGAGAGCAGAATATCCTTTTGAAGGAGCCTGCATTTATCAAAGCAAAAGTTTTTGTTTTATTTAAAATGAGGGCTTTTACTTCTGAAAGCAAGCTGGGGCAAAGTGCTTCTCTGGTGGCTCATGAACCATGCCCTGCTGCTTTCATTGTGGTCACACACTCCTGTGGGGCTCTGTGGGATGAGCTTTAATGGCAGCACTTTGTTGTAGTAAGGGTAGAGTGTAATGTAATGAATTTTACTGGGGCGTGGGAGTAACACTGTAATCCACCTGTGCTTGGATTGGTGTCATGGGCAAAACCACTGAGTCGAACTGGAGGTGGTTGAGAAGTGTGTGTGTTATCTGTGCCTGGGAGCCCGACGTTTGAGGGTTAAGTCTGACATCTGTCACCTCTCATCAACTTCTAACTCAGTTTAATAAATTTCTAATTCACTTTTCTCATTAATAAAATTCTGATTCGGTTTTCTCATCAATAAATTGGACATTAGAATAATTTCTCTACCTCATAAGTATTCAAGGAAGGGTCTATTATTAGCATGAGTCTGTGGCTTGCTTTGATATCTTCAGATGAAAGGTGTCGCAGTGAACGTGACATTACAGCAAAGCTGTGAAAAGTGCTGCACCAGCAAGGCAGGAGGGAACCCTTCCGATGTGGGAATTAAATTCAGTGAAGGGAATAGCCCTGACTTTCTGGCTAGTTGACTGTGACATTCACAGTGTGTCTTACATCACTGTGTAGCATAACACCACCCAGCATTTGGAAATGAAAGGTGGCATTAAAAATACTGCCTCGTCAGGTGTTAGCTACTGTTCTAACTTTTGTAGGCTGATAATTCTTTCCATCTAAAAATTGCTGCCCATTTCCCTATGAATGTGCAAGTATTTTCAATCTGCTCAAAACCTGGATTTTTATTTGTGTGTTAATTTAGAATTTTATTCATATGGATATGCCATCATACCAAGAAAATCTTGTACCAAGGTGATTGTAAGGATGTGTATTCCACAGACCAGGAAAAGGAAGTGTTATCACCTGTCTATAAAATAGTCCGAAATCTGCTGGACCTTTGTAGAAAAAGAAAATCCCTGTGTCGGCAGAGTGTGTAAAAAACATCTAAACGAAAGCACAGGTTCTCTTGTGCACACCCAGTGCCTTTAACACCAGGACTTTGAGGAAATGGAGCTGTCTATAAATGTAGTGCCAAGAGCACAGACTTGTCTGCATTTACATTTTTAATAAAGTGAAAGTCAAATCAAGAGCTCTGGTGTGTTAGGCACAAGCAGGCACAGAAGAAAAGGACCATCTGAATGGGTCAGTTTACAGCAGAAACTGGGGAGGGTTGAGGAGAAAAGAGAAACCATTGGTGTGGGACAGCAGTGCTTAGGCTTTGATATTAGCATATCCCTTGTGCTAACAATGTGGGAAACTGGCCTGCATGGATTTAAGGACTTAATTTGCCAGCACAGCAGTACTTCTAGGGTGCTAAAAGTAGAATCTACATCAGCTTGGATAAGGAGCATAAAGTCACTAGTTGCACAAAGAAAGACAGATGATGGCACTTCCGTGTAGCAATGGTGGAGATGTCTGGTTTGGATTTCATTTGCAGAAGAGAGATTCAAAAATAAAGAAGTGTGTAAAGCACTGGACATTCTGGCAAGCAGTCAGTTATTGTAAGCCCCGTTTTTGAACTCTGGAGTAGCCTGGCAAACCTAACTTCATAACTAAAATATACAGGGGCTGCTAGTTCAAAAGGACTCGGTGAACCCAGGGAATTATGTTAGAAGAAATAAGGGCCGGGCCTAATGTAAAGAAATGGCACTCCATTAACTGCCAGTGCCATGGAAAGAACTGAAATGCGTGCTTGGAATGATACAGAGGGTGACCTATTGCTCTGATTAAGGCTTATACCAATAGAAACCAGTGAGCCTTTTCAGGAATTGGATAAACAGTGAGCAGTAGGAAGATGCTTGAAGAGAGACTGGAATTAAAAAGCTGGTACATATCACTAAAAACAAGGAAATAGTGCATGTTTGTGAGCAACAGTTCGAATCGTATTCCTGCTGAAAGATACCTCAGTGGTTTGTTTATTGATCAAAAGCACTGGCACCAACACCAGCAGAAGTGTACTCTGAGAGAGGAATTGTTTACCATTTGTTGCTGCACATCAGAAGTCACATCAATAGGTATATATGGTGACATGGTGACAGCTGAAACAGAACCCACGTCCCTAGAGACCATGCTTTGACAAACTGCTGGCTTTTGCTTTCTCATGTCTTTGGCACATAAACTTAAAGTGACAAACATGAGACTTGAAGGTTAAAATAAAAGCTTTAAGAGAAATTTCTGTAGCTGATCTGCCCTTGTTCTTTGTCACAGAACTGGATACAAAAGTGAAGAAAAAGTAAGATGTACAGAGAACAGAAAAGATGGTGTTACTTGTGCCTGCAAATTAGCTGACAGATGGACTGGGTGAAAAACAGAGGGCAATGATATTCTGTGGCCTTTTAAAAAAAGCTGGGAAATTGGTCTGTGCTGGTACAGAATCTCAGAAAATTCACTGTCAGTCTTTCAACACGAAAATATTAAATCCTCAGTGATTTCTAAGAAGCTTTTTAAGAAACTGATTTGGCTGCAGAGGAGGAACTAAAAATGAAAATGAAGGAAAAAGCAAGAGACAAATGTCTGCACGAATTCTGAGAGTTATTCAGAAAGGAAATTTCAGCCTGGTACAGTACAAAACTTGGGTGTAAAAAGAAGAAATGTTTTTAAGTGTTCAAGCTGATGAACTCCAGAGATTGAACTGTGAGAAGTTTGTGGTAATTTACATTTAAATAGCAAGGCTTGGGAGAAAACAGTCATAGTTTCATCTCAGTACAGAGGAAACAATGTGCTGAGACTTGGTTTTCTTAAATTTTATTCAATTTGGGGCATATTAAGGAGAAATCTTGCTATGGAACTATTGGACTGAGAGTAGATCTTTATTTTGGATGGAACCCCGTGTCTTGATTTGGAGGAGTTTTGATGATTTGCAGTGTGCATGCCAGGCTCTGCTCCCTTGGGGAGTAGCTGGCAGGTGCCTGCCATCTGGTCCACAGCCAGCTCAGCAGCCTCCTGCCTTCTTCCTCGAAGATGCCAGCAAGGATCAGGCTGCAGGCAGGGGAAGGGAGCTCCAGTGGTGTGATCCTGCTGCTGGCCAGGATCCTGGGCTGCTCTCTCCGTTCCCCATCAATTCCCCCTCTCCCTGGCCCTTCCCCATCAATTCCAGAGTGTGGCTGTGACAGATGTAAGTCCAGACACGAAAGAGGAAAGGTCATGGAAAGCTTTGGATTCAATGTCAGTGTGCACACACTCTGCGTGTGCCACACGATTCCGTGCCTCGCTGTGACACGAAGGCTGTGTACCATCGGAGCAGGCAGAGATAAGCACTTAGCAAGGGAAATGGATACACCAGCATATACCAGGGACCTTTATCTAGGTCTGGTAAGCTACCAAATGCTGCAGTGTAATTGGAGGCTTTGCCTGCCCAGATGTTGAGAGCAGAAGGCTGGCTGGAACAAGAGATCTGAAGAGATTGGGGTTAACTAAATAGGGATTTTATTGGCAAACCTTTTAAAATGCTTCATGCCTTCAGCAATTAAACATAACAGACACACACACTGAGAAGCACAAGTCTCCTCTGTCTCTCCCAGTTGCCTGATTCCACTTGAAGACAATCCTGGGGAGAACAGACAGAGAAATTATGCTCTCTGTTGTTTTATAGTGCCGATATAATTCCTTACCCTGTAAGACCAAGAATGCATAGTGAATTTACCTCCTGCTAGGTCAGTCATGACATCCTCTCAAATGTCCTATTTTGAATATTGTTGCATCCCTAGAAGAACCTAGATTTCTCTCACAGACTTGTCTGCATGTCATTTCAATGTACAAAGGGGGAAAAAAATCTTTGCAAAAGATAATGTAGGCATTTCCAGATAGATTTATTTTACAAATAGGTATGGTCAACTTTCCTTGGTGTTCTTGAGTGTTGCTAATTTTGTCCACTTACAGCGAATGTGAGCCTCAAATCAAAGTTACAGCTTTGAACAGTCTGCAAACCCGTATTTCCAGCCTACATTAAAAACTCGGAGGTTTTTATACTTGCTATAGTTCCAGCTAGAAAATCCTGGTTTTGTTCTAAATGTGTATTTATACTTTTGCCCCTCTGGCTCATTTAATTCTATAGCTGTGATAGATGATGTACCGTTTTACTTCACAAGTTTACAATTTTGATCCTTAGATAAAATGTGCCTTACTGAAATCTTCAGCTAAATCACTGTATGTTTTGCCTTTATGGAATAAGTGTTTCCTCATTAAAATCCAAGCTGCCAAAGAACTGGCTAAATATTTCACACCGAAAATATTCTTCTTCATGCTGTCAACAAAGCCATGCAAAACTCTCTAGTGTAAATACGTCTTTTGCTGGGCACCCCTGGAGGCAGGGACATTTGAGGGATAGGTACCCCAACTCCAGGCATTTTTTCTGTTCTAGGGAGTCTGTAAGTGCTTGTTGAGCTCAGATTGCTGTGAATGGCTCTGCCAGCAGCTCATTCCTGCTTCTGTTCCTGCACCTCTGAGCTTGCCTGTGTGCTTTGGCTTTTAGGGCCTCGTGTGACCCAGATAGGAAATGAGCTGGGATCATTGCAAAGCATTTAAAATAATTGGGTATCAACAGCTGGCTTTATAGGAAGCTAACAGTGTGAATCCAGAGAGTTTTTATGATTTCAATGGGTATTTTTCCTAGTGTATAAAGTGGATCCAAGTAATTTTGGCTGGGAAACAGTTTCCCAACTTATTTCTAAAATGATACCTCAGAGTTTTTCATTATAGCGAAAATCTCTAGTAAGTCTGAAGGGAAAAATTACCTCTGCTGTTTCCAGACACCCAATATGTTTTCTCTGTGCTTGAATTTATGAGTTTTGGCAAAGATAACTCATGATATGATCATGTTTCAGGGTAGTGGTTTCTTGCACTGAATCCCAAACAAATGTGAAACTGTTCAGAAGGCTCCAGTGTGTCTTTGGTGATGTACCAATACATTGCTCTCCAAAATCCGACCAATCTGTTTTCATCTTCAGTCTATTATTTACTGCACAGTGTATTGAAACAGTGTTTTGAAATACAATTGACTTCCTAACTTCTTTTGAAGTTTTTATGTCATAAATTGCAGTCCTTGTCAAAAAGAGCAATATTTGGCTCTCGATGACAATTCTTTTGTTTGTATTGCTTTGTAAGTAGATTCAAATATACCTGTCTATTAAAGAGCTTTCCTTGAACACAAGTGCATGAATCAAATGACTCAGTGAAGTGTAAAGCAGAATTCCTCTCAGATTGAACCACTAGGCTGGGACAGAGCAGGTATTTCCGTCCTGAGAAATTTGTTTCATCATTTTGACATTTTGTTTTCAACTAAAACTTTTTTTACTTAAAAATATTGAAAATACCTCCTCTTAAACTCTTTTACTTTCCTCTCCTCTTTGTTGCAATGCTTCCAGAGAGCCATCATTTGTATTCCTTGCATTCCCCTGCTGCCCAGCTCCCCGTGTGGAGCAGCAGGTTACACAGCTGTCATCCTCTGAAGTGCTGTCTCTGGAGGAGAAGCAACCCCAGACTCCAAGTGGTACCCGGGATGGAGGAGGTGGAGACACTCAGCAGGGGAACTGCAGTGCTCTTGTGGCCTTAAACACACCATGCCTGAGAGCACAAACAAACAGCTTCTGACTCATTCTGAGAAGGGCTATGGTGGTGCATGTGTGTGAATTAATCATCTAAATTGTGCCCAGGAATTAAACATTTTCCGCTATCCTAAAGGAAATCTGTTTTCTAAGCATTATGCTGTCATTTTTCTTCAAAAATTCTCATTTTTCTTGTGGAAACTGTGGTCTCCTCTGGAGTAATCTATAGAAAATTCCTGAGCAGCTTTACTAAAGCAAGAAAAGATGCTGCTTTTACCTTTAGCCAGCCTGTCTACTGCTTTACTCCACTTAGTAGAAACTTCAGTGGCATCGATTAGATAGGTATCTCAGGCAGGAAGGTGCATAATTCATAAAGGTTAAGGTGACAGAATTTGGAATCGCAAGTGTTTTCATCTTATTGTGTCTTTTATATGCCTTGAAGTCTGGAACTAAGGGATTTTTTCTGATGTACATCTGTCTAAGACAAAAATCGAGCTATTGTCCTCTGTTTATTCTGTAGATATTCTCATTCAAACATTTTTTACTTATTAGCCAGCATCTCATGCCTGTTCCTCCTGCTGTTGCTGAGGGTTGGATAGGAGTTTTCTCTCCTGTTGTGTCTTTGTAAATTGGATCATCTTGTGATACTGAATCGTGCTGGTTGTTACTGGCTAAGCAGCAGGTTCCTCCTAACCCTCTTCCATGTGGGGTTGTGTTTGATGGGGTTCTTATATACTTTCCAACCACCTTGTAATCTCAGTTTCATCTGCAACTTCAAGCTCTCCTTTGAATACGACATCAACTACATTGTCAAGGCTTCTTTTTTTCATCTGTGCAGGAATTCAGCGAAATCTCAGGTCTTGCTGTCTCAGCAGGACACAGAGGGTTTGATTTATGTCTGGATAACAGCACAAGCTGAATTATTGCAGTAGCTGGATCACAGCCTCCCAGATTGGCTTCTACAGGAGATTCTGAAGTTTGTGCAAAATCCACTGTATGTGCTAAAGGACAAACAGTTATGTGTGTCTGGAAATGAGCACACCACACCTACACAAGGCACCAAATTATGGAGTGTGGCACTATTTAAACCTAAAAAGTTTTAAATATGTTTCCCTCCCTATGTGCCTGTGTGTGGGACTATCTCAGTGTTTGTATGATGTAGGAATGAATTCCCTGAGCATAACACACATCAGTGAAGAGGTTTGTCTCACCTTTGCTCACTTACTGTCCTTGAGTCACTGCTGGTGTCATGTTGCTGTTTCCCTCTGGTGCAGAAACTCTGGTTCCTTTCACAGTCAGTCCTAAGTGACCTGGGAATCTCCTTCAATTGAGGCTAAGTGTTTCAAAGAAAATAAGGTTTTTTTGCATTCACCACTTTTATGATTACTGCTCAGCAATTAAATTAATCCTTTTGATTTATAATTGCTTAGTTGTGCTGCTGGTGAATCAACTAATGACTGCAGATGTATTGCTCTGGGCATTCCACTTTGGGTACTTTATTTACAGAAATGTTGGAAATCTTGAAACATTGGTCCCATTAAATGGGATGCTGGAAACTTTCAGTCATCTTAAGTCACCCATTCCTTTGGAAGACTTAACCAGTGTGTCTTCACCTCTCCACCAATTACATTTGCAAAGATGTGTTTGACAGGGAGTTTTTAGCTGCAGTAATGTAGCCTTACCTACCATACCAAGGCAAAGATTTGTAATTTTGCACAAATCAAAGTACTCTTCATCTGCCAAAACTTTGCTAATGCAGATTTGACAATTAAAACTACATTATTATCTACAAAGAATAGTTTATATGGCACTGAAATGACAGCATCTACTCTTTTGAGTACAGAATTAACTTTCTGAAATGAGCAATTATTATATTTAATTCATTTATACACTAAGATTAATTAAAAATAATTCCTTTAAGTATTTCAGGACTGTGAGATGATTTTAAAAATTATTTTAATAGAGGAATTTAAACTTTTACAGGCTTACAGTAAGTACATTTAAATTTTTTCATAGTGTTTTTAACAGCTAAAAGTTTCTTCTTCAGCAGAGATTCTTCTTTCTTTCAAATGCAAAATACATACCCCATGTTTTTCCATTTGCATAAAGCAGAAGACACAGGTGTTTTTTTTTTTTGAAAAATGCACTATTCAGAATAATTATTACATCCTGTTGGGATGGGATAGGACTGGAAAGATGCTGCTTGTTTATCCATGAGCACTGGGTCTCCACACACAGCAGAGGATGAACAAGGCAGAAGGTCAATTCCAGCACACCTTGACATCACAGCTTTTTAAGGGCAGAGTTAAGGCATAGTGTGTACCATGTTGATCCATCTCATGTGTGACACCAGGCCTTTCTAGGGAGGATGTTGTGACTGTCCTCTCTGCCTGTTCCTGACTATAGGTGTTGCTGATATTTAGGTTAAGGACAGTGTCACTCACAACTCCATGCTGGTTGAGACCAATATTAGGCTGTGGGAAGGGAAGTCCAACACAGCCTGCAGCTTTCTTACCCACTGTATAGCCACCCAGTGGCTCTCAAAGTGGGCTTCTGTCAAAAAAGAGCCTGACTTCAAGATAGTCTTAAGGCGGTTGTAGTACCCTGCACTGTGATAAAGCAATACAGCTGGGAAAAAGAAAAGTTTTAAAAATTAAAATAACAAAATTCAGAGCTTTAGACAGAACTATTGCTGATCACAGTTATATGCCAAATGGTTTTCACCACCACAGATGCCCTCTCTGCCTGTGAATTTTGCACCTTAATATGCATATATCTCCCTAAATCTTTGACTCTAAATTTGTAATGCTTCTTTTCCAGATAATTAAAACGTCCTTGCAATGCTTTTGCTGTAGCCTTCTGCTGAGAGTGTCAGCTCTAGTTTTAGCCCTTTTGCAGTGACACTTTAGTTATACAGTTCTGTGCAGTCGTGCTCTCAGGTCAGCCCTCCCATGGAAAGCTCAGTCAGTGTGGGCTCTACAGGAGGGATGGAGATGAGGGGCCCTGTAAGCTGGTACTGATTTGAACACACTTCTTGCACTTAACTCAGTGAGGAGCATTTGAAACTCCTGCCTGTAAGCCTCAACTTATCTTGTAGAGGTACACGAGTTGTTAACAACCATAAATGTTTCCAATCGTTATGTAAAACCAATCTGGAGGTGTTAAGTGTAATCAGCTGAGGGTAATGATACTGTTAGGTGGGCTTTTAGTCAGGTGTGCTCAAACAGATGCCCCAGAGAAGCAAATAAGACACTGCGATATGAAGGAGTTACTATGAGTTAAAACAGTGTTG
>JAWWEW010000169.1:6726691-6766075 GCA_035583185.1 Anabacerthia variegaticeps
GTGCTCAAACAGATGCCCCAGAGAAGCAAATAAGACACTGCGATATGAAGGAGTTACTATGAGTTAAAACAGTGTTGATCCAAACCCTTGGCTCCAAACATTTCTTAATATGTTTAGCTTAGGGCCCATCTCAGATAAGAGAGCCAATAACTAAGCCGGTATATTGTCCCCCAGTGGAATTCAAGATTGCTGCAGGTTTCTGAGGTAAATACTGTGGGTGAACTATTAATGGTGTTCAGTAATTTCCTGACCTTGGCTAATAGTGGTAACTGTAATTGGGTCTCTTGCTGCAGGGTATGACAGGGTCTCCTGGAAAGTCACGAGTTTGTCCTTTCCTGGTACTCACCTTTCACTGAGACCCTGGTACTGCAGGACTCAATAGGCAGCTGGTTTGATCTGTGCCTTGTCAGGTGTGTTCCTATAGCATTAGAGATAAAAAAACGATTCCAGAGGTAGAGTTCAGTACTTTAAACAGATAAAATAAACCCAAATTTAATACTACGACCAATATTAAGTTTATTTTCCTCAATTTAAGATTAAAATTTAAGGTGTATTTTGGGAAGTTTCTCTAAACATAGAGTTTTGGAGACAGAGGTTTCCAATTTCAAAGCTAAGTTGTACCTTGTTTAAAAGTAGCAGACAAAAAATTCCAATTTTGTTGCAAATAAAGAAGGGGAAACCTTGTAACTCTTGTTTACCTTGTTTTGCCTGTGTGAGTTTGTAATTTCAGGACTGGAGATTGATAGGTGTTTTTATCATTGCCTGTTATGCTCATTAAAATACAAAGCACACTACTTGGGCTTTGAACTTGCTCTTATTTGCATTCATATATAAACATATGTAAAATGTTATGAAAATATCAATCCCTACAGGCAAGATAGGGAACATATAAACATATGTTTAGACTCAAGCCTGGAAGCATCAGGCAGATGTTTGAGGGATGGTGTGCTGGTGAAGTTCCTTCAGTCTGCCATCACAGTGGAGGTAAGGGATGGACATCCACTAGGCAGCAAAGGCACAAGGGTTGGTGATGTGTTGGAAACCACGTAAATGCCTGAGAATGGTCATTCAGGGATTAGGGCTTCTCACCCCCAAAAAAGGTGGGATCAGTAGCCCAACTGGAGGACACCTACACCAATGCACACAGCATGGACAACAAACAGGAAGAGATGGAAGCAGTTGCTCAGAAATAGTGATGTCAGTAGGACCAGGACAGTGTGATCATCCCCCTGGTGAGGCCACACCTCAAATCCTCTGTTCACTTTTGGGCCACTCACTACAGGAAAGACATTGAGGTCTTGGGGTGTGTCCAGGGAAGGGCAATGGAGCTGGTGAAGGGACTAGAGAACAAGACCCTGAAAGGGTTACCAAGTGTTGGAACAGACTGCTCAGGGAAGTGACGGCATTGGCATCCCTGGAGATGGCACCAGGGGACAGGGTGGACTTGGCAGTGCTGGGTTAATGGTTTGATTTGGTGACCTTAGAAGTGTTTTCCAACCTCAAGTATTCTATGACACAATATATATGTTTGAAATCACTTTCAGTGTGGTCTCAGAGCTTCAGAAGCAATTGTGAGATAATGCGCAAGCTGAGCCAGTTCTTGTTTATTTGAAGAGCTGGTTAAATGATATGGTAGGTTAAGATGTGCAGAAGGAGGGAAGGGCCATAAAGTTTAATGTTAACCAACATCCTTCCTGCCTTATTAATCTACATATTACAGAAGAACTTTTCTGTCAATCTCCTGTTCCAAACAAAGCTTACATCTCAAAGCTTCAAATTGAAGAAGAGACAAAGCCTGATTTGACCCCCATATGCTTCAGAGTAAATCAAGCATAACTTTAAGGAAGTCAGTGAGCCAAGCTCTTATGTCATACAGATTGGCACTCAAGCTATTTCAGTTTATATTAAGTTAGAATCAGCTGCAATTAAGAGCCTAGCAGTCAAGTAAGTGTGACTAAAATCAGGTCAACAGACTAGAAACCTTAAATATTTCCTTTTTCTCAAGCTGTTTAAGGACAGCTTTGAGGCAGTTCCATGAAGGGCAAGGTGGTGACATTTCTACAGGTTGATGCTGGTCTGGGTGAAGGCAGGAGCCTGGCCCTGTAGCTCTGTGAAATTGCTTTCTTCTGTCAGTGGAAATCTCTTCAGCATACTCTTGTTTCTGGTTTTCCTGGGTCTCCATCAGAGAAAGAAGTGTCAATAGGTTAAGCACATAAGCCTTTTCCAGTGTTTTGAACAGATTGCTTGGTTTGTATAGCAACTTCAGAAATCAAGTGCTCAGTGCAAGTATCCTTCCAATCATCCTAAGGATTCAGTCTGCATTCAGATGTCTTATAACTGTAGGTATTACAAGTCCTTTCCTGTAACAGTCAACTGAGAGCATGAATTTTTTCACCCCTTGGCTACACAGTCCTTGAAACAACTTATGGTGTCTTATCTAAACATCCCTTGCGCAGACTCTGATATGTGAGTCAAGAGGATGAGTGTCACACAAGATAGAAAATGTGTTACGTTAAATTTTCCTTTCCTTCAGAGAAAACCTATAAAGAGTGAAAATTACTAATTTCCCATTTTCAGTTTCCATAACAACAGTAATGATTAGAAAGATATATTTAACTAAAACTGCAGAGATTCTTTACAGTTTATTGGAGGAGACCATTTCTTTCGCATGGAGGGCATAAGACTTTCCAACATCAGCATTTTTTGCCACTCTTTGTAGGAAATGAGTTCCAAGAGCATGTGTTGAAGTGACTGGGCTTGGACATCCCTCAGTGTCTGTGCCTTGTCCAGTCTGTGGTGCTACACGCTAACTTGGCACGGGAGGAAATCAAAGTGTCAGGATTAATGGTGCTGAGTGAAATGGTGTTTGCGAAGTTACTACCTGGTATTTGTCTGCATTGGAAGGACATGTACATGTCAGATGGTGCTGTTTTGCTTGACTCATAAAAGCCCTGTTCCCATGCCATTTGCCAGTAAGGCCTTCTTAAACTCCTGAAGGGGAAAGGAGGGAGCTCTGGAGTGCCCTCACCTCCCACAGACATCTACCCTGTATCTGTTTCAGTTGTTCACGTACCTTGAATGTACACAGGATGGAGCTGGGAACTAAACAGATGTGATCCTTTCATAGAACATCGTGTGTTCTGCCTTGCTGAGGGAAGGATGGTACCTTGGAATAATACTCTGCCCTTAAACTTTCCAAAGCTCATTTCCATAAGGCTGAAAAGTAAAGAAATAATGTGACAGTGCCGTGGTTAACTTGGACGAGCTGTGTTGAATTGAACGAGTAACTGGTGTTGTTTAGTTACTTGGTGGGTGTTAAATGTTCCCAGTGTGCACCCAAGATGTAGCAGAGACGTGTGGTGGGGAAGGCAATTAGTTGTGCAGAGGAGATAAGCAGTGAGCTGGCGCTCCTTTTGTACACCTAGGGAATAGCAAGGTAATACACCCTGTGCTTCATTTCACCTACAGTGCTTTCTCAGACCCACTAATTTCTGTGTGTTCAGTCTGAAGATTTCCTCAAGAAACAGATTGATTTACAGGCAGCCCTGGATTTTCAATATTGCATTGGAGAGGGAGTTTGCACAGATTGAAACAACAAAGAACAAGGCAACGCTGAATCCACTGAGTACAAACATGCCTCAGTGAATAGCACTCCCTAAGCTTATTTAGCACTGTGTGCTGCAAAATATGCTAAACAAAGAACAAATTGCTGCTCTAAAGAGCTTGCAGACATAAGAACCTGAATCCAGATGATACAGTGAATAATCTGTGCCAGATAAGCCTTCAGCTGAAATGTTCAGTTCTTAATTGCAAGGAGCAAGGAGATGTAAGTGGGAGTTATGTGTATATCATTAGCAAGAGAACAAATGTCTCCAGCTTTAACTAATGTTGACTACAATAAATTAAAATAAAAAGGAACAAACTGACACTTGATTTGAAGCCTGAGATGAGTGTTAATTTGAATTTTCTTGACACACCTGGCTTGTTTCATAGTCTCAGGATTACTTAATTGGACTCTTTGTGCTTCAATTTTTTTATTTTAAGATATGTCAGGTTATTACAAGTTCTAGAACAAAATAATGCAAAAACCACCCCCTTTCATGTCAGATACTGTTAGAATTTGATACTCCATGGCTTCAAATGGAGTTTGACTCACCCTGCTTGAACATCCCCAGTACAGCCTCTGCTTTTTTTCTATCCAAGCATTGCCTTCAGCTCTTCCTTCAAACATGTTGCTGCTGATAGGTTCCTTGTGCTGTCTCTGAGGTGAGGATTTTTTGGGGGATGACTTGCTGCCATGGAAGTTCAGCTTTTCAAAACTGCAGAGTGGGTAGGGGAGAGGATTTGCTCATAAGTAACTTCTAAATGGAGGTGATTTTCTAGGAAATATGTTCATTTACTGCTGCTCAGCCTTGATGGGAGGGAGAGATACGGAAATATCCACAGCAGGGAAAGTATATTTAAATATAAGCCAAAAGCTTTGACGTTACACTAGTCAGGGCAGCATTGCATTAACTTGATTAAGTTGCTTTCTTGATACATCTCAAAAGCTCATGTAGAAGTGCTGCTTAGGCACCCATTGAAATCAATTTTAAGGAATGCCAGAGAAATGATAAGGTGAATTATACTCTGTTAAAGTACAAGGATAGACCATTCAGAGTGTGCGTTTTCATATTCCAGTCAGGTAAGAAACTTCATTTTCTAGTGGGAAATAGAATTAACTTCTCTAAGACCTCTTGAAATCTCTTGTTCATTTAAAGTTTGTATTGTCTCTTCCCTGATTTAGTGCTCTCTCAAGCTGAAGTTCCTCTCCTGCTGTGGGGAGGAGAATACAATATTTAGGGAGAGACCGTAGACTGACTCTTAACTCTCCATGTTTGGGGAGTTTGCAGGTTGAAATGCTGTCATATGTAGTACCCAACATTTCTTATCCCATTCCCTTCACTGGAGCTGATCTTTTCATTATAACATATATTGTAATGATGGGTGGTTATGGGGATGATAAATCTCATGGCTGCTTTTTCCATAAGTATTCTGAGCAGCTTGACTGTAAATTATGTCAAAAATGTGTCCTTTGTCCCTAATCCTGCCACTTTTAAAAAACATTTTTTTTTAAATGCAACACTTCTATATCCTATAGCATTGTCTAATTCAGAGTTCACTCCTTGCTTCCATAAGCTTTTAAAGCAATAACATTGACAGTTCAAGCAAGCAGAGTTATTCAATTCTGTGCAGACCCTGGGATACAGTGAAATTATGATGTCAGGAAGATTCAAGCCTTGCTTTAGTCAACCGAAAATATTGACAGAAAACAAATAAAACCCAGCTTTTTCTAGTGAACCCAAACATCTTTTCTCATGCACTCAAGAGTTCTTCTTGGACATGATGATGTGAGTTGAGAACATTGTTTTATCAAATGCCATTCCAGCTGTAGAATTCCATATCATGCAGTTCAAACCACTCTTAATATTTTGGTTTCTTGTGGTTTTTCTATGATGCCCACTATTGCAAATATTTCTGAGATAAATAAGCAATAAACCTGTCACTGAATGAATTCCGCTTGTTCAAAGAGATAATGATTGTCCTTGTTACAAAAGCTGTACCTTCAGCTTCACAAAAGACAGAACTACAGCAAGAGAAATTGCACTCATAATGTGTTTCTCTAAGCACTGGTATTTTAAGCCTGAGCTTTTGACAAGTGTGTGTAACAGGTACAGCACTTCAGAATGTTTTTTTTTAATGATAAAGTAAATAAGTAAATGAGCATAGCTTAAAAATTGGAATATTTTCCCATCTAATTTGTTTAATTATTCATTTAACATATCAATATTTTACAGCTGAAACAATGGAATGCTTGATGAAAATTAGTCTTTGGATTCAACATGCCTATAATTAAATCAGAACTGATGAGCTTAGGGAAACTTTTGCCATGTTGTCAACAAGAGCCATGGGAGGGCAAAATGGTTAAAATTGTGTCTAAATGCATCCAGTAGAGACAGGGATGCTACTTGCCAGTAATTCCACTAGAGTTTGAGGAGAGAAGGCGTATTGTATTGCAAATTGTGCCTATTTTCTTCAAAGTATACAAAATGCAAGTTAAATGGGAGTTACTTGGAGGGTGAGCTTTGTTCTGAGGTGCACAAATGGGATGGGACTGGAGTATTTTTAACCCTTGAACTATTTTGCAAGTGGAGGAAGCCACAGAGGTGACAGGTTGGCATGAGCACCACTGACCAAAGTAGGCAGTTACATGGGCTGCTCACCTGGCACACTCGATACGAGTTTAAGTGTGTAATGGTATCATTTGGTCAATGGACTTGTGCTTACAGCTTCATGGGTGTGTGAAAGCAATCAGGAAAGGAAAACAAGGCAGCCAGCATCTGTGTGGGGCCTTTCAAACAGCAAACAAATGGCTAATAATCCACTGACCCAAACCAATTGCTGCCAAATGGGCACACACAGACTGTACCCAATACCACACAGTGGGGAGAGAGGAAAGCCACCTCTATCAAGCTGCAGCATTTCCACACATATAAAGAAGGAAGTAAAGTCAGTATTTTAAATATCATTAAGTTACAGTTTTATGGATGAGTACGAGCCTGTGAGTTACATGGGAGGCACATTTGATACGGTGGAAGATATCATTTGGTCAAATTAGGAGGCCTGGGGCATGACCAGTTATCGTCGAGGCCTCTCTGAAAAGAAGTGAAATGAAGTTTTCACAGGAATCCCTGTAAAAATAGGACTACCAAAGGAACACCACTATCATCATGGGCTACTACCAGAGGATGGTGGTTATGGGATGCCTTGGTTCAGGTACAGGCCTTGGGTTTTGAAGGATTTTGCTGCCTTGGAAGAAGAGGAAAGGTCAGAGCTATGAGAGGGCTTTGTCTTCTTGTGGATGTCCTTGCTGTAGGTCTGAAACACACAGGTACCTGGGGAATGGACTCCCCTACTTGTCCTGTAGCAAAGGTCCCCAGCCTGGCCACAGCAAAGTGATCCAGAAGAAACCCCCAAGTGAGAATTGGGAAAGCTCTGCAAGAGATGTCTCATAATTGGGGCAGCATCTCTTGAAATTGGGCCACTGTTCATTTGCTTAAAATGCAGACAACTTGCAGCTCATGCTGAAACTTCTCATATGATAAATTGGTCTGTCTTCTAGATTGTTTGGCAGGCACCCTTCTGTCTATGTTCTTGCTTGAAGGAAGGAGATAATGGTGTGTTTTTTACTGTGATTTTCCTGCTTTAAATTTGATACTTTTAGTATTTTCTTGTTTTTTATTCTGTCCATTCATCATTGTTTTATCCCTATAAAATAGGGATAAAAGTAATCTTAGAAGCAAGGTTTATACATTTTTTCCCTACTATGATGCTTTTCTAGTATTTGAGATAGAAAAGCCTTGCCAAACTTATTTTCAGACCGTTTTCCTCCATTTTCTTTCCCTTCCCTATTGGCAGTTCTAGGCAGTACAGAACTGGAAAATGGCACTAAGAAAAGGCCGTGTTGGCTGCAACCCTAGCAAGGCAACTTTCCTGCATTTTCTATCAATCCCAAATTCCCAAACAATGCCAGGAATTAGAGTAATTCAGAATATAGAGCTGAATTGAAAGGGCAGCTGGCTTTTATCTCTGCACAAGGCTAACCCAGATTTCATGTTACTAAACAGATACTTCAAGTCATATTAGAAATTTCTAACATCTCTAGTCAGGCCTTGTAGTTCTGTCAAAGCTGCTTATATGATTGTGGCCATCTGTGAATTGCTAACAGACTTTTTGAGCTCACGGCATATGTTTGTGCAAACAAATACAGAGCACAGAAAAATGTGTATTAGAAGGGTGATGGAGAAAGGGATTGGCTCATCTCTTTGGTGAAGGCTCCAGGACTGGGCTGGACTGTGGTTGGGTTTAAACAAATCTGCTGTATAGCTCAGAGCTTTAGGGCAATGGCTCTCTGCTTGTAGATACAGCCTGGAAGAGTTGATAAATGAGAAGATAAATGAGGATTAAGGTTTAGAAGCAAATTCTGCCAGTTTTTAATTTTGAACAGTGCAGCGTTAACCTAGCTTTTACTGTCTGGAGTGGAGCAGCCAGCAGATAACCTTACTCTCCTTTTAACCTTACAACTAACTCAGCAGTCTCAAGAGCTGCTTCAGCAAGCAGAATCAAGCATCCCTTATTAGTTCCCTCCACTGACTGAATTAGTGAATGAAATGCTGTGGCCTTTATTATTCAGGAGGTCAGGCTTGAAGATAATGATGGTCCTGTTGCCTATGAAATCTAGTGCTTCTGCAGTTCTATAGGGTTAAGGATCAGAAACTGGATTTTGGTGTCATGCCCTGTGTTATCTTTCCTTGTTATTCAGCTCTGTAATGCTATGAAGCCACAATGGTGCTATTCCCAGAGGGAAAAGAGATTTGTGGGATTTTATTTTGCTTTCTAAGACAGCAACCAGGGAAAGTAAGATCTGGCATAACTTTGCAAACATGATGGGCAGAATGGAAGTGAAAAAGAGAAAGGAGTAATTAGTGTCTGCTTCCAGTAATGGTTGTCCTTTTAGCGTGGCTAATGCCATGTATCAGTTTCATCTTCTGGCTGGTAGTTTATACCTTTTCTGGAGTGCTTTGCTGTCCTTTGAGTGTGCTCTGGGGACAGGTTATCATTATGGTATGTCACTTCTATTGTATGGGTAGAAGTTACTATCAATAGTTTGACGTATAGCCAAACTTTCATCATTCCCAGTGCGAAGAGTGGCTGGAAGCAGTAAATGAACCTGGCAAGGGAAGCTGTGGGAAGGGAAGCAGGGCACTTTAGGGAAGAACCCAGGCAGAATCGTTTCACCATCTCATGCAGCAGCCAATTGCCTTGAGCTCCTCTTCTTTCCCTGATGTTTGGGATGGAGGGAAGAGCTGCTGCACTTTTAATAGAAACATACCAGCTTTAAAATTCCTTTGACTTTTAGCTGGAAGGATAGGCTGTGCCCAAAATATTAATTTAAACCCAAGATTTTTTTTAAAAAATATGAATAGAGAATGAGTGAGAGGGCCATTTCAAAGAACAAAGATACTTTATATTTATTTTGTGTTAAGCTGGTTTGTAGAAAATCTATCTGTTCCTGTTCTCTCTGGAGCAATGCATCAGATTGTGACTTGTCTTGTCTGCTTGCATTAATGGCATTGCTTTATGATAAATTTTATAACACAGTGTGACTCATCTCAGTTTTCTCGTGCCTTCAATGCAGGACTGTCACAATGAAACCTTAAAGAATATGTGTCTTTTGATTCACCACTCTATCAGCACTGTGCTGATCCTCCAGTCATTTTTAGAGCTATTTGTTTTATCTTTGCCTTGTATTGCTTTGCTTTTGCTTTTAGAATCCCGGTAGAATTTTCAAACTGATCTATCAAAGACCAAGGAGATCTGGTATGAATAAAAGAAAAAAAGGAAGAAGAAAACTGAGGCATTTGAAACATGTCAACTTGTTGTATCATGTTCTTCACACGGGGGCCAAAACTCAAGAAGGAAAGACAGGGAAAATACACAGCTTGATTTTTAACTATGACTTTTCCAAGACAGGAAAGTGTTCCTGGGAAACTCTTGCTGAGGACTGTCCCAACCAGGGCAGACCACGCTTAGATTAGTCTAAGATCAATGTCTTTATCACTTTGTGTTGTGTTCATTAGAATAAGAGAATATAATTCTCTAGCTCTCTCTTATGATATAAAATACCAGATGAAAACCTATGAATTTGCTTGCCGAAATATGTCAGATTTTTATTTATAAAGGTCTCTGGCATTTCCCAGTTCAGCACAGGATAATTCTGAGATGTGTGCTGAGACTTTTTTTGCTGAACTCCATTTGCAGTATTTAAATCTACTGTGAGATATCTTTGCTTGTGCCATTGACATAGTACAGAAAAACTACCTTTTTGTAGGAGAAGTGGCAAAAATGGTATGAACATGTGCTGGAATAGGAGATTTTTTCAAAGAGGAGCTATAGGGCATGAGTGGGGTGAGCACAGAAACACAAGTTAGGATCTTATCCTCACACTGACTTTCCAGCTAGACTTTCCATATTCCAGAAGTAATAATACTTAACCCACAAGGACTTGTGAATCATATTCGAATGAAATGGCAATGTATGAATACCCTGCCAAATTTCTATTAGCTATTTTGAAGTTATAAATTTTTTATCATATAAAGTATGCTAAAATTGTTTCCATCTCCTTCTTGCCTGTTTCATTTTAAACAATGTTGACAGCTGGAGCTGGTAGAAGTATTCTGAATTAAAATTAAAAGTCAGTGCAAAAATAAACTGAACTGTTTCCGTAAAATAATTCATTCATTTTGTTGATGAAGTCCATTTGCAATACACTCTAAGTCTTCTTAAACAAAGATAACAATATAATAAATCTCCACAATGTTCTGACACCTGAGGCAGGCATTTCTTTATAAAATTCAGGGGATAGACTGTCCTCTCATATTCTGTCTCCTTCACTTTCTGTATGTACACACATACACATAATTATAAATGACACGTCATTTTTTGAGGGCAGAATTTGGTTCTGAGTTAGGTGCAGTGTGTCTGTGGAACTAATGGCTGTAATATTTCTTTTGAAATGCTATATTCTTTCTTCTGTTTCTATTTTTTTTTGCCCTCTAGGTAAGCAAAACCATTTATAGTCAAGTGATATCAAGTAAGACATGACTATAGTGATATTATAAGTTAGGAAAACTGAAAGTTGAAGTTAAATTTTTCAGATTACCCTCCGCTCAGGAGTCAGTGCATGCACTGTTGACTAAAGAAGAAATCACTCTGAAAAAAGAGAGGCACGTATTTTGGTTAGAGGCCTTGTATACATACAAGGTATGCATGAAAGTGGCAAAGGACTTAATTTTACTGACAAAAATAGTAGTTTTGGCACAAAAGCCTTGACATTGTCGCATTTGAAGAAATACCATTGCTCAAAAAGCTTGTGTGTTAGACTGGTAATGAATCTATCTTGAATATCTAAGGGTAAAATGAAAATCAGATGGAAGCGTACATGGAGGTTCTCTGCAGATCTTTTCCCGTGTGTGTCAGAAGTGGGATTCTCCACATACTGAGGAAAATACACTTGGGTGTCATTTCTGGTGCCCTGCATGCACTGTGCATTACAGCGTGTAGGAAAAGGTCTTAGAAATGTCAGAATGGAAAATTCTCTTGTGCTTTACAATCTTTGTGCCCTTGTGGGGTGGTATCCCAAGACCGAGGGGATGCATCTGTATGCACACGGGGTTCCCCACATCCCTGTGGGTTTCCCAGTTTCAGCTGCAAGAATGGAGGAGACACATGATAACAGAAAGGGCGACCAAGAGAAATGTTGCTTTCTTTGGGACTGGAGAGGTTCAGCTGTCACTGTCCTGAGCTAGGTACGGTCCCTGCCTGTGTCTGGGTGTGATAGCTTTTGTATTTGTGCCAACTAGAACTGTGAGTCAAGAGCTTCTGGGGCTTAGAAAAGGCATTTTGGCATTAAGTAATACTGTTTTCTCAAGTGGGATTTATCCCCCTGATGGACCAGGGACTCAGAGATGCTGTTCCCTGAATGCTTCTCTCTGCCAGTCACGTTGTTTGAGCCAGACACCTGTGGAACTTTTCAATGGAGCTGTGTGAGAGAGGGGAGCAAAGCACATATAAGAGTAATGAAAAGTTCTTCATACTGTGGCCCTTGAAGGGAGTCATGTGTTCATCTTGACCTCCCCAATTTATTCAGCAAACCTTTAAAAACTAATTTAATATTACTTAGATCACTTCTTATTTGTGCTGAAAATGTCTGTAATTGCATTTGATGCATTTATAGAATGTAAATCTGTTAAAAACAGCAAAAAATCTAATTGAGAGAGATGAGTGTCGAGTCAAACTTAGACCAATCTAATTTATTCTTTTTAATTCTTTATGATTGCCTACCTCACTGAAGGTCCTTTTGCATCCAATAATTTGTAACTCCTGTAAAGATATAACATCCTTTGCTTGGGCACAGAAGGCACTGTATTAGCAGAAAAATGTAGGCTGCCATCTGAGGCTGTACAAGTGACAGTCTGATGCTGGGCCAATAGCCTGGGAGTTGAAATCTGGACTAGGCTCTTGGAGGCCAAAAGAAGCTTTGCTCGTGCATGTGTGTGTTTTGTCCCTGCTGTTGCGGTGGCAGCTGCCACTCTCTGTGCTGAGAAGTTGTGTGAGTGATTCACAGGCTCAAGGCAGGAGTCACGATGGTGGCTTGTTCTTCAAAAACCCCCACAGAAGCCCTTGAGTTGCAGGCTTTTCAGTGGGGTGTGTCAGAACTCTTCGGTTTCTTCTCTGTCATTCAGTATCCCATAGTGGGAAGGAAGGAAAGAAGTGCATGGAGCAAGGATGCTGCATGTTGGGGTGAAGCTGTCCCTGGAACCTCAGCTCCTGTGGCATTTAGGATCTGTATTAACAAATGTGCTGTCAGCACAGCACCCATCACATTGGCTTCCAGAAGACACAGCTTCACCATTCAAATGATCCAAAGTCTTTCTTTTAGACTCACTTGGTTTTAGATCTTATTTTTTGCCCCAATCTGTTGAAAGTTCCTGTGTTTCAGAACAAAACCATGTCGGGGGTGCCACTCCTACATGTGGTCCAGGTTCTTCACTGAAGTTCCTGCCCATGTCCCTGAAGAAGGCAGCTGGGCTGTGATCTTTTCTGTATCTGATACAAGTTTTATAATTTTTTGTTTTCTGGCACAGAATGGAAAAAAATAATATGGAATGCAGGAAAACTCCCTTACTGTTTCACTAGAAAATTATTTTGGAAAAAGCTCATTTTTGCTAATGGAAGAGGAGTAATTTGTTGGAAATATAACTTGTAGTTAAAGAAATTCAAATTAACCTGCAGTCAAGAAATCCTTAGTTTATTATAATTTGTTTTGAACAAATTATACAGATACAGATCCCAAGACTATTCCTCTGTTACAACACCATCTTTGCTTGGAAAATGGCAAGCAGTTGAAGATTTAAACTCTATATTGTATAACTGTCATTTTGATATGAAGGTAAAATTTGTTTTCCAAACAAATTTTTATTTCCTAGATTTCATTTCAGTCAAGCCTATGATTTCATAATTCTATCAAATGAATACAAGCTATCTGCTAGTTACTCTTCTCTCTTTCCTGTGGGATTTGCTTCTTATAAAATGCTATTTGTATTCAAATTGTAGCTTCTGGAGTATTTTTACAAAGGAATAAACTGACTGTTGAATTAATGAACCTTGGATTGTGAGAACATACAGTTAAAGACACAATTCAGTGAAAGCCTCCTACTTTAAAAGATAATTGTTACAAAGTTTCCCTGTAATAATGTGTTATCACCGTTACAGAAATATGCAATATTAAATAGTAAAAAAAATTATTAGGTGTTTCTACTCCCAGGGTATGTGTTATCCAAATTTCTGGGGGTTTCAGACCTGGTAATCCAGGTCTGCACAGCTGATCTTGCCCCCCAAACTGAGGGGTACTGTCTGTGTTCCTTTTCCTCCCACACCCCAGCCCTGCCCCAAGGCAGCTGTGGTGGGAATGGGATCTGGGCATTTTGGAAAAGGCAATGAAGAGGTCTTGCTCCTAGCTGACCCCCAAAGAGGCAAATTTATTAAGGGGTAAGACCTTGCTTTCCTCTCCTGTTCTAAGATCACAGGAAACCCAAACTGGGTGTCTTCACCTGCATACAGTTCTCTAAAGCCCCAGTGATCCCTTCTCCCAAATTGCCTACGGGAACTTCACTATTCAATATTTTAATACTTCTGCTATTAAAGGTTTCTTTCTCTGGAGCATCATTTGTTTCTGTTTCCTTGAATTGCTGATTAAGTCTTGCTCACTCAGCCTCCTAGACATTGATTTGGGCAGCAGCCTAGGAACCTGTAGAAGAGCTTGTGCTCAAATTTAGTCATCTTGGGTGTAATTTCTTCCTTCTATCTGGGAGGACAGGTTCTGTGCAGAATTACTTGAGGCCTCTGTGCAGCCAGTGTTACATATACATGGACAGTAGTTGATGTTCTGACTTGAGAAGAGGCTGTCAAAAGAAATTATAAAGTTGTGTTACTTTCAGAGGCAGAGGATCAGACTGCTCTGAGAAGTCTGGAGCTGAGCTGAGCCATAGAATTCACTCTCCTGTGGCTTTAAGTGAACTCCCACCGAGGTTTTCATCACCTTCTCATGTTTCTGCCTCCTGGGTGAGAGGAGAGGAAAAATATTGTTATAGAATAATGTGCTGTAATTCTTAAAGGAGAAATTTTGCTTCAGGGCATGGTGTGAGATAATCAATAGGTTTAATACAGAGACTTTCAGATGTATGTGGAGTTTCTGGATTTGTGTTTGTAAACAAGCAAAGGACTTGCGTGAGGAAACTTGTTGAGTTAGGAATTGTTTGTTTGAGGGGTAGAATGCAGAAAAGTAGGAAAGTCCTCTTTTTTCTCATTGTGCATGAGGTTCAAATAAGGGGGTAAGTTTTACTCACATTAGTTATTTAAAAGAAAGTGGCAGTAATTTTATTTATAGCCCAAATGAATGAATATTGTAAGTTAGGCAAGATTTGAAGCATGAAGTAAAATGCTTCATTCAGTTGGTGTTATGAAAAACAAATAGCTTATTAGGGATAAGTTGTTCCAGGAAGCTACCTTTTAAAAGGAAACAAAATTACAAAGCTTATAATATCTTTTTGGCTGAAGTGATTGCTGGTAAGAGTGAATCAAGAAGTGTCTGGGAATTCAGAGACCCGTGGCAGACACAATTTCAGAGTCAAGTTGCAGAAAATCAAAACAGAAATGTATATTAGTTTTGTCCATTTCATACAGGGGAAAATAAGCCATAGAGGATATGTGCATCATGTGTATCACTAACCTGCCAATACAATAGTTGCAAGAGATGGGATTGGTTTCTGGTGAGCCTTTTGCTCAGCACAGGGACAGTAGCTGCAATATTTCTGTGGTTTATGACCTCTACATGCTCCTCTGCTGACATTTCTGGGATCTATTTTTCACTCTAGCTTAGCAGTTCTCATTTCACAAGAATTGAGTTGGTCTTTTAATCTACCCTTTTATTCCTCTTGTTTAAAACCATATTCAATAATTCCCCTGTAAATAGATTCAAAGCAGGAAAGCAGATGATTTCTGAGCAACTTGAAGTATTGATTGAGCAAATTCCTGGCACAACCACAGCTTGAGCCTGTGGTTCTTCTAGTGGCCATTGCTTGAAGGCAAGCAACACTGGCACCAGTTGAGACAGAGAGTTTTGTTTGTTTTCATTTTAAATCATGGCAGTTTATTTCAAAAATAGTGTGCAAAAGCTGATAAGCTTGCAAGTCCTGTTTTACAAGTGACCTTTCCTGTGCAACATTACAGGAAAGAAAAGAGCTGAATATTTTAATGGGACTTGGGCTACGAAATGGTTGTGGGTTTACTTGCCTTGAAGAACATCACAAGAATCTTTGTCCAAATGAATGAATGATCAGCTCTTGACACATCATAATTATTTAAAAAATTAATTGGCCAGTAAAATTTTTATGGTTCTGTGGACTCTTCAAAATTTGCGAGCATTTCAAATGCCCTTAATTATCTCAGTGAACTCCTGAGACCTCAGCTGGTCTCGTGTCTGCAGGAATAGGCTTCTAAATCTGACTGCTACGAAACCAGGAAAACATACTATTCTTCAGCCTTTCACCCCAATTTCAGATCAATGCCTCTGAAATGTTTTTGTGTTATGGTTTAAAAAAATAATAAATAAGATTGATAATATAATTCTTGGACTGACTGCCGACTCTTCCTCCCTTTAGTCATTAGGAAAATATTTTCTCTAACTGATCGTGTTGTAAAATGTGTTATTTCAAACCACAGATATTGACAATTATTATAAATCAAGCTGAACAGGCATAATTAAAATTTAATTTCAAGTTTGTCAAGGTCTTTGGAAGCATATCCTAAGGGCCATCTGTGTCTAGGTTGTGGCTTGTTTCCAGATGACTTTGGGCCAAAAGTTGACATTGTTGTTGAACCCCCTTTCAAAAACAATTCCCAGGCACTTCAGAGGGGGAGTGCTTCTTAAGCTGAGTGAGAATTGAACAGTTTCTAGAATTTGTCATTAAATATGACTTGTGGGAAGAAATGATTCTAAGAATCGAGGTAATTTTAACCAATGTTGCTCTCTAATTGCTTCTGATTTCCTTTCCAGTGCTGACAAATTTGGTGCCTAACATTGCTACCATGCATTTTCTGACAGCCCAGCTGAGAAGGATGAAATGTCAAGGAAATAATATGACTCTCTAGGGCTTTTTCACTGTGTTTGACATGTGCATCAGCTTGGTGGTTATGTGGAAAAAAGAGAGGCCGTATTTTGAGAGCGGGCTTGAATTCTTGAATTTGCCATACATGTCCTCAGTTAGGTTGCTGAATCTCCCACTCACTTCTCTGGTGCCACATCTTGTCCCGCTGTTTAGACTGAATCAAGAGGACTCTTTCACACACCCTCATGTGGGCATGTGCCTTAAAACCATACCCTGTTGCATCGAACTAATAAAGTGATGCAGTTGTACCATGAGCCCCTGCTAGCTCAGTGGAGCTTTTACGCTTCGTTTCTGAGCAATGTGGTTTGCAAAGTGTCAAATGTTCTTGAAATGCGTTTGGGAATGTACATTTATAGTGAAGACCAAAAATCTGAGTTGAAAGCAGTTTCTTCAGGCTCTGCTTCTACCAACTTTTGTCTATATTTCACTTTTTATTCATTGTGCCTTTTCTCATAGACATGAGCAGCCCATTTGCAGTGTATAAAAGTGTTTCAGCCTGCAAGTTCAAGGCTTTACTGACTCCAGCGTAGTTGTACAGATAATATTCTGAACAGAATTGGCACTAGGACAAAGAACACACAAATTAATTCTTTGTAAGCTAAGACCTGAGCTGATACAGCCCCAAGCAATTATAGGTAGATGCTTATGTAGTTATTAAAATAATTTATTTGTGAAAATAAAAACCCCCAAACCTTTACCTGCTTTTAGCTGTATGTTTACTCTTTTTGAGCTCAAGTGCTGATATAAATTTTCAGCATGGGTTTGCTTAGGAACTCTTACAAGATACAAGTAAATGAGAATTATTATTCTTTCTTCCAATATGGGCACAATCTGACAGTTCTGTCAGAAGAAATTCTTCAAGCAGAGCAGGGAGACAATGACCCATAACTGTGAATGGCTCACGAACAACAATATTTAGCAAGTCATGTCATAATTATCTTTTTTTTTTAACATTCCTTTTTAACTACTTATGTCATACAGTCAAAAAGCAATGGATTACCTATGAGTTAATAATTCTAATGCCCACTCTGTGATTTTGGTGGAAAAAAGCCAGTAACCTCAGAAACCAAAATGAAATCCTCAGAATTCCTAGACCATCTCTTTCTTTTTGCTTTTGAATGTCTGAAAACAACAAAAAGATCCTTGGAAGTATTTATTGCTCAGCCCTATTCCACAACTGTATTTTAATTTTTGAAAATTATGATCTCTGTAGGGACTGGTGATTAGACAAGTGTTCAATATGTTCAATATATTCAAATGGGTACTAAGTGCTACTGCTCATGGATGAGGCATTTTAGTTACTATAGATAGTTTAATGAAAATGTCAGCTCAATAGTCAGTAGCTGTCAAGAAAGAAAATTAAATTTAGGAATTATTAGAGAAGAAATTGAGACTAGAACTGTCTGAAAGTGTCCTATGAAGATATGAAAATGTGTTTGCCATCCTCTTAACATTTTCCCATTGCCAACTTCTGCCAGCCACTTTCAGAGCCTTTGATCTGACCCAGGTTGGCTGTCCTTTCCTTTTCTGATACTGGAAACTCAGACTGTGTTTTGTCACAAATTTTTATCATGTGGTATAAGATTTTCTCTGATTATTTTCTTGTTGATCTATTAAAAAGCCCCCCAAAATATATTGAACAGTGCTGAATATAAGGAAGAAAAGGGATATCTCTTCTCGAAAATATTCCTAATATCCTGTGCCACTTCTGGAAGAGAAAAGTTACATTTGAACTAGAAAATGAGTGTACTCTTGTGATCAGCATGATGGAAGACAATGAAACTTTTACAGTGTGTAATGTCTGGCTGTTGCTTGGATGTCTGCAGCTGCATAGTAGCTTGTAAAATGCTTTTCAGTTACTCTAATAGATAGTATTATATGCAGTTTAAATGAATTTATGCATATTTTGTAGGCAGCAAATATATTATTTAACTGGAAAGTCACCTTGTAACGATGAGCAGTCTTTATACTCTGCATTTGGATATAAGTGCAACATGAAAGACACTCTAAAGCAGCTGCTGAATTCGTTTCTTACACCATGACTCTTCTCCTGCCCTCAGTCACAATCCATAGAGCAGAATGTTTGAGAATGTATTTGGTAGGATGGGGTCAAACAAATTACCCTTAGAAGATTAAAACTTTAATTATTTTGATTAAAGATGAAGATTAACTCTACCATGACTCCAATTGTGTTTATTAATTGTGGTAAAATATCATACAGGAATAAGAACTGGTGGCTGCTTCCGGTTCTGCCCCAAAAATAATGACTGAGTACATATTTGAAGATTGATTTAATTAATAAAATCTGTCACCAGTTAAGCATTAACGAGATAGGAAAGCATCTGTGAAATTGGTGTGGGACAAGATTACTTATCCTGCATTGATAACTGTGCTTGTAACCTGAGAACTTTGTCAGCAGAATTGGCAACTTGTGATTACATTGGCATGGCCATCAGAGTGTTTGAGTGTTGGGTGATTAGAATCGATGAATCTTGGTTAATGGAAAGCCCTCAAGGTTACTCAGTTGTATTTATATCATTCAAGACAATCTCAATTAACTGATAAGAGTGATTTTATTTTTTAATTTTAATTTATTACTCAGTTAAAGATAAAAGTAAGACTTCACTTTGTTTTCCATTCAGTTAAGAGGTCTCTTTAGTGAATTTGACAGTGTTTTTACCTCAGTCATTCACTATAGGAGCCTGATTATGGCCTTGTTTATGCCCTGCATCACCCCATGATCACCCCTGGACTTCTCTGGGTTGCTGCAATTGTAAATGAAGGCAGACTATGGCTCCATAACAAAAATGATAAATGCCATATCAGTTCAGCAGCTAAACTGGTTGCCAAAGATGCGGGTGCTTGAGGCGTTTCATTGAGTTAACTGCTGTTACAGGAGCAACAGACGTGAAGACAGTAATTTCAGCAATTACGATGGTCTGTATGTGAAGTGATTCATAATATGCTTGTTTGTATCTCATCAAAGCAGATACTGGGTGTTATTATCTATGAATGCTAAATGCAGTGATTAATTACACCGACGTACAAGAAAACAAGATAACTTGCATTTTTGTGATAAGAAAATGCTGATTCCCTTTGTCACTATAATATATGTTCTGTCTTCCCTCTCTTGCCTGTTTAGATGTATTGAGATAATACTAATTACTTTATAGTTAGTTATGTGTACAAACGAATATAGCCCAACAAATGCGTGCATTTCAAAGCATCTCTTTTCACTCTGCTGGGAGCAGGAATTTGAAGCTATTAATCTGGATTCACAGTGGAAGAATAGAGAGTCTAATACTTTTCCTATGGTGCCAGGACTGCTGGCATATAATTTAATCCCCTGAATACTGGAAAAATTAGAGACAGAAAATATGTAAACCACCTACTGTCTTTCATTAAGCCGCTTAGAAGTGTTAAGCTTTAACCACAGGGAATTGAATCTGAGATGGGGAGTCCAATAATACCAGATATTCGTGCCAGGCTGGCAGAAGGCCCCTCCAAGGACCATTTGTGAAATCTGGGCCCTTCAGGCTTTTCTGGACCTGCACTTTCACAACCAAGACTGCCTGCGGTTTAGGTAATTCCTACTGCCATTGTGCAGGGTTGTGCAAGTTCTACGGAACTGGGTGGGACACTTGCACAGCTAAATTATCTAGACAGGGAAAATAACCATCATCTCTCTGCTAAAGAGATTATGGGCCTGGTTAAGTTTTAACCCTTAGTATGGGGCCCACAGACAGTGTTATTTTATATCCCATTTCCCCACTGGTACCTCTCAGACTGATTGTTCAGTCACTGGCAGCCTCTGCCACGCAGTGGGAGAGGAGCAGCCTGGGCTGTGCCCACCACGGCGCTGCACAAAGCCTGCACCATACAGAAAGAGGCCTTTTGCAGCTGCAGTTTTACATACTCATTAACCATGTAATCTTTAATTTCATCCACCCTCTAGTTTCTTTAATAGGAATATGTACTTGAGCTGGTCTTCAGAAAGAATGTGGTTAATGCTATTCTCATGCATAATTGTGTAAGTCCGTGGGAAGCACTTTGGTTTATATTCTTGTGGCCAGATATGACTTGGATCATTTTTTATCAGTACATTGTCTGTGGAGGCCAATGTTCCTTCGGAAAGTGGACACTTCACAATTTCATTGTCTATTTGAAGGCGACCGTCTCCGCATCGCACGCACATCAGTTTGAAATATGTCTGAATCAATGCCAGTCTTAATAGGCATTAAAGCCTCAATTTTGGTTTTATAACTATGAAACTGAGGGGAACAATGAAGCAGCACCACAAGCAGCAAATAGGCTATTTTGGAATGCATGTGATGTGAACATATTCTGCAGACTATGTCATGCCTCTAGTGAAGACAAAATAATTTTTTTCAAAATATTTGTTTTAAAAAAAGAGGAAAATATACAAATGAAGTCTATTAAGAAGGTGAATAGCTACCAAATGCATGCTATGCATTTCTATAAGATATAGATACAAATTTACCATAATATACTTGCACTTGCCATGACAAATAGAGTAGCCTGAAAGATGACTGAAAATAGAACAATATGATTAGGGGAGTTAAACCCTGATTTTTTTATGCACTAAAAAATGTAGTGTATGCTCATTTATGTGCAAATGTAATGGAAAAAGGCTGTAGGTAAAGTGGCGAAAGTCTAAACCAAATAAACACTTAATTTTCTTTTATTGTACTTTGTGACTATTAATAATATTACGGTACTGAGGCAGAAACGTTAAACTAAGCAGGGGAGCAATAAATGCTCCTAGACTGTGCAATGCTGTTGATATTAGTGGCTAATAGCTCCAGAGTTCACATAAAATGCAGATTGAAGTACAAAGAAGATGTTTAGTGGAGTCAGCAGTGGCAGTGAACTGTTTACAGGTGAAACTAATAACCAGGGGGCAGACACAGCAGGGGCGTTTTCTGCAAAAGATATAGGAACTTTTTGAAGCACTTAATCAGACTGTCACTGTCCTCAGGGAAGAAATTGCATAATTCCAGTTTATTTCTCTTCAAAACTGGCTTCTGAAATCATTAATTATAACATCCCATGTTTCCACTTATAAATATCATGAAAAATGCAAGGACTATAGGGTATCCTGATAGGAAAAAAGTCCACATTGATATAAGAGCATCATGCTGAAGTTAAGAGAGATGACTTGATACCACGCTGTTGGGTACATGAATGAGAAACTGGATTCATGGTTAATGAACCGTAATTAAGTTCACTCACTGTGACATGCAGAAGAATGTAATACTCGGGACTAGTCACACTGGGTTTTGTTTGGCTTTGCAAATCTGGGCACAAACTGTTTCCCACATCTTTATCTAAGAGAACATAAAGAAAATACTGACTGCAGAAGAAATAAATAGCCATATATTTATTTGAAGAAAGGAGATCTCCTCCTCTTCTGTGCTCTCTATGCTGAATGGCAGAGGGCAATAAAAGTGCAAAACTGACACAGAGTGTTGGACAATGTTCATTTTAACAGTGATGCATTGTACCAGTGTCAGTAGAAGGACTAAAATGAAAATGCTTGTAAAATTATATTAATGTGGAATATGATCATTCAATCCACAAAGTAAAAAATAAAAAATGTTGGAGGAAACACTTTTTGTCTGAAGTGTTTTTATTCAAAACAGTATATAATTATTTTATTGTACAATGTGTTCTGTGTTTATTGGCCACATGAAGAGAAAGTATAATTCTTTTGCTTGATTTTGGTCAGCTTATATGTTTTTGTGGCTTTTCCCCCCTTGATTTGTTTTATGATTGGAATAGTGTGATAGGTTGCCAGAGTCATTAAAATATCTTGTCTGTGTACACGGTTGCACAGTAGATAAATACTGATTATGGCATCTCTCTGAGATGTATTGCTCTTCAAGACAAAGACTATAGTTTAGGGATTGGATGTCCAGCAATTACTAAAACCACAGTGAGGCAAACAAAATAAATTGTACACGTTATTTATGGTCCTATCCAGATCTGCAATGAACAGAGTTGAGTTTCTCAATGCAAGAAGGAAGCAGAAGCTCAAGCAGGAGATTTCTTCAGTGAACAAAGAACAAAGTAAACAAACTTATCCTCTTAGTAGTAATTTCATATAGCAGAAATGGAAACAATAATCTAGATGGTGGAGGGGGATGATTCCCATCACTTTCAATATCAGGATCATTATCCTTTGGAGATGAAAGCGCATCCTGGTCATAAGTACTTAGTGTTTCCTCAGTGACAAAACTCTCCTTCCTGCCTTTCAGAAGTCACTGTCTGTCTTTCCTTTGCCTCATGGTACAAGTGCAGTCCATTAAAATTTTACAGCAAGATGGCGCGTAGCATCTCAGAGCTTCCTTACATGTTCTGGCAAAGTTCAGTTGCCTGGAAACTGCTTGTGAATTTGGGTCAAATTTTCCTTCTCATTTCAGAGAAAAAAAAAAACACAACAAAACAAAACAGCAAAACAGCCCTGTTATTGAGGGAAAAGGAGATGATTTTGTCCTGCTTTTGTGAGGTTTGGTTTTCTCCTCTGCCTTGAGAGCATCATAGCCTCTGAGAGATAGGTCATTATGTTGCAAGGGGCATTCACAGTCCCTTCTGTTGACTCTCCTCTACTTTGTATAAATAATTGACTGTCCATTGGTACCAGAATAGGAATCTAAATATTCCACTACAGAACAAGAAAATCTTTCTGGCTAATTAAGTATTCTATGCAGAGTGGGCAAGCTTGAGCACAAAAGGATGGAGACACCCATTCAAGAATAATTTATCTCAGGCTCGCTCAAATTAGCAGATCCAGTGGCGCCTCCTCTGTTTGCCATTTCAGTCCAGACCACACTGGGGTTCCCAAGCATGGGATGTCTCCAGCGTTCTGGGTGTTATGCTTTCCACGCTTTTATCTCAGGGTGTTGAAACGAATTTCTTATCTGGAGGAATGAGATGCTGACAGGGATAGGCAGCTACAATGCACTGTCACATCAGTACAAGAAGAACCTAAGTAAAATGTGATATTCAGTGAGTATTCAGTTGAAAAAGCAAGTTAGACTTGGCCAGGGCTGTACTAAAAGACACCTCTTCAGGTTCCAGAACATGTTATATCTGAATAAACTGAATGCTGCTTGGCTTGGTCAAGCTCACGATTTCCAACACTGCCAGTCTTAAAGGAGCCTGTGAGCTTTTAAAATAGCAGCATATTTACCACCACATACAAGCCATCTCTTTGTCTAGGTCATTCATTCACATTATTGAAATGATACTTTCTGAGCAATGGCTTGACTCTGCATTTATTTGTGTTCTTAAGCCACAGTCTGTCTGGTATGCTGCATTTTATACCTTTATTTTTCAAATGTCTTCTTATCCTGGTTACATGATAGCACTTGAACTGCAAGTTGTATTCATAAAAACAGGAGGCATTCCAAGAACATTGGCACTTAATATGTTGCAGGTTACAGGTTTTGATTTTAAGCCAAACTGTTGTTGTTTTTGGCAAGTGTATTTTCCCCTGAACCTGATGCATTTGAAATATTGATGCATTAGAATTAACGGTGTGGTTCCAGCTTGAGAGACTTATTCTGCTGGATCACCTGCCTAAATGTGGTCCTTCCTTTTTCATCTCATTAATGATGCAAGACTTTCATGCACAGGTCAGGAGGTGACTTGACCCTCTTTTGCCCTCAGCAGTGCACATTGAATTTGTGCAGAATCAAATGGGAACTCTGGGCTGGAGCATAGATATTAATACAATATTTCAAAAAATGACACACATACTGTTAATTTTAATGCATCTGGCTGTGAAAATAAGGCAGTGGTGCTTCTACAGCTCATTGTACCCTGATGCTCATATCTATTTCATCACCATTTTCCACCATCAATTTGATTCCTTCAACTACCAACACAAAGAGTCTAATTTCAGAGCTGACAAATATATATGTGTTTGCATCAGGGACAAATGCTACAGTTAAAAATTTCTCAGTAATTTTTTTGTTAGTGTTTGAAAGTTAACAGAGTGGGGTTCTTTCCTGTTGGCTCAAAGAGTTACAAATAATAAAATACATTTTACTTAATAACTTAGGGAAATGTGACCTCAAATTAAATATTGGCTATGCAATTACCGTTACAGTAGTTCTGATTATGAGGCTGCATTTCTTAGTCAAAACTTCTGTCCTAAGCAACTAGCTAATGCATTCATTTCAAAAGTGCTTTCAATGACAGAATTTTGAACGTCTTTAACCAACTACAGAAAGAAAAGTTTTGGCTATGGGTTTTATATACTATATAAAGCCCAGCACTGCAGAAAATTTGGAGCTGCAGTATATGAACTTGATCGTTCTTTTGTTTATGTGCTCATCTTGAGTCTGTGCATTCGTCTGTGAGTCCACCTGCCTGGTGCAGCACTTAGAATCCACCGGTACACAGCTGTGTTTGAAAGTTAGCACGAGTGTGCTTTGTTATTTATTATCTGACATGGCTTCTGTTGGACATACCTCAGAACTGACAATAGGTAGGAACGGAGACCAAAGCTGTGAGATACGACTGTGGTGTTTAAGTGAAATTCATCCCATGGTGAGGATGAGAGGTACAATGTCCGTGAATCACTTACATCCTGCTGCTATTCCAATCTGAGGACAGAAGAGAGAATTTAAACACTTTCCTCCTGGCTTTTGTTAACATTCAATTTCTCACAGCTGTGGACTCTACGCTGAACACGCTCATCATTTGGTTCACAGCTTCCCTTTCTACAGAGGTTTCTCATAATACCATGCTGCAAAGAAAAGAACCGAGGGGTTAAGCATCAAAGCAGGGCAGTAGAGGAGGAGGAGGAGAAGGAGAAGGAGGAGGAGGAGGAGGAGGAGGAGGAGGAAAGAAGTAATATTGGAAATTACAGATGACTGGACTCTGGAAGAATGAGATGTAGCAGATTATTTATAGTTATGCAAAACTGGAAGTCAGATACAGCCAGGAATCTGCCGTAGCTGGCAAGGGAAGTGGGACCTGACCCTGCATGAGCAGAGCACAGGATCCCATCACCGACTGAATTAATTCACATGCCTAGAATGTGGGCTGGCCGCTAAGTTTTAATTTTGCTCTTGGCTCTTCTGATGTCTTATGAGTCACAAGTCTTTTATTGGCCTTGTTTTACAGATCTGAGAGCGAGGGAGCAACAGTGTTTACCTATCTCATATGGAAAATGTGAGGCTTAATTAATGTTTGCAAAGACCTGGTGGATCATCCACCAGAAATGTTACATCTGTGCTGTGTTATTCTTATCCATTTCAAAAAGTTCTCCCTCAACCTTTGCTCACCTTCTAATGACCTTTTAAAACTGAGCAAATATTATTGCAAATGGCTCAGGGCTTTATTTCATATGGATTACATACTTTTCAGGACCAGTGATGTGAGGACATATGTCACTTAGGGGCCCAATGAACTTGCATTATGGTGCTTTCATAACAAGTACTGTAAGTTGTCCAGATTTGTATGAGTTGCAGGTTGGCACTTTGAAATGTGGATAAAAACTTCAAGAAGGACAAACCTGTGAATCTGAGCTCACAGTGTACAGGGTGGACTCCGAATGCCGTGAATGAGAAAAAGCAAGTTTTCAATTCCTGATGCTGCGAGACCAAGTGTTTTTCTCAAAGCGTAGTAAAAAACAGGAAATTCTCATTGATGGGAAGAAATACGTCTAATTGACATTACTGATATCCTGTGGAATGGCTTGAATTATTTATGATGGCAAAGTCATTGTTTACACTGTACTCACAAAATGGAGGCAAGGAAGGAAATATGAAGAACAGTGCTCTCTATCAGAAACAATTACCATCTATTTTTAGAGCTACTCTTATAACTCAGAAACACACAGTCTTTATATCTAAGCTATATTTATATATCCACATGTATGGCTCAATGCAAAAGTTAGCAAAGCTCAGGAAGTGGTGCCAGCAGAGACAGGGATAGAGGAAAGTGAGAGATGAATGCCTGAAAAACCTAAAAATAGGGTGAGTTACTCTCTGTACACCTGTTGGTACCATACAGAGAGGAGAACTGTGCTTTCCTGTGGCACCTCAGTTTGGGATACGCAGTCTGGGTATTTGTGGCAGCCAACATTGCACCACAAGATTTTCTAAAAATAACAAAATACAATTTTCTAACCTCCAAATATCCCCCTGCCTCAGTGTGAAGCGTGTCGATGTGGATGTCACTGTGCTGGCTAAAGATGAATTAATGAGTGGACTTGAAGCTGGTGTTTGCCCACAGCCCAGTGACCAGAACCTAATCACATTCAGTCTGCACAGAGCGAGGCTGGTGCCAAGGCTGAGTCATGTCAGTGCATCAGAAAATTGTATCTCTCATGTATGCTGGAGTGTGAAAGTCTTTTGTTACTAAGAAAAGCTGCCTAAACAAGCAGAGGGCAGGGCTGGTTAAACCCAGTGGAGAAACCTTCAGACAATGAAATTAAGCTCTTCCCAAGTGTTGTTTTTTGTTCCGGCCTTACCAAGTCATTCCCCTTGACTGAGCAGCTAAAACCACTGGATTTGTGATCTGCCTGTGTAAATACTTGTGTTGCAGAAGTCAGTCCTGCTCTTTTTTTGTCCCCTAAGTGAATGAGCCCTGTGGGCCTTGTCCAACCAACTGAATTCCCTGTGAAATTATTGGACCATATCCTTCCAGCTGGTTCATGAATCTGTGAACAGCATCTCTGTGCACCTGCATGTGGGGACTTCGTGTCCCCAGCTGGATTTGGGTAAGTGAGCCCAGTAAATTTGCCCTTCCCTTGGGGTGCCTGGGCTTGGGCTTGCAGACAGGAGGAGCTGTGGGAAGGTAGGGATTTGAGAAAAGGCTGCAGGTATTTTCTCTTTATTTTAAGGGTGTGCCTATCTGATCCCTTTTACTAAGCAGGATTCAGCCTTTTTTTGTGTTGTGGGTCCTCTCCAGGCATCTGTTGCCTTTGTGTGTTTTTCTTAGAAGTTAGCACATCTAAAAGAAATGCAAACAAGTGGCTTAAAAGGGCACAGATATGATAAAATTAAGGCCTTTAGATGAATCCATGGTAAACAGTTGCTGCTGCTTTGTATCATTTAATAGAGAACACGAGCAAGAGTGTCTCATGTTTACGAACTGGGGATCCTCACACATTCCTGAGGCCAAAAGAGAGTGCTTCTGTGAGTATGGGATTGCCCATGGACTTGTTTTTCCAAACTCTGAAAACAATGAGCATTATCACACCTTCATAGATTATTTAAGCAGACCATCTCCTGATTTACAAACCTCTCAGAAAGTTCTAATAATTAATAAGCTTTGAAAAAGAAATTGGGGGAAGTAACTGCACTGTGTATGGCGCTTTTCATTATCCTAGTATTTCTTGGGATATAAATGATGGCCTGCTTTCAGTAAAGAGCCATCAGAAATAAATTCCTCCCATCTCTGTGAGAAAGAGCAGAGTCTGCTAAGTAGAACTTCATTTCCCCAGAATGGTAATACGGGTGTTTATGAGCTAATCAGAGGCAATGCATCTCCTGCCCTTTATTGAAATCCTTGATTGCCTTGCAAAACAGGTAAATTTTTCTTCCTCCTTTCATGATGCACATTTTCCCCATCCATTTGATGCAGGCAATTTCCCTCAGCACAGATGGCACTCACGGGTGTGTCCCCACCGGCGATGTCCATTATGCTGTGTCAGGAAGCCAGGCCATGAATGGGGACAGACACTGTCTGTTGTCATTGCTAGGTGAACAGAAAGGATCCCTTCCTAAGCAGATGTGGCAAATTGAAAATGGGATTAGAAAAACACATTTATATCTTCCATTGGAAGAAATTCCCAATGTATTTGGCTGCTCTGAAAGCTGGGAGAAATGCAGCTTTTGTCCCTTTGGTAACCCCTTAGTAAAGGCAGGCTGGAACCTGGTGCATGAGAGCACTTAAGGCCAGAGTTAAACAGTCAAGGAAAACAGCAACAATAAAAGATTACAGATAAAAAGAGCTGATTTTCTTTTCTGAGCCCTGAGGACTCGTGATCCCAGTCTATACTCATTAGGATATGGTATCGTGTAACTTCTCAATAAGGAACTTGGATCTGAGGAGCTTTTGCTGGCAGTGAATGAGGCAGTGGCACTATAGGTAACAATAACATGTGTGTCTTCTTTCTATGATCTTCCAAAAACCCTTTAAGGAAGCAAGTAATTAACTAAGACCTTTTGTCTTGATTACAGCAGTTACCAAATTGTGATGAGAGCAGAGGGTGATACATTGATGAGACACCTCTGGCAGAGCCTGTAAATGGCCAGAGTTCAATCCTGAAAAGCTATTTATAGAAATTCTGAGCCAACAAGCTCAATATTAGTGAAAAACAGGCAATTGCTCAGGATAAGGATTGATTCTTTTTCCAAAATTTACAGCACAGTCATTATGCTGAGAATGGAGGATCAGGCTCAAGAGAGAATATGTGACAAAGAAAATTCAGACTTCTAGTGACTGTAGAGATGGAAATGGATTGAAGAAATTAAATTCTTAAGTAAAGACATGTACTTTACAGTACTCACGGTCCCAGAGTACGATTGATCTTACACTTCCTTCTACCATTTTAATGCTTAAAAGATGAAAATATTGCCATATTTTTGAAGAAAATTATTAACACTCAAATGCTTTTGATTTTCCTTTTTTCCTAAGTTCCTGTGAAACATACTGAGTTGGCCAAATAAAACACAAAGCCCTCAGAAGCGTGGAAGAAAGTTTTCACTTCAGGCATTGCAGTAAAGAGTGATTTCCAGTTCCTGAATCAGATAAATCACTTGTTTTTTAAGAGGAAAGACAAATACTTTGTCCAGCTTTAGGTAGGACTACAGGAGCAGGAATTTTTTTTTTCCTTGCATCTGTGGAGAATACTTACTAGATTGTAGGTGCTGCAGAAAGCATATATAAACCCCAAATCCTAAAGTAGCTGGAAAATCCTTTGTATTCAGGAGCAATCTCAAACAGAGACTTTGATCACATAAAGGCTGAACTGGAGGCTTTCAGGCTCTCCAAACTCAACTGCGTTGGGAAATGCCTCATGAAACTTCTTGTTTAGTCCATGAGACCAAACACTGAGTCAATATTTAGACTGAGGGCTGGGTCTTTGGCTGGCACAATATCACCTCTTCCACTGGTGTGAGCTGGAGCTGGACACACTTTGCAGCCACTAGTTCTCATGCTTTTTTTACTTGCCTTGTGGTGTTGGGTTCAAGGTTTTTCTTTCATTCCCTGAAACCCAGACTAGGGGGGAACTTCATGCAGTCTCCATTTGCATGAAGATGAAGTGTGACTAAGTGTCTTGCCTGTCTGATGTTAGAAAGAGCCTTGAAAACAATAGTCTGGAGGCCCTTAAATTATAAGGCTAAGAAAACAGACCCCAGATTTATAATCTCAAATAATATGGTTTATACAATGATGTCAAGATTTTTTCAAACACAGGGCTGAAGATGCTCTAATTTATCCCAGTGGAGAATCTGATCCTAAATATTAGTCAGGGGACAAAAATGAACTGTTTATGCAATAGACATAACCTCTCTCTCTCTTTCTCACTCTCTCCGTGTCTCTGAGCTGACTGTTCCTATGGAGATCACCAGTCTCTTCTGCAAGCTCATCTTATATTCTGTCTTATATGGCTACTTACAGTTGAGATCCACCGGATGCTGGCTCATTCCCATTTGCTTTGGAGACAGCAAATTTTGACAGTAGAACGGCTTCAAGTGCCAGCTGGCATCAGCCTTAACACAGCTGTAGTAGTGGGAGAAGAATTTACTTACAAACAAATCTCCCTATTTGAACCCTGTGTTACCATCCTGACAAATTGTGAACATACTGAAATGCTGTTGCTGAACTCCGAGGATGCTCCAGCAGCTCACATCTGTATGGCTTGGAGTCCAGGAGGCAGCCACCTAACTGAATCCCTGCTTCTCACTGCCCTAGGAATGCTTTACCCAATTCCTGTTCCCTCACACAATGTCCTTCCACCCTGTCCAAAAGCCTCGAGGAAAAGCAGGTATTTGCTCCATGCAGTTCTGTGGAGACTTGTAAGAACCAAGTTTGCTTCTGAGCTGAGGTGCTGCCTGCTCTTAGATACTTGTTAGTTACTGGCAGGACCCACGGGGGAGGATGGTGCATTACCCAGCTTTGCCTTCATTCTGCTGTTTGACTTGGGTGTTGCAAATAACCTGCTGCTTAAAAACGTGCAGAGGGGAAGGCAGTGTTCCTGCTTGGTTTCTGAGGCTGAAACACGGAAAGCAAAGGATGCAGATCCATACATGAATGATCAGCAAGAAAGCAAATATTTCTTTTATTAAAGTCAGTCAGTTAATATTAAGCTTGCTAAGGGCATTCCAAAATAAATATATACTTTACCAATACTGTTATCATGTATGTATTTTCATTGCCATGGGTTTATCTCTCTTCTGTTGGATTTTCTTCTAGAAACAAGAGATTAAGAGAATACAGCCTCATTTAAAACCAATTCCCTCAGCTCAACCCACCCCTCTGCTTTTACTCATTGGAAAAACCCTTTGTAATCTGGTAAAGCAACAAGAGAGCTTGAGCAAGGAACTCATTTTGTGTAAAACAACATATTCCATCCTCAGAGCTTCTCTAGCTTTCATTCTTTGACCAGTTTCAAATCAGCCTTTGACTTTGCAGAGCAATCTTACAACACCCATCTTTTCACATGGTGGAAGCTGTCCTGTTGTAAATGTCCTCTAGATTTGCAAAAAATCAGAGTAGAGTCATCCCCAAAGGGAAAAGAATGATGAAAGCTGAAGTACCAGATAAAATAGGGTTCAAATTTAGCAGAATTGAATGGATCATCAGTTTTTCACTCTGTATCTCCATAGTCACAATGCAGAAAAGGGATAATTAACGGTACCATGCCAAATATTGTAAAACTGATTTACAAAACAGGAGGATGAAAACATGTATTTGAGATTTGTCATGTTTGCCTTGTTGCTCAGACCTTTTGGTTTGTACATGGATAGTTCCACATTTGCTGGGTATTGAGAGTCCCAGATACTCACGTGTGTCCTGCCCAGCCCTGAGAGCACGGGCTCCAAGAAAGCAGGTGGCTGTCACTAACCAGCTCCTAGCCAGGAAAATGCTGTATTTGTACTCTGTGTTTGCTGTGGTTTTAGAAAATAGTTTGGTTTCAAAGTCTTCGTAGAGTTCTGACTGGCCTTGATCTACGCTGCTGCAGAAACAATACAGCTAGGCTGTATTTATTTTTATATATAGGATATGCTAACTGAGAGACCTGTCAGAAGTCTGTCTAATGGAGGTCTAGTAGTTCCTCAAGTCCCAGGAAGCCCATTTAAAACCCTGTTTTACAGCTTCTTGATTCTCTCCCTCCCAAGGGCAGCCTAATGGTGAATGTGAAGTGTATCATAATGGATGTTTTCCCTCAAATCCTTTAGCTTTAAATCCTTCCTTTTTCTAATTCTAGTGTGGCTTCATCTGCACTTCCCCTTTTGTGCTATTATCTGCTGTCTGTGGAGCCCTAGATTTGATCTAGTAAGAAAGTGCTGTGTGTCACAACTGATACTTTACGCGTCCTTTAGGCTTCTGCTTGGCAATAAACAAATAAATAAAGTCAGCGTCAGAAAAACTTCCCAGAAAAAGAGCAGAATTATTTTGTTTTCCTTTTAACTTTACAAGGAAGCCAAGGAAGATAATGCAACTGCAATATGTTCATAAATATAAACTGCTGTAAACATACTTATATCAGTGTTTATGTGAATCTACTGAAGTTGGTAACTTCAGCATAGAGCTTTTTTGCTCTTCAGACCTTCTCAGACCTTCTGCCATCGTACCCTGGGGCCAGGTGTAAGAGATGCTTCTCATTTGGCCAGTTTGGGGCCTTTACTGATCTTTTCTCTTGTTTGGTAGCTACTAAGGAAAATTAGTTCCTTGATAAAGTTTGAAAGAGTCACAAGCTCAAACACCTTCCAAAGAATCTTATTTGTCCTGCAGCTATTCAAATGCACTTTGACATTTCATTTTGCATGGCTGTTCTGGTGATGTGCAACAATGACCAAAAGGTTCAGCTTCCCTGGATTTGTTTTACTAGCTTGTAATTTTAAATGAGTTTAACAGTTAAATGTTTATAATCTGTTATCTTAATATACATATTAAAGGCATACCTTGGTCACAGAAAATTTTGTCAAGAATGAAGTGTCTTTTTCTCCCTTTTTAAAAAGTCCAGCAAATTTCTACTCAGTCTGGCAGTGGAGATGAAAAAAAAAGACTGCTCTTTGTACTGCCAGCAAGCATGGTTTAATTCGTGCAGGAGATAGTGGCCAAATTAAGCAGATCCTTTTATTCAGAAGCTATTTCATAGCACAGTGACCTGATGTGTTGCACAGCTGACGGTACCTGCACTTGGGTATGCAGAGCCTCCTCTGCTGCTCCGAGGAGCTCTGAGTGAAAGTCCTGTAGAAACTGCCTCCACATCCCCTCTAGCTCCTGTGAAAGGTGACTATTCACAGTCAGCAGGCAGCCCTTTGACAGTAAGTAGTGTCATTTCTTGAACTCTGCTTACAAAAGCTGGCAAAGGAACCAAAACACTCTAGAAAGTTTGGCCTTTTTATAATGTGTGTCCTGCAAGTGCTCTCTCCGGGTGCTGGGGAAGTGAGACATATTGACAATAGTCACTCCAATGAGCAAGGATTTGTTTTCTTGCTGCAGGTAATTCATAGTCTATTCCTGCTTTGCTTCAACTGATTAGGCTCACCATAATATTCAGCATTTTTTTGGAAACAAAATATTTTAGAATCTGTGTGGTTTCCTCTTAGCCCACCGTACCTCCCAATGGTGAGTATGAGCCTTTCAGAGCAGCCTACAGGAGAACTAAGGGACTTTCTTTCTTTCCTTAATGACCTTCAGCTGACCAATGTTTGATTTAAATTTTACAGGTATAACATGTTGTTAGTTGCACAGCTATTTGCATTTATGGCCCACAGCCACCCCTCTCTGGGCTCTGATCTCTTTCAGTCTCCCGTTAAGCCAAGTTTGGCTTGCCAGTATTTGGATGTTCAGTTTTCCAGCCTTTCACAATATGGATACCACGGGAAAGGCTGTTTGTAACTCTTGGGTGACACACTCAGCTCAGACCCACTCAGAACCCCAGAATGACTTAACGTTGCACTAGCTGAGGTGCTGTCTCCTGGGTGAGATGAGGGAAGGATAGAAAGTGTAGGGTGAAGCACTGAGGAGATAAGCTGTTACAAGCACTACTGTGACTGCTCTTGGGAAATGGGGACATGTGACTGGGAATGGGGTGGGAGAGAAGGAAACAACAAATTTCCTCATCATTCCCCCTTGGCATCCATGAATGCAGAAAAAATAAGAGAGAGGTCAAAGGAGGGTCTTTTCTGCCTTGAGAAAATTAAGATGCCTTCTTGATGGAAGGCAATGAAGTGCGAAGAATACAAGAAGTGTCCACTGCTCGGGTTACAGTTGTGGGGCAGAAGGCAGCAGAAGTTTGGCAGGGACAGGGTGATGCTCTGAAGAGAAGCTGGCAGAGGAGGAGAAGAGTTTCTTTGTTTCCTCTGTTAGTTTAAAGAAAGCTTGGTGACCTTGTAGCACATGTCCTTGTACAGAAGGATGACCTTCAGGTCACTGTGAGCTGCACAGGCAGAGTGTTCCCACTCCTGAGAGGGAATGCTGGGGTGCAGGACTAATTACCCTCTCCACATAGTGTGCCATCAGTTTAATTAACATTGCCACATTCAAAAATATTTTATGTTTCAGAGACTTTTCCCCCTAATTTATTCTCTCTGAAAAGATCGAAAAAGAGGATATGGAGAAAGTATTATTTTATTTCTGGAAATGATGAACTGCGTATTTTATTCTGGGAAAAGCAAGTATTTATTTTTCAGCCCAAGGACATAGCTCTGCGTTGGACAGCAGTGAGGGTTTTGAATTCCTTCATGCCTAAAAAAGGGAACTATCGTCATTAAACAATGCTCTAAACAAGATATTGGGGTGGCTGAGCCTACTATAAGAAAACCAAAATATTTAGTGTAAGTGACATGTAGGAAGTGATATTTTTATTTTTATGGTTTGTTTTTTTTTCCAGCAATACATACTGAAATAAAAACTTTAATAATTGATGAACACTTTTTATTGTTTCTCATGAAAAAGTAATGTTTGGTTAGTTCTGTGATGGGGCAGACATGGCAGTGTTGGCACGGCAGTTATGTCAGGTGCTGCGTGCTGTACACTGTTCAAAGTTTAATGAGCACATTCTAAGACAAAGGAAAACATTGCAAGCTTAAAAAAATGTATCTTATTCAGCCTGTGGCACTAGATGCAATTTATTTAAATGACACTGAAAAACAATTGCACCTATTCAGTCTCTTTGACATCTACAGCAAAAGATGCATTGCCAATAGATTAGGTGGGAGAAAAAAGTTCGTAATAGTGCTTGGAAGGGTTATGTTGTCCAATACGTAAAACCTGCATACTTGGATTTTAAAAATGCTTAATGTGAGTTTAAATCTGTTCCCACTGAGGTCAATGGAAGTTTAATCACTGACTGATTTCACTGGGAACAGAGGCCAAAAGTAAGCACCTTTTAAAATCCCCCACAACAATTTCTGGCACACAAATGTGGCAGCTACCAAGACAGTTCATTTGTCACCCAAACACAGACCATGGACCAGGTTTGTTTTTTGGTTTGATTTTAATTAATTTTGGACAAATTTCCACTGGGGGCAATGGGAGTTTGCCAGAATTAGCTCAGCAGTCCCTGTGAGACAGGAAGACCTCAACTGACATGTCTAAGATGCTCAAGTGACACTGTGAGTTCCATTTGTTGCAGTGTGTGCCAGAAAATGTTCCTCTATGCACATGAAATCATGTACATGCTTAAATGGGTTTTCAACCAAAGGATGAAAAATTTTCAGTGAGATCTAAAGGTTAGAATTTGCTCTTATTCTGTAAACAACACAGAATATCAAGCAACACAAGTTTAGCCTTCAAAGTTCCCATTTCACTTAAAATATTTTTAAGAATGCCAAAATGGAGACTTGTGATGGAATCACTGGGTAACTCTTTGACAAGGATGCTGTGGCAAAGGCAAGGTTTGGAGCCAATTGCCAGAAGCCACATGACCACTGAAACAGCTGCTTTATACTACACTGGGCTGCTCCACAGACCCATTTGTCAACGAGCTAATTCTGCTCTACGTGAAATTTTCGGTCTTCAGCTCTGAAGACCATCAGGGGAGACATCAGTTGGCAGCAGATGTGGAAAGCTATTCATGTTGGCAACCCGAACAGCTTGGCTGGGGAAATTCGTGCAATACTTAAATAAATAAATAATGATTAAGGGATCAGAATTGCATTAAGTAAACAAAGATTTTCCTGTAGTATTTTTTTTTTTTTGCAGTATTTTCTTCTGAGGATCATGGTATTTTATATCACTTAAAATATTTGGCAGATTGTGATCATTTTCAGGTTTTCTGCTCTCCTCTTTTTGTTTGCAAACTTTGAATCTAATTATTTATTTTCAAAAAAGCAGAAAACATGCAAACTTCAACATAACCCTGAAAATATCCTCAGTGTTTCAGCTTCATAGCAAAAAACCCTTTCTAGTCTCAAGAATGTAGTCTTTTTGAAAGACTTTCTGATGTCTAGCAGTCTTGTTCAGACCTGCAGACTTCAGGTATTAAATAATTTTCACTGAAGTTACGTTAAATGATAGATTTTTGAAAAGAGCAATTCAATTACACCGAAGATGACCTAATGACCAATTGATGTATGTTATCTTGTAATCCCAGCAGCAGCTGAGCTCTGTCACACACCATCCTTGTGACAAAACTCCACCCTGCCCAGTATCTGCTCCCTCCCCGTGACTGTGTGTGCTGATGGTGGTGAGTCTGCAGAATTTCCCCAGTGAAAAATAACAGTTAATAAGGCATAATTGGAATGTCTCTACTTCCCCCTCTTTTAACCAATTAAGAGGATGTAAAGAGCCATGTTAAAATCTTCTGTGAAGTGAGTTCCAATGAATTTTCTCCTGTTGGGAGGACCACAGGTGATCTTGAGCTCAGTGATCTGAGAAGGAGTTTTGCATCAGGATCTGGCTCACAGCCCCCAGCAGCCGAGTGCTTCTAATGATAGTGCCAGGGAAAACTTCCACTACAGAGCTCCACTAGTTAGGAAATATGGGTCAGCTGCTTTGTCTATGACTGTTGCATGTCAGTTAATATTTATCAAAGACAAAAATATCTTACTGCAAGAGAGTAGTATTTGTTCCACTAGTTTCAGAGACCAATTGTGCGTGGTTTGGATTTCAGACTACAAAATCGCTTTTGACTGTTTGAGGCTCAGCATCTATTTCAGTGCAGGCTGAGGGTTTCTGAGAGCACTGGGGAAGGGGGTGGGGATTTAAGTCGCTGGAGAGATTGTATATAGGTTAAGAATCCTTTTATATCTAGAATAACCATGTGTGTTGCACATAGGATTTCACTGGCTGATCACTGTTCCCTGAAGATTAGTGCCCATCTAGCTGAAGGGCAGATGTGAGCGAGCTTCCACCAGCTTTTGGTGATCTGAAATAATGGCATGCTGGACAAGACCCTGCCCATCAGCCTGGAAACAGAGGTTTTCTCTTGGAACCAGAGGGATGGGAATGGAACTAAGCAGCCCTGAGTGCTTCTAGTGCTGGTGAAGCCTGGCCCAGCCCAAAGGTGGGAGAATGAGCAGGAAAACTTCCCATTGCTTCATCAGCCTTTGGGCCAGGCACAGTGACAGAATAATCCTGGCCTGGTAATTTATTATGAGAATTCAATGTGTAAACCCACCTGTAGACAGATATTTTCAGACATGACTTACTTATTAATAATGACTATATTACTTTAAATAACTCTACATGGAGGTAAACATTCTGTATTATTATCAAAGACATGGGAAAAATTGCCCAGCAGCCACAAAATTCCAGAAAATCAGCTGGGTAATACAGCTAGGCAGACTGCACTTTCTTGTACCTTCACTGCTCCTTGCAAGCAGTGTAAATCTTATTTCTTCCATGATTTGGTTGAACTAACCTCTTTGGCTCCAAATATTCCTTTTTCCTTTTCTTTTGAGAGGGATGGGGGCAACTTGAAGGGAGGAGAGGGAAGAAGCAGTCTCTGAGGAATATTTCTAGCTATTATTCTGAAACCTGTAGCCTTTTTGCATCCTATCCCTTTTTTGGAACAAGCAAAGTTAAAAAGTCAGCATTCCTGGCCCCAAACCCCCTCTCAAAAAAAAAAAAAACCTCAAAAAAAAAACAAATCCCAAAGAATGAAACACCAAACTAAGATTTTGCAACATTCTTTAAAAAATCTAACATCTGAGAAAAAATATTGCAGTGTGCTGGTAATAATTGACTTTTGATATTAAATACTGTGGCTTGAAGCACCGTCCAGGTTTGCATCATTGTTTTTGCTGCTTGATATTATTAGTACCTTTAAATTTGGAAAGCAAAATTGTGTTCCAATGAGGACAGTGTTGGCAGATTGCCCGTGCTTAAGAGACACACTAACGTGCAAATAAATGTACATAAGTGGAACAAAAGAAGACTTCATATGAGCCTGTTCATAGCAGTGTGCAGCTGCATCTTCAGCAAGTCAAACAGAGCTGGCTTGTTTGCAGTCAGCAGAATCGGCTCTGGCCATGGTGAGGTAGCTGCAGGGAGAGGGTGGTTGCCGCCAAATCTGAGGGTGGGGTCAGCCCTAAGGAAGCACTTCCTTTAGCTTTGGTTAAAAAAATGTCTGAATAAACATATTATTTTATACTAATTCACTGAAAAGTATGTATATATTGGAATTCCTCCTATTGCTGTGAATGATGTTTTCATTCTGTGGCCAATAGTCATCAACAAATGGTGAAAATCCAACAAAGCCCTAGTTTTCTGTGTGTGTTGCTGTGGAACACAGAAATCACAGCTGTTTTTTTACTGTGGTGGTTCCTCTGGTGCACTGTATCACCTATAGGTGATAATGCATTCAGGAAGAAACCTTTCAGGCCACGCAAATGACTTTGATAAGCTATCAATATATGACTGAGTGGCTGCGTTGGAAGCACACCCACTTAGCTGGAATTAAAGGAGTAGCATTTAGGACAAGAGATATAATCCAACTTGACAAACTAGTTAAATATTGACAAGAAGCAGAAAGGCAACAGCGCTTGGGCTGAAGAGAAAAGCACACTCTTGCTTTTCTGATTGAGCACAGCCAGGATTTTCATGCCCACAATGAATGGCTTCAGGAACCCAAAAGAACCAGCCTGGCCTAATGACCTGCATGGCTTATCATTTCTTCAGCTGTTAAAGGTAGGCCTGCTCTCCCAGAAAGGCAACTGGGTGAATACCTCAGAGCTGGTTTAACTTCAAGGGGGTATTTTTATTCTAGGTCACACAGTTGCATGCAGTCATATACTATTCGAAATTTACTGACTGAAAACTAGACAGTGAAACATAATGCTGTACATTTTCTGCCTTGTAAATTGGAATGGTTATGCACATGTGTGTGTGTTCATTTTAAAATGTTTATTTAGTTGGTAGAATTATTATAAGACTGTGTTTTAAACCAGCTATTAGCTAATGGAGAGAACTCGTCGTCAGGGGCATTAGGAGATTATGGCTTCATTTACCATAATGCACAGAGATAGCCCAAGTGTTCTGCTTTTTATTTATGTGTTTGTTTAAATTTATTTACATACTTTAACCCATTCCCTAGCATTTTGTCTTTCAATAAAATCCCTTTATAATCCAAAAGGTTGAGCAGAGATGCTGTTCCACGTGATAACTGAAGAGCTATGCAAATAAAACCTGACATATTAACTGCCTTGAATTCCTGTAACTTCATATTTGGAAATAAGAAAATGTAGTGTAGATATGGGAAAGAGCCATGTTTGCTTTTCCAATACGGTAATTAGTCAGCAGCTGGAACTTCAGAGGCAAAATAACCAGAGCCAACATCTTCTCTATTGCCCCAGCAGTGGTGAAATTAGGGCAGAGAGGAAAATAAAAAATATGG
>JAWWEW010000169.1:6766175-6825240 GCA_035583185.1 Anabacerthia variegaticeps
AAATAACCAGAGCCAACATCTTCTCTATTGCCCCAGCAGTGGTGAAATTAGGGCAGAGAGGAAAATAAAAAATATGGTGGCATTTTGGGTTATTAGCACAAATGGTTTTATAAACAAATAAAATATAAACCAAATTGTAACGAGCACGCAGGAGAGCGAGCAGTAAAATATTGATTATTTATTTTAACATGTGGTTTCCTTGGGAGACATTTCATAAACACAGGATGATGTACATGTCTGAGAGCGATTGCTCCGTACCCCCATAACTGCAGCATTGTGCTGCACAATTCTGGGGAGCCATATGGCCTGAACATACCATACAATTCGTTAGTGAACATGCTACAGCTTTATATAGCCCCAGAGAAATGTGGCCGCGTGTGATGTAATGCTCACGGACAGTAGTTTGTTGGCCCATTTACCAGTGCTTTAAATAGAACGATGCTGGGCACATTACATTTTATGGGCTTGCTCCTAAAGCTGGGAAAGTCCCTGCACTCGTTTTTGTGAGCAGTCCCTCTGTATGGATTGCTACAGGGAGAGAAGGGAGCTCTGGAAAGAGGGAAGTCTAACATCTATGTGCCAGCTGATGTACAGTGGACATGGCCCGGCTCTGCAAACACCTCTGAACTCCAGTTGTGTTCTTAGACAGAAATCACAAGCACGTTCTTGATAAAAAACTTGGAGCCTGTCCCACGGTGCTATAGCCAAGGTACCAAACTGAGAAGAAAGCCACATGGGATACTATTTGATTAAGGATTAATAAGCTGTGGCTTCATCTAATCAGGAACATTTAATCAATTTTGCTGCCCTATAACATGATAACCCTCGCTACCTCAAATACCTTCAGGTGCCAATATGTATCCATCACTAACACCAAATCAGTTCTTTGCTTTTTTTGCTTTGTGTGAGTTTTCTAAGTGTACATTGGCATACTGAATCCACATTTCACAGAGTAATGCAGCCAGCACTTGGTAAAAAAATGAAAAGCATCCATTGGTTTTCCTTTGCACACATCCAGAATCCTTCCACATGTAGAGCTGCCTGGGTGTGACTCACTTTTGTGTTACTGGAGTTTTCTGCTGTTACAGCTTTATTGAGATCAGGGGAGTTACTGCGGCTTAACCCAGAATTTCACAGTGGTGACATCAACCTTGTTAATCCATGAGGGAACTCTGCACAGGGAGAGGCTTCCAGATTGAGTACAGTTTTTCAGAAAGGAAAAATGGAGCTAGGAATCCAATCCAATATAAGGAACTGACATTATTATATAGAGCAAATAATGGAATAGATCTGGTCTACAAACAATTTTGTGAGAGCACAGTCCTCCAAAGAGAGCCTGATCATCTCAGGTGAATGGTTCAAATTTGAAAAACTGGGATATCGATCCCCCTGTCTAAATAAAGGTGAGTCAAGAGACAGAGGAATCAAGAAAGTTGCTCTGGCTTGGCTAGAAATGAAGGAAATATCAGGAGATTTCTCTCAGTTAGGGCAGCAGTCTTACAATAACCACTGCTAGGGACCTCATTCCATGCATACTTGAACGTTAGCTCTCATTTGGCTTTGAATCTGAACTCAGACTTCGTTCTCATGCTGAATCCAGAGCCCAGATATATTTTCTCTATCCCATTTATTTTCCCAGGCCTCGTTAATTAATAAGATCTGTGTGCATTCCTGTCCAAGTTCCAGATTTTGACATCCTATGGACTTCAGCTATTTAAAGCACAATTCCCATGCATAAGTCATAGTAAACAAGAGTCAGCAGGAAGTTATCATTTGTTGCTCAAAAAAGTAGTGAGTGCTAAATTAAGTAAATAGCATGTCTTTTTAATGTTCTGTCACACAGATTAAAATCAGATAGAGCTTTTATTGAATCTGGCCAGAGGATACGAAATAAAATAAATGTAATGAAATTGATTTGATTCTCCTGTTTGTTTCACTGTAGTTGGAGAAAATATTTGCTTATGGAGGTTTATGAAACAATGCGAACAAATCCAGAAATACTTTTAATCTGCATCTCAGGAACTTGTAAGAAAGTATTGTAGTTTGGGGGAATCTTAACTTTGAATAATCAGACTTAACATATTATTTTTCAGTTCGTTGTCGCTTAATGCCATACTCCTATTTATGCAGTGAAAACCCTGGAGCTATTCTGTGTGATTGAGCTAAACCAAATGTTTGGCAGGAGAATGGGGTTTTTCAAAATTAGAAGTTGCTTCTTTTGGTGTCTGGTTTTGTTTAACTATGGAAACAGAAGCTTAAGGGGAAGAAATTTTACATTGTGATTAAATGGCTGGAAAAAAATGGCATGTAAAGTCTCCTCTATGAAGCAAGACAGTTTGAGTTTTCATGCTAGTTTGAAAAAGAATACAACATCTGTTTTGCTAATGGTTTTTGTGGTATTTTTTTATCAATTTAAATAAAGCCAAGGAGAACAGCAAGGATGTAGGAACAGATTTCAAAGCCAAGTTCACAAATTGGCTTTAAAAATGATTAATAACCCCTCAACATAAGCAGGCAATTTAATGTAATCACACTTGTGTAAGACATGAGGGTCTTCATCAGGCTCTCCCTGCAAATGCTACAGAAAACAGTTGTTTAGTTACATTTTGTGTTTCTGGTAAAGTTCCCCTTAGCACTGAAAGGAATTTTGCCATGGAAAGAAACATGGAGTTGTCCATTAATGCAGTGTGTTATCCTCGCACAAAGCCAGCCACCTTCCCTTAAACACACAGGGATGGCCCTGGCCCTGGGGCAGTAATACAGCACTGATCCAGTTTGCTACACTTCCTTGGCATTCCAGTGTTGTGTAGCTCTCCCTAATGAGAATATCTCTGAGTAGGATATAGTTTCGATTCAGGCTGAATTTTGAGGAAAGAATCTTGCAACTTATATTTTCTTTGGATTGTGTTCTGATCCTTGCCTTGCTTAGAACAGAAATAAAATTGCATGACAACTCCTTCTGGAGATTGGGGCTTTAAAATACAGTTGGGGGATTTTAGTTTTGAAATGTGACTTGAATCCTTCCCAGACTTCTTCATCTATGGTGTTCATTTCTCCTATGTAATCCACTCTTCAGGCTCCAAAACATGACATAAATTGATGTTTTAAAAGATGTATTATATGGAATATGTTGTATATCTTCGAACTTAGTAGGAAAATAATCTCTGGAAATAGCTATGTGTTTTTAGAAGCAAGAACAGAAAGGCAGTGTTTACTTCTGAAAATAAAAATAATGGGAGATTTTATTTATTTGCTTAATTTTAAATGAATCTTAACTTGTCTTAAGGACTCTTTCTGTTCTATAGGAGAGTGAAGAATGGCTCCGTGAATTATTGTCTTGTTTAGAGAAGACAATCAGGTAGCACCTCACAGGTACAGCTGTTGTCACAAATAGCAGGCAGAGCCTCTCTGGCCCTTCAGTGTATTCACCCAAGATAGTCATTCATGTCCTTCTTGATACACAGTTTGCTGTGATTCCATATGGTCTATCTGCAGACTGCCAGACATATGGGAAAAGAAAAGCTTGGATTGCACAAATGATGACAGGCCAGCAAAAGCCTTCAAATATTCTGCATTAAGATCCAGTTGGCTGAGTTGGGTTTGTTTTTTTCCCTGTCACACTGGAATGTGCTGATGGTCAGGTGAGTCAGTGCAGACATTTCTAGCCCTATTGACTCATTACTGGACATCTCCTATTTTTCATTCACAGGTATTCAAAAGCAGAAAAGAGAAATTATTTAGAGTGTACAGCCACAGGCACAGAAATCAATCTAGGTCCCCAATAATTTTAAACAAACAAACATCTGTTTGGCAAAATATTTACTAGTCAGTGCCAGTACCTAATAAGGCATATGCAGAAAACATTGATTGAAGGAATTAAAGGAAAAACAGGAGGGGAAAAAAGGCACTCAGTGAATGCAACTGCTAAAAGGTGGATATTCCCTTAAACTGCTGCTGATGGCTGGGAACATGATTTTCGAGGGGTTTTAGCAGCTAGCAGACTATCTTAAGGGCTCTGCTGGATGGGACTGTGTGACACAGCTGGTGCCTGGACTGCAGGAACAGTGCTGCTCCGTGCCCTGGGTATGCTCGGCTTTACCTGCTTTTAAGTACGTTACATCCTTTTTCTTAAAACTGAACTTTTACTTTATATGCTGTATGTACATGTATTCATGAAAAGTTGATACCAGTACTGGTAACTTTCTTATTGCTTTACCAGTAGCAGAGGTTTTCACTTGTGTATGTAGTAAACTGAAGTAATGTGAGATACAAGTCTGTTTTGCAGAAGCTTGGAAGTCCAGAGAAAACAGGTCAGGTAAATAGACCTGATCTGGGTAAAAAAATCCCCTAATTTGAAACATTTTTTGGCTAGGAGTAAGAATCCTTGCTGGCACATTTGCTGGAACAATGCTCAAAAGCAGACAAGTGTGCTGCAGACAGGGAAATCTCTCCTGAATTATTTTCCACTCCAGTCCTGACATACATTTAAATCCTGGATTTGTCTCTGTTTTATAGAATGTGTTTTCAAGAACTTTAATATTTTCACTTTTTTTCCTCTTGCAGTGTAAGTTTCAGAGTGTTCTCAGTGCTAACAGTGCTAAATGCTCACAGGCACGGCTGGGGTCCTGGGTGTAGCTGCCAGCACTGCGCTGCATTTCCAGCTCGTGCTGCAGGGGCTCTGCTCAGGCACCTCACTGCCACGCTTGGTGTTTGTTATCTTTTCTCTCTCATGCTGTTCTGTAATCTTTGCTCTCTTGTTCAAGGTCTTGGCTGTATGTCTGTGGGATTTTTTAAAAAATTTAACATCCTGAAATCACATTTCCAACATCAGCTAAAACTCTTTACCCCTCGTCAGTGTCCTCACCATCAGTCACCAACACTCCCAGCATCAGTCTGGCTCTTCCTCAACTCCTATCAAGTTACATCAGCTCTCTGCATCACAGAGAGTTCAACGGTAACTTGACATAAGACATTTATTTAGAAGCCACCAAAATATCTATGAACAGCTTTTCTATGAAATATTTTCTCACAGTAATCAAAACTTTATCTTTCCAGCGAGGTTTTAGGAAACCTAGCAGATCTGCTAATGTGTGGATGTTGTGTTGTTTGGGAGATGAGTTTTAGTGCACTGGCATTTTAAATGTAATGACCTAAATACTCTTTCAGCTGACTGTAAAGTAAATGGGCAAATGAAGCACATTGTTGTTTATGCTTCATTGTGTAATGTTTTAATACTCTGTCATGTTTGGTGACAAGGACTTCAGCTTAACCCATACTTTTAATAACTTTGTTGAAAATCTTAATTAGAATTTTATAATCCCGTGAAAAATCTTTCAGGTAGCTGGCTTTTTTCCACCCTAAGTTCTGTGAACTCACCCTCCTGTGACAAGAACTAAGACAAGAAGTGGGTTGCTGTGCTGTAAAGTGCTCCCCAGTGTTTTTGCTGGGCCAGGGTAAATAAAAAGCTCAGCTAGAGCTGTACCTTTCAGTTGGCTCTCAGCACTTTGCGTCACCTTTCTGTCACCAGCCCAGGGATGATGTACAGATGCTCTGCTGGTTCCTGGGCTTGAAACCTGACCCTCAAGAAAGGCTCAGTAATGGCTCACATCTTAGGTAGGAAAAGGTCTTGTTGTTGTCTGAGCCAAGACTGCAAATACAAGGATGAGATCCCACCGAGCTTCACGAGGGAAGGGGCAGACTCTGCGGGGTGAACGCTGCTCTGTTCTCCAAGAGGGCACTTAAAACTGGGACCCATAAAAGACTGATGTCTGCCCTCCATGAGAAGGAGCCCAGAGCCCTGCATGAGGTGTGGGATGCTGCATTTCTGGGGCTTTTAGTGCCTTCACACAATAAGGAGTGAAGTGCCTCACAGGGGCTGCACTGTAGCCAGTGTGCTGTGTGGGGCCAGCAGTGGGACTCGATGATCCTGATGGATCATCCCTTCCAACTCAGCATATTCTATGATTCTGTGATAACAGAGGTGCCCTACTCTACTCACTGCGTGTTTGGTGCCTGATTTGGGGGCTGCAGGCAGGCAATATCCAGACACATCTTCCAGAGTCCAGAGCTGTCTCTGGACAGTGATTCCCCCTTCAATAATAATCAAACAAACATGTTTGGCAAAACATTTACTAATCACTGCCAGTACACAATAGATATGTACACCCTAGCCCTATTTTAGAGGTTCTTTAAAATCGATGGCTTATCTAAAATCAGGCACTCTGGTTCATCCTTTGCAGCAGAGCATCCTTTAGGTAGGGTCCTGCCAAGAGGAGCATTTTGCAAAGCTAACAGTCTATTGTCTGACTGAGAGAATGGGAGTTTGTGGGTTTACCTGTAAGTTTTAACCTTGGCAAATGATTCATGGATTGTAGTGAGGAAACAACTAGTGTAAGAACTGTGGAGCTGGGCCCCTGTAATAAAGATTTGTGTGAAGTACAGAACTTCAAGGATTGAAATGTTAAAGATATATATAGCTATAGCTAATGCACAGCATTTATTGGAACATGCCTCAATAAATCTTCCTTTTATAGGATAATTAACTGCAAGGAGAAGAGAGAGTGGTAAAAATATAAATGGAAAGTCTTTTATTTGCCAAAGCTCTGTGTTTTAGACATCTTATGTAGTCAGTTATATAGTGTGCAAAGACAGATCAGGGATAGAAAATCCCACTGGCATCACTAGGGTTTCCTGTTCTCCCCTGACAGTAATCTGTGCTTTCTTTACACCATGATTAACAGTTTTCAGTTACTTTTTGTGCTCCCAACTTGGAATTAAATGAGACAAATCATGTTTAAAGATCAGAATGCATTCTGGCAGACAGATGCACTGGTCACTCTTTCTGTGCTGTGCATGGAGCCGTGTGATCTGCTCAGTGGGATCTCCTGCTAAGACCACAAGTGGATCTGTGCAGTGGAAGATGTGAAATTGAAGATGCTGCCTGTTTAGCACCAGAAAATAACATGGTGTATTCATAACATTGTTTCATATGTTATTAATAGTTTCCTCGTTTCCCTCTTAATTACACAAAACAGTCACACATCTTCTGGCCCCCCACTCTGCAGATTAACTTATAGACATACACTCTATTAGACTTTTTTAAACTCTGCTACAGGAGTAAATAAATGGTGGCAGCTTTATAAAACCCTTGACACTGTTCCAGCATTTAAAACCTCTGTTTATCCAGGATTCAGCAAGGACAGAAATGACTTTCGTGACAGAACTACAGTAATGCTCCCTGCTAAAGCTCGAGTCCTTGAGATATCATTCATTAGCTCTGAAATTTATGTCTACTGTATATTGGCTTCAGGCAGAATAGGACAAACACTTTTAATGAAGGAGAACTGGATTTTTCTCCTTGATCCATGTAAGTCAGCCTCTGATGTTATCTTGGAGGTAACTAACAAACTGAGTTTAAAATAGAACGGCAATGAGCTGTTCCCCCCAGGGTCAGGAAGCCCTCCAGAGCTTCCCAGTGTGCTGCTCTGCACCCAGGGGGGCTATGCTTCTATGTGAATGTAAATATATCCAGGGAATTATAAAGAAGAGGAAGTTTAAATGCAAACAAAATAGTAAAAGCAGCACAAATAGAACAGTGAGTTTCCAGGAAATGACAATACTTACAAAGAGAATTGCAAAGAAAAGAGATGGAGAGGGTGCAGAGACTGCAGTGTGTCAGTGGACATGAGTTCCCGTGGGGAGAAGGGTGAGGGTGGAATGGGAGCACTGAGTTTGACCTTTCTTCCCTGCCCATCCCACTAAGAAATTCTGCATATGGAGCAGACCTGGAAGTCTGCATCCTTGCATGATTTAGAGAAACTTCCTCAGTTTGTTTTTGGTTGGTTGTTTGGGTTTTTTCCTACCAAGAGAATGCTCAAAAGTATGTGAAATGAAACTCTAGGTGGTGTCAAGTTTACAAAGAGCACCAGACTAAGATGACAACCATAATTTCTGTTTTCAGTGTGCTTTTCCTCAGTTTGGAAGTCATCAGCAGGTTAGGCAGTGCTTTTGCCTTAGCCGAGGCCAAGGGCCTCACTGTAAGGCCCTGGTTGTTCTGTCTTTGCAAATACAAAATAAGATGCAGGATGGCAATCTCCTGTGTCTGAGCTACCAAAATTGTAGAGTGCCATGATGTGAGTGCATCCTCAGAAATAAAAGAAATTCCACACAGAAGAACAATTAGTGCTTGTCATATTTCTCTTCATATCTTGCATTATGCTACTCAAGTACTTTGCAGCGCTTGAATGTTTTTTTAGCCAGCAATAAGTTGCAGTTTTTCTAATATGAAGAACAAGTGGTAACTTAGAAGTTACCTAATGAGGAAGTGTCCCATCTGTCTCCTGGGAGTCTGCCCTTTACTGCAGCACAGCTCTTGTAGCTGCAGATTGGTCAGGCCAGTGGGTTTGGTTACCCAGGTACCTACTGTCATATGTTTCAATTGTCTCACCAGTACAATGTGTTGCTTTGGTTGGGTGGCCATAGATCCTCAGTACACCACTGACACTGGCAGTGCTTCAGTCACACAGAGAAGGAATTAAATACCAAGTAGTTTGTGACTGTAATAATGAAAACACATACCGTGGGATTCAGATTAAATATAAAAATCTTCATTTGATGATTTATCTAGATAATGATAAAAGAACTAACTCTTTTGTACCACAGACTGTTTTGAAATGTGCATTTACATGACTACTATATTAATTCATTATAACATATTTTTTATTATAGCAAGAGATGTGTAAATCCAACTTTAAAATCTTGTCTTCAGTCAAGAATGGGTTTAACTGTATATCTGAGGGTGCAGAGCAGGCAGGCTTTGCAAAGGCAAAGAAAGGCACATCTGCATTTCCCCGCCATGTTTATCAGTTCACTGATCTGTTCTAACCTGGATAATGAGAGGTTCCAGAATTAGACTGTTTTGTATAAAAAATAATCTACTCCATGCTGAATGGATTCTCTCTCCTCATATTATAGATGAGTATCAGCAGAGTATCTGTACTAGCACATACCCTACTGATGGTATCTTATAGAGACACTCACTAATGAATCTCTTCACCTTTTCAAGCAGTGTTTCAAACACACATAGACAGTTCTAATCCGTATTACTGAGTCAGACGTGGCTGATTATTTTCTAGAGTAAATAAATTAGACTGCACTGATCTTCAGATGAATTGTCATACTGGGGCCTGTCTTAAGCAAAAGCTGCAAGAATCTTCTGAAATATGTTGCAGTCTGCACAAAAGATGTGAACTCCAGAGGAGCACAGTAGCTTTCCTGACTTTTTGTATTTCTTATTTAATCTGAATTAATGCACACTGAATATCCATTCAATGCTTTTCTAAAATGCTGCGTACAGGTTTTCTCCAACTCATTTCAGTGTAGGGTAGATTTGGCCATCCTTTGTACCCCAAAAAGTGCTCTGAGAAAGCAGGCAGACTAATCAGAAGTGTAACAGAGGTTTTGTGAGCTCTTGTTCAGCTGCTACTCGGATTTTTGTGTGAACAAAAGTTTGCTGGGCTTGGGGTTTTTAGCTATTCGTGACAAACAAAACTCAGGTGCTGTACTGTCCTGACCTTTCTTGGCTCTTTTTATAGGAATATTTGTGAGCTTGGCACAGTTTTCATTTGAAATGAAGTGGAAAATGTCTAGCACTGAATCTGGTTTTAGGTTTCATCACATACCTTTCAAGCTACCATAATCTACAGTGAATTTTCTCTAAAATAAAATACGTTTCCTCGGAGTTAGTGAAGAGAGTAATAAAATGTGGATTAGCTGCTAAAAAGTCTTATAAAAACTTATTTTCAGTATATGAAAGGGAAAGAAAATTATTGCTCTGTATCCACAATGAAATAGAGAGAAATAATTTTACAATCAGCTCGGTCCCTTTCTCACTGTCTCCAACATCTCTGATGTTCCGTGCCCTCTGTATAGTGTCAGATACAGAAAACTCATGAATGATGCACCTTTGTAGGCACAGCTGCAAAAGCTTCAGCCCTACACGTTTTCCTATGAAGGTTAAATAAATAAGTGGTCAGTAGCTAGTTCTTCAATTCCTGCTGAAATCCAAGATTTAACACTCTTTTGGCAGTGTAAGGTTGGATGTATTACAAGAGAACTCCATGGTAAAAAAAATCCTCAAACTTTGAACTAGAGAAAGTGAAGATTTTTCAGTTCCTCAACTTCTTGTAAGGTGCTTGCCTACCTTCAGGCAGTACTGGGCAAAGGTCTGTGTCTCAGCTCTTTTCAGGTTTTTAAAAGACACTTGGGTTACATATTGCACCTACCAGTTGTGGTGATGGTGGCCATATGGGATTGAAATCTATCAATAGCTCAAATTTGGGCTATTTCCCCTTCATAAATCTACAAACTGCATAAGTTGAAGTGTCCTACTGAAATTCTTGCTCCTTTTCCTGTAAGTTTTTTTGTGTTTTTGTTTGTTTGTTTGTTTGCTTTTTTTGTCCTAAAACCCCACAAAGCAGTTCCTGGCAATGACAACACAGTTATGGCACACTTGTGTGGGATATCAGAACAATATCACCAGACATCTGGGTAATCTATCAAAATTTCCTCGGCACCCCTTTACACTAATTATCTCTGCTAATTCACTCCAAAGCATGGAATAATTGCAAGTTTCCGTGTGTCCTGATATTATAGGTCACTACAATTTTCTTCTCCTCTTCAGTGTGTTTATTAGCCCTTCAGCTTTGTTTGTGAGCAAATTTGACCACGGTTGAACTTATATCAAAAGGAGCATTCAACAAAGCGCCGTTCGTTAGCCCTTAAATTCGTTGTTTGTTAGCTGACTTGCATTCCTGCATGGCAAGCCAAGCAGACAGAGGGGCACAGAGGGAGCCTTGGCAGGAGTGAAGGGACACTGCTGGAGGACTGATGAATGCACAATTGATGCTTTCTGCAGCAGCACGACGACCTCTTCTTTTAATTGCACTCCGCTGAGCGGAGCTGCTTTGTGCGCTTGTGGGAAGTGCTCTCTGGCAGCTCATCCTTACCTTCATCTCCCCACCAGCTGATAGGTTGCCACCAAAGCTATTGGACATACACCTGGCCTACACGCTGTACGCATTCATGAGTCACAGCACTGATTACTACAGAACATTCTATATAGGAATGAGGCTGAATAGACTGAAAAATATACCAGTGGAATATTTGTGTGCCAGACCACATGACAGTGTATGGCATTGTGGGCATCATCCTGGTTCTCCATGCCCTGTCTCACTCTCTCTTGAACAGACAGACTAGTCCAAGGTCTCAGCCCCCCAGCTTGGAAAGCCATTGATTGGCTCCTGCTCCCTTTGATATTGCTTCCCTTCCAAACAGCTTCCAGACAGCTGCATCCCAAAGAGGAGAGAAGCTACATTTTACTGTGGGAAATACAACTTTTTTTCCCTGAGAATTCATGTAAAATAAAGATAATATAAAATAAATATCAGCTCTTCCCAGAATAAAGGTCAGATTTGTGTCCTCAGTTTTAGACCTACATCAGTAATTTCATCTCATATATAACCTACTCTGATGGCTCAGCTGAGTACACAAATGGGCACACAGTAAATTGAGCTATTTCTGCTGTAGAATCAGAAGGGAAAGAAAAGTAGATGCTTTATTATTTCTCTTTTTATATGCCCCAAGTTTCTTGGATGAGCTGGTGGAGGCGGGCCATTTAGATTGCAGCTTAGGGAAGAAAAAGCCGCAGTTGGGTGGTTTTGCATGATTTCCAATTCCTACCTGCCAGTGGACATATGTGCATGTGTGGGATGTGAATAGGGGATACTAACGAGTCCCAGCAGTTCATTCTTTTTTTCTTTTGTTCCTTCTGCTTGCTTTGATGAAGCAATCTGGACTTGCATCACTGAAGACAAAAATATTAAGCCTTGTAAGTGAATAATAGATGTAATCTATTAATTTTCCTTAATTAACCCAAAAGACTGAACTGTGGAAATACTTTCTCTCTCGGTGACATTGATCTAAGTATAAGAATACAGACTTGACTTGCAAAAATTTCATGTTTTGTTAGAAAATATTTAATGTGCTATTGTCAATGAGATCAGTCCCCTCAGCTGCTCCTGACTGGGAAGTGCCAGGCAGGAATTAACAGGGCTGTCACCTCCAGGACAACAGAGCTGCCTATCACCAGGTGCTTGGTGCCACACTGCAGCTGGCATTTCAACATGAACCTTGTTTTGGAAATGGCAGTCTTGGCAGGGTGGCCATTCCCAGAGATCCTCCTGTTTGGAGTAAATATATCTGTACAAAAAAGGATGGTCTCATAAACCAATGCTCGTGCCTATATATGAAGCATGTGGTTCAATGTTCATTTTTGGTTTGCTGTGTTAGAACTGTGCATAATTCAGACACAAACAGAGGTAGTGAATGGCTGTCCCTTTGAAAGTAGGGTGCATGTGTGGTTCAGGGCGCTGGCTGAGCCTGTGTGACATGTGCAGTTTTCTTTGCTGTCACTCCGATCTTGTGATTTTGAGACTTGGAAAGCTGATTCTGAGCGAAGATGATGCATCCCAGAATGTTTGGTCCGTCATGAGCAAACTAAAAGTTCCAAGATGTTATTAAAAGCTGTGCTATTTTCCAGGTCAACTTTAATGTATATGCAAAATGATAGCCAAAGCCTTTAGCTTCTTATTGTGCTCAAAGCACTGAGCTGTGAAATAATGCTTAGAGTTGATCACAGATGCATAACACAGTCCACCTAATGTGAGGAAACTCCTTTAGGTATAAGGCACAATTACATGGAATCCAAATGCAAGCACATGATGTGTGTACTTTATAAATTAGATAATAAAAAAAGTGTTCATTGCTACTTTAGGACTCTTGTGTTATTCACAGTGTCTACAGATCTTAATGGAATAAATGTAGGCGGCGAATACTACAGCTTATTTTGACACAAATTGCTTGATTATTGGAACTTCCTATTAGAATTTCGTATAAAGCTCATTTATGGAAATAATTAGAAACAAACTCTTCAGATTCACTTTGCCAGACTAATCTTCTTTACAAATTGCCACTCTAAAGTAATTTGTGGCTCTCTGTTCTGAGAAACTTTATGACAAGGAGGAAATGCAATATTAGGTTTGAAAATTAATACATGATAATCTTCTGATGAGTGTTGGACAGCATGTAATGAGCTTATGCTTTTGCAGGCAACTGAATGAGAAAAGTATTGCAGAACGGAAGGAGAGGAGCTGGGATGGGTCTGAATACTTTTGAATTAAATTTTGTACCATAGAGGATATGTGGAGTTCTAATATCTGGTTTGCAGATGAACAAGGTAAATAGTGTTGTGACTCTTTGAAAAGGTGTATTCAGTTTTAAGGGAACTGGAGCTGAATAGAGACAATCAGTAGCAGTATTTTAGAGACTTCAAACAATACTAGAGTGTTGTACCCTGGCTCAGACTGAGGCAAGATGGAGCCATAAGTGCAACATAAACTCTTCTCATCTGGCTTAAAACCTCTGCAAACATAGCTAATTGGAAATGCTGGACACTGGAAGTGTAAATGTAGATGTAAATATACAACCCTTCCCATAAATGGGATGCTCATCAGCAATTTCTCATATCTTACATTTTCTTAAATACTTTCTCATACAAGGTAAATAATTACCATGTACTGCACAGCAAAACTAAGGCATCTAATATGCTTACTGAAGATAATTTCAAAACATAATTGAGTATGAGAAGGAGAAAAGATCAGCAACCAATATCATAGCTCTTTGTTTTCAAGACAATTCACATATTTGTCAATTCTTGCTATGCTAAGTGTGGGTCTGTGATTGATGTCAGCTGGTAACATCACTGCCAGTTGCACTGGAACTTAAAACAGACATCACCAGGAGCTTTTAAATGTCATTTCTGCAGAGTCATATCACAAAGCCCAAGCCCTTACAGAATAGCATGTTGTCCTCTTCACTCAGCTCTGGCACTCTTCCAGCTTATCTATTGCAAATCTTTGGCACTAAAAATTCCATCCTTTCTTTCTTTTCTTTTTTTTTCTTTCTTTTTTTTTTTTTTTCCAGACCATACTTTGCTATAGAAAAGGTAATTAACAAAATCTTGTGCCATATGCAAAACGTTTCACAGGAAAAATTGGTCAAAAAAAGCGTGACCTCCTGCAAGTATGCTGCCTGGTGAGATGTGCCAAGAGGATGGCCCAAAAAACCTGAATCCCCGTGTCCCGGATGAGGTGGAAAACTGAGGTTATAAATATACCTTAAATACCAGGATGATTGAAGGTGATGTGCAGGACCATTTCCCAGACTGACTCAACCCTGCCCAGTGCAGACCTTTGCTGAAAGGCTGCTGGGGCTGAAGTGAGACCTCTGGTTTCTGACAGCCTGGGTGTCAGCTGTAAACAGCCAGTTTTGAAGAGTTACTTATAGACAGAGCCACAGAGCAAATGGGATCCTGCAAGGTCCTCACATTACCTGCTGATTTCTGTTTTAACCTGGAGATGTCTGCCTTTCTGTCCTCACTTGATGTGGAACAACTTTGGAGCCTGAATGGCAGTTTCCCAGGGTAAAGCAGCGGGTGAGACTGTCCCTTTCACTGTAAGCTGGAAACTACTTCACCAAATGAATTTCATAGGGAAACTTATGATCAAATAAACCCTGGTTGCAGGAGGTGAGGATGGGGTATGACATTGTGACTTTGCTGAGGACAGTGCAGCTTTAGACATTGGTCTGTGCAGGGATCAAGGTTTCATCCCAGACACTGATCCTTCCACTAACTCCCAGGAGTTCATGACTGCCGTCTACAGAAAGCATTTCTGGAGCTGGGGCAAAAGTGGATTTGTCACAGCCAGTGCCTGAAAATTACAACAGACATTTTCTGCAAACAGATATCGACGCCAAACAACACATTTTTCTCATTTCTCTACTGTAGAACTACCCACGACTAGGGTTTCACTATTTCTAGTAATGTATAGATGTGTCTTGTTCATAACTCTTTATTTTCTGCTCACAACTTACTCTTTTAATTTTTTTCACCACTAAGTGACCAGGAATTATTTCTTGGAAATGCACAAATAGTATCTGCTACTTAGAAAGAAGTGTAGGAGAACTTTAACTCATAGTCTCACTTCATTGCAGCTCAAAATGGGTCTCTTTGCCTATATGACTGTGATAAGGTGTAAAAATTTTCTTCTGAAGATATGTATATACATGATGGTTCCCCTTTGAATATTTCTTTAACGTTTGGCTAAATATGAAGCTTTTCCTCCAGGGTTTTTTATTCCAGTATAATGACAGTAATAGGATGTGAGTACTGGAAACAATAAATCCCTCTACCAGGCTTCCAAGGGCTCTATGGACATGTTTCTCAGTTGTTACAGATGTAAATGATGGCTCTGTGCTTCTTGTAGGTTTGTTTATTTAAGCCACTGGCTATTCTACAGGAATAAGAGAGTCACAATACAGTTCTAAAATCCTGCAGAAAATATAATTTTCCATTAAATTTCATGCTTTTTTCCAGTAGAGCTCATTCTTTAAATGGAGGGCAGGTCAAGGGAATAAATAGCAAAAAGGAGCATTAAGACCTCTTTAGAAAATTAGACTTTGGAGCACCAAATATACATTAGTAAAACTTTAAATTGGCTTCATTAACTTCTCTAAATTATGCATGCATTAATAGGATTCTTATTATTAATTCATGTAATTGTTTATACTACTTTTTTTATGGGGTGTTATTTATTTATTTATTTCTGTCTGCTTTTCCAGCATTGCATTCATGGGACTCATTAAATGTAATGGCATTTGACAATTTATCATACAGATTAAAAGCCCTTTCCAGATCACCTCTACTCACCCTTTCTTTTGGAGAACATTTTTGGCATATCTCTGGGACTCTGTCAATTGCACAATTTTCTTGTATGGAGCATTTAAAAACCTGTATAAGGAAGGCACACAGTTTGATTTTTAACCAACATTCTTCCATTTTCTCTTGTTTTAACAGAGCTCTTTCAGACTCCTGTGTTAATTCTAATCAGGAAAAGAAAAGTGCTTAAAAATGCTGAGTAGTATAACAGCTTGGTTAAAGTCAGTAATTGGCTTTACCTGACTGTATTTTATCAACTACCTTCAAAAGGTGCTGTAGGAAAGCTTTTCAAATACTAAAAAAGCTCTATTATTCAACACCATTGTAACATCAGTGCTATATAGCATAATGTGTTCCCAGTTGTGCATAATGAAGCTGTAAAATTCTTTGAGGGTTCTGGCAACATTATGAACCACCAGAAAAAACTTGAATTTTTTTTTTTTTTTTAATGTCCAAATGACTAAAGTCAGGGCAATCAATTTATGCAGCTTTTGAAGCAGATTACCCCTTCCGAGCATGGTGGGGCAGCAATCAAAGGGTTGCAAACCTAGGCCAGGCTGGGTGGAAAGGGTGCAGCGCAGGGGATGGGAGATACAAAAGAATCAAAGTCCTGTTGCCTCTGAAGTGCAAACCACTGAGTGAAAGGGTGTCATATGGATTTTTTTTTCCCAAAGACTTGGCTGCAGCAGTTATATTTTTTATGAAAAGTCAGGTTTTAATTAAGAAGTCTCCATTTCAGAGGTATTCCTGTGCTCATAGAGAGCAGTCCTGAGCAGCAGGTTAATATAAGATGATGTGGGGAAGCCAGCAGTTGCTCTGCATAAAGATACATACACCTCAGGGTGTGTTTGTCCTTCTGTTACAAGCTGCATCTTAATGGTTTTTGTTTTTTTTTGTTTGGTTGGTTGGTTTTTTCTACTACTGGTGATTTGAGAAATGCTTAAGCCAGCAAACATTCAATAATTGCATAAAAGTAAAAATTACAAGGTGATCTGTAGGAGGGCAGCAAAAATGATGAGGGTCACTTATGAGGAATGAAAGAATGGCAGAAGATGATGAATGTTTTGAAGGTTTTTAAGATCTCATTATTTTTCTGCCTCTCTGCTTTTTGCCCCTTCCCTTCTGTCCCGTGATACCAGGGAGGTAAAGGCCATCACACCTTTACTAATTTAATGGCAGCCACACAATGATGATCTGAACCAGAGAGTCTGGGACTGTTGGAGTCTTCAGATTTTACTTTGGAGCTGTCACATGAACAGGTTTTCTTAAAACAGCTCCTTTCATTGCAGTTTCTTTGCTCCCAGAAACTTGCTGGTTTTGTGCTCTAATTCCTCTGCCTGAAATGGGATGCCTTTTCCTACCAAATCCCTTTGACTTCATTGGTTGGATCTTCATTGGTGGAAAAATTTCTGTTTTCTTGTTCACTTCCTATGCAAATACAGATGCTTTCTGCAACAGTCCCAGGCTGAGGAAGGAGGGAAGTTGCTATCTGGGATGAGGGACTAACCCATGACCTTGGCTCAAAGCTGTGTGTTCCCCTCCAGCTATTGTTCAGCCCGAGCTGGACGGGCTGAATTGGTTGTGATTGATGCACAGTAATCAATCACACTGGAAGCTTGCCCAGCTCTGAAAAGGACACAGAACAAGGGATGGGGAACTTAATGTTTCAAAGCACTGGTGTCTACATAATTGTCAAGGTTCTGTCCACACAATTGTATCTAGTTTGAATTTATACTGCACCAAATCTCCTTCATGGGAAATCATGAGCATTGACTAGAGACATTTTCACCAAAGGAAAAAATTAACTTTATAGACATTTTAAAACTACCTCTGATGCAATCTTCAAAAACATGGACTTCAGCATTTTGGGAAACCATCACCTTGCACCACTGCATATTGCTCTGCCTAAAAGAGGGAGCATTGTTTTCCTCCGTGCAGTGCACAAACTTTTCTGTTCATAAGACCTCTTTGGTTTGTAGCTGTGAACATCCAGGCAGATATTTTCTGCTAATCCCCAGGCTAGGAGATAAGAAAGATTCAGTGGTCATTAGTGTGCAGAATTATCTCAAACACAATAGATTTTCCTTATGACAAATCGCACGTAATCTCCATAGCAACCTCACAAGGTTAGGCACGAGATTTCAATGTAGCAACAAAAATAAGCGTGGCGGGAATTGTAAAGAACAGCTATATAAGTATGACACAGGTGTGGGAGTAGAAGGTGTACAGAAGACTGAAACAGAGCTCTTCTAGGATGTGAAAAATGAACAAAGACAGAAAGATTGCCCACTTTGTATTTGGAGAGTGGTGATTAAGTCAGTATATTATCTGGAAATTGGAGATGATGGGCTCAAATATCTCCTCATAATATAGAGGTTCCTGATAGTGCCACAGCAGTTTGAGGAATGCCAGCAGCAGTTTTATCCCACTTTCATAGGATTATTACAGCTATAAAATGATCCCTGAGTTGTAAATTGGCATGCAAAAGGTAAATGCAGCAGGGTTTGGTTGATGGGGGTTTTTTTCAAATTTTCTTCCAGTCTGTTTGGACAGATTGATTAAAAGGATCTTAAAAATATTATGGGGACTTTTGTCATCATCCTTATGTATCTATAATAATCAATCATTCAATCAGTCAATCAATCTGTTTATCATCTCTCTGTTCTTTAGAATTCAGAGATTGCAGATACCTTCCACATGAGCAGATTTCTGGTGAAAGGACTTTTTCACAGCTTTTGTTTGCAGAACTGCACAAGGATTTCAGGAGACAATGAGAGAAGAAATTTTTTTTACTTTTTTTATGCTTAATGCAGTTTTTTCCTGTTTTCCTATGCTCACAGTACTTTGTGCAGCATCCTAAATTAACAGCCAAGCCACTTGTGATGAACTCATTCTGTATCATTAGCGAACACATTAGCAGTGTAAATGCAACACATAGATTATATATTCTGCTTATGTACTGCCGTGCTGATGAACCCAATGATCCCATTGTTGGAGTGAGTCCATCTCAGAAGTGGGGGCATCTCAGGGGCCCTAAGTATTTTCAACTTCAATGGTATTTGAGGATTCCCAGCAGCAGATTTAATAATTAAGTTCATGGTTCAAGGGCAATAATTCTGTGTCAAGATGTATCTATGATTAAATTATTCTGATGGTGATTTTCATTTAATTATCTTGGCCTGATCCAGAGCTCCACATCTTACCTGGATCTTCTGAACCCAGTCAGCTTGACTGTAGCTGATTTTGACTAATGCCATATAAAAACCAGTATAATCACTTTAATTAAAAGTGTGGCTAAAAGTATTGGCGAATAAGATATCCTAAACCAATCCATCAATTTTCATTCAACTATTTCCATTCAACTAATCTTATATGCTTTATTTCAATTCAAAGATTTATTTCATTCCAGAACAAATTTAAGCCATAGAAATGGATAACTTCTTACTTTTAATGTGTTATGCAACTTCAAGTTTATCTTCCTCAAATAGCAGATCACAAGGGATAGCAGAGATGATTTTGGTATATAACCCCATTAATGCTTCCACATCACTATTTTGCCTTATTGAAAGCTCTCAGTTTTGTTCATAGATGAGAAAAGCTAAACCAAGACTTTGATCATCATTTCTAATCCACATTTTTCTTGTCCTTGAGCAACTAATAATTTCTAATTGGAATAATTTCCATGCTTATGAAATTCCAAAGTGAAAATCAAATCAAGACATCTCTGCCCTTACACCTTCTAGAGAAATCACCCTTTCGTCTTCAGGTCTCTTGGATCTTTCTTTTATTAAAAACCCAAAGTTTTTGTCTTCCAAGAGCTGGTAAATATCTTCACTGTCCTGGCTGCAGGCAGGCAGTGGGCTCTTGATTTGGGCACCTCAGAAACAAATGTCACAGCCTGGCAAACTCCAAAGTGTCCTTTTCTATAAAAAATAATACCAAGCTAAATAAATGTTACAGGCAGGTAGTAATAAAAGAGTTGCTTGGACTGGTGGTGAAGCACAAGTGCAGGTGCAAACAACTACATTTTTTGGTTTAAAATATCTAAAAATTACCGCCAGTTGTCTGCTGCAGTGCAGCCAGACGGTGGTCAATACTCAGGACTGAGATAAGGACAGAAGTCTGTCCTGTGATTCCTTCTTGTCCTGTGTATTTAAATGTTTGTGTGAGTGAAGTGTGTACATTAAAGTGGAAGAGCCTTGGCTTTCTAACAGTGAGCTCTGCTAACTGTAAGCAAGGTCCATCCCAGGATTCTCTGCGTTTTCAGTCCCTTGACTTGCACTAATATGAATTAGTTGCTTTGAACCCTCTTTGATAGAGCGTTCAAGATTACATTAACTTCTATTTTAAATTTATTCGATTAAATTGGTTTACTAATATTAGGTATTAATGAGCTTTAGGTATTTTTCCTGCATTCAACATATACCCTTTTCTTACTATGCAATTAAAAACCTTTCCAAATGAAACAAAGGTGACTCAGAGAAAATAATTGAAAGTTTGACTAAGATTTTCTAGAAACAAGGAAACAAGTACCGCATCCTGTTGAAGTCGATTAACATTTCATACCACAAGATGTTCCATCTGCTAATATAAAACATAATAAGATGATTTGTCAGTAGATATATGCTGAAGTTCTTATTCCACTCTCAGTCCATTTTATTTGCATATAAAGTGGCACATTTACACTCAACAATAACTAGTCCTGAAGGAATGATATTTAAGAGGAGAATATAATTAATCTATTCAGGTCATAAACATTTTCTTCAGGGCAATGGGTAACCATCTAAGACAACCTTCATAATCATTCATGGACATTACTAAAATACTCTAGAATGAGCTGGTAAATCTGAGGACAGATAAAATATTGTCCTTTTATTCAAAGGATGTGTTTATGTTTGTCCTATGCAGCTTTTTGAGGATTATATAAAAAAAAATATTTTTTTATTTTTTTTAAATTTTTTTATTTGGCTTTGTGTTGATGCTGCCTTCTGTTCCACAGCATGCTCAAATGATGGAGGTATTGTGTTTCTCATCATTTCATGTCAGAGCTCAAAAAGCATACAGGAATTTTGCTATTTTTCAAATATTATGACCACCCTATATGGAAACAAGTTATAAAGCCCCTTAGCAACTCTAATTATGATAACAGGTTTTCAACAGGTCTACCAAATAAGAAGGCATTTCTCAAGTACATTTTCATGTTACTTCATCTTGGGTGCCTTGACACATGTTTTTATAGACTTTAATTATTTCAAAATTCTTTGAAGGTTGCCTGGATTGAAGAGGAAGAAGAGAGGAGGGAATTGGACAGTGTGTAAAGGAACACTGGTTTGCTGGAGTATTATACACCCTTTAGTACCATGTAGGATTCTCCTGTCTTCCTCACTGAGTGTATTAACTTAAGGTGCAAGGAGGGTTCATACTGATAGCAAATTGCATGCAGAGGGAATCAGTACAGAAAGCCAGGTTTTTGTTGGCATAAATGAGATCCAAATCTGTTTAATATTTCCCACATTCCAGTCACCACACTTGCTCTGAGAAGCAGTGGTTTGCACCGGGATCTGATTTAAACCTTCTGGCCCATTTCCATCACTCCAGCCATGTAGTTTAGAGTCATAAACTAGTTTGTATTCTAGGAGGAAGGGTCAGAGTATCTGTGGTCCACCCAGTGCACTCCCTCTCTGACCTGGAAGACACCTCTCTCACCCTTTGCAGGCTGAGCACATCCTCTCTCTTCTGCTTTTAGCATCTCAGAGACATGAGAACAGGGGCCCAAACCATGTGCTTTTGCAAGGAGGTCTCCCAAAGTTCAGCACAGTCTGCTGCCGCTCACTGTGCGTGATCTTTGAGAATTGCATGAACAAACCCTTCAGCTCAGTTCAGTTCTGCTGCAGTTGCGCCTTCCAAAATGTGGGTTATTCTCTCCCCAAAAGAGAATGCTCCTGTGCCGAGGTGTACAAGGTTTTGTAATGGGGGTGACAAATGGGTCAATATGCAGAGAGTGTGTGAGAAAACACGGGGGAGCCAGTCCTAGCTACCTGAGTTCACATGTGTACTCATTTTTATATAATACTTAAAAAAAAATGGAAGCAGAAAGGAAAACAATGCTAAGCAGTCACAAAAGCCCACAGTGACTAAAGTATTTGCTTAAGCCACTATATTGCTGTGGCATAGACCCAAGCCTGTGTACTCAGTTCCCTTAAATGCCAGTGCACGTTGTTTAGAGGGCCCTATGAAACAAATGTTTTACTTAAAAATATTTCTTGAAATTGATTTTATTTTCTTAGGCACAAAAGGGCCAATAGATAATGTTTAATCCCAGAAAGTACATAGACTGAGCCACTTCTGAGGCATTGTTATTACCCTGTGATGAATTGGCTTAGCACACACAGATAGGTCACGGAAAAGTAAGTCACAAGAGTGAATCCGAAAGGACTGGTAATTACTGATCACAGTGTAATACAAACCTTTCATATGTTGATTAAGTGTAACTAATTTGTGTGAGTTTATCATCTTTATAATTGATTTTAGATGTTTTGTGGATGTAGCTAAAGAAAACAATAGCCCACATTTGCCAGTCAGGGACCACTCAGTTATTGCAGATGCAGCAAGCGATTCTGTCTGGTCTTTAAAGTTCAGATTTGCTTTAATCTCATGTTCCCAACAAATTCAGGCTGCAAATAGAGCACAGTCAAAGGACTGGCCACAGCAGATGATCAATTTGTCATGCTCTTATTATCAGTGCCCTTCAACTTGGAGGGAAGCAGAGCTTGGTTGGAGCCTGACAGACAGAGAGGCTGATGGCTGTATCTCTGTGTTGGGAGGCAGATGGGTTGGTGTTAGTGTGTATATTTTGCTCTGAGGGAGGGAGGAAAAGTGTACAGCTACTCTGAATCACATCATTTTCCCTGAGACTGGATTTTTAATAGTCAGACATCTAACTGGCCAAACAGACGGCCTGCTCAGCTGAAAATGAGAAGGCTGTAGGGGCAGAGCTGCCTTTCTGAAGGCCACACATCTATCTGGGATTTAGGCCTTCTCTGAAAATGCGTTTCTAATTTTGGCATATCAGCGGGAAAGAAATTCTGAGCCTAAGCAGGATGGAGTGAAATGTTTTACTTTATAAACATATATATATATGGCTCATGCTCTTGAGGTTTAGCGGCTTTTAAAGCTGTAATCACATTTGTCCCATGAGCGATTCAGGCTCTCTCATTCTCAGTTTTCCACTGACACCTGTGCACCAATCTCGGCAGGCGCAGGACGAGGCACACTCGGTGCCTCTCCCCGAGCAGGTGTGCGGCTCTGATACAGCCAATCTCCATCAGCAGAGGGACTCTTACTGTCTCATCCTCTCTCTGCTCTGGCCTCTGCAATGGCTTTTTACCTTGCTGATGAAAAACCAAGCCCTCGGTGTGAACACAGCGGCGTGGATTGCAGGAAGGAAATGGCAGAGCTGGCAAGGAGAAGGTAACAGGATTTTCCTTTGGCTCCAGCTCTGCAAATTTCCACTGGGATAAAGTGAGCTGCAGCAGCAGTGGAAGTCATTGCAGCTGGAGCAACGCTCTGGAAGGAGGCTTTCTGTCTGTGCTGTGACAGGAGAGGCATGGCCTGGAGAAAATCAATGATGAGGCAATTGGGAGCAGTGAGCTGTTCCTACAAAGCGCAAACTTTTCAATCACCATTGTGGGCAGATAATAAGAATCTTTTCATTTACACTGTAGAAAGTTGTTCAAGGCAGCGGCAGAGGTGTAATAATGGACTTTGCTTCTGGAACTGACAGCGGGGGATTGAGGTAATCTTCAGGCAAATACTGGTCTCTGTGATTTCCCCCCTTATTTTATGAAAGGTCACATTTCTTTCCTGAAACCTGAATCCTGTTTGAGCTTCCTGAAATCTTGAGCTTTCAGTGAAAGAGCTGCATGGAACTGGAGTCCAGGAGTGCTGGAACTGCCTGCCTAAAGCCTAAACCTACCCCACAGCATTGCCAGTGGCAAAGCTTATAGAAATGGGAGCTTATAGGAATGAGCCACCTCCTCTTTGCCAGCCCCAGCTCCCTCTGTTCCTGCTGTACTACTGTTCACCCTGTTCTTGTCCAGGTGGAAGGAGACAGCAGTGCACTATATATTGGTGACTTCTAATGAACAGAAATTCTTAAATGCTTTGATGAAAGGTAAGAATCAGCTGGATTCAGTGCTGCCTTTTAAATCTCATAGACCCTGAGAGAAGCTGAATGGCATTTTTTAAGGGAGTCAAGAATTTCTTAAAATCCTGCAGTAAAATTTTCCTGTTCTTTTGAAAGACCTGTAGTCAGGACCCTGCCTTCTCGAGCTCTGTCATCTCTTCATCCCTATCTTTCATGCATTTCAGTTTAAAGAAATGGGAAGAGATCATCTTGCACATAATACTTAGGGAACGTAGGAAGATGGAAGACTGTCAGGTTATTCTGCTTGGAAGTCTGGGGACAGCCCAAGATTAAAAGCCTTTCAGAAGAGGTCAGCTGTGAAGGGTGTGCTCACTTGTAACGGGGTTCTCTTGAGACATTTAAAGGCCCTCCTGAGACCTCACTGATCTGCCTTCAGTGTTTCTTTCTGAATGCCTGCACTTTATTATCTGCTATGAAGCTCCCAGGGCTCCCAGTGAAATTTGTTCAACTGTTTGCAATCACACCAACCCTCCCGCCCATCCCCATGAAGTCATGCACAAAAATTGCAGGATTCAAATGTCGTTGGCATTTCTTCCTTGCCTCTGGAGCCCAGGATCCCTCTGCTAGCTCAAGCCCAAGCCCAGGTTTATTTATGACTTACAACTACAGCAATGTATTTGTTTCTTATTAAGTGAAAGCCCAGGGGACCAGTTTTAAAATGAAACACAAAAATGCACAGGAGCCTAAATATCTATCATTTTTTGTAACACACAAGGCTCTCCAGCAAATCATAATACAATTGATGCGTTGCACAATTTATGATACAGACTAATCATGTCAAGATGGCTAAAATAGGCTGTTAGTTCATTTGTAGCCTTTCCTATGTTGTCAGGGATCTAATACATTCGCTTTAACTATAATAAGGATCAAATGCATAGTTATTTGAAAAGGGAACCACTTTTATTCAAAACATTCTTGGTAAAGTAGATATTTTGAAATGTTTATGGTCCAGATGAACTGCAAGGCTATTGCTAGTGGTCCTGCTGTTTCAAAAATTTTACTTTTAGTGGAGTAAATGGAAATTTTCCATCAAGCAAAACAGAAATTAAACATCTTGTCAATTAAATATTTATTATTTATTTTAAACATACGGGCTTATTGCACATTAATATTCAAGCTAACACTAACAGCCATCAGGATGAAATGAGCCATTCACAGTACTTGGCTTTTGGCTTATGTGCCTCAAACATCACAAGAAGACTTACATTTCTAACTACTGTGGCAATAAAATCTGCTTAAAACAAAGATGAGAGATATATCCAAAATTGAAAGACTGAACGTTCTAGGAAATCAAGTATTCCTTTAAAAAACTGTGTTGAGTCCTGATCTTACAAATGATTGCACGTAGTTGTGTTTCTGTTCCTACAGTTTTTTGCCAATGTGGGACAAGAATCTGACTGCAGGGACTCTTACAGGCACGAGGCTGTATTTTCCCTTATATTGCTGGAGTTGTCTCGACTTCTGGACAATAAATTACAAACAGTTTACTGCAATGACATTGTCATTTGTAAACCAGCAAAAATGTTCTAAACAATGCCCAACATCATGGGAAGGTTTGAGGTTAAGCACCCACTTATTTTAATAGGTTTATTTATTTCATTGAGCCCCTACAAGCTGTCGTTGATGCTGGACCATTGCTTTTAATTGCCTCGCTTAAACAGCACATTTTGAAGCCTGCAATTGTTTATTGGGTTTATGATCATTAACACATCACTTGTACAACTAATATCAAGAAATTATTTCTCTTCTACATCTCTTGAATTTTCAGCCTGGCAGGTGCTTGAACAATAAGTAACACTCAAGTGAGCTGTCCCATGGAAGACAAATTTTCATAGTCAGTTCTCTTAGGTAGTGCAGAGGCAGAGAATAGCTGCAGAGTCACTGGGGTTTAATGTGGGCTGGCAGGAGCACAGCTGGCCCTGACATGTGTCACAACACATAGACCCAGCACACATACAGCAGGCAGCCCTAGGTGATTGTGCTTGGCCAGCACTGAAACAGGCAGTGGCCTCTTTATGTTCTGTCTGTTCCTCTGGTCTTGGCATGAAGGTGTGTTTAGTTCCCTACGGAAAGGGATGGGATGAACATATTTCCATGTACTGCTCTGTGACATAGTGGCCCCTTTCAAGACAATCCTGTTTTCTTCAGTGACATCTATACTCATACAAGCCTGTATGTAAACTGCCTTCATTTAGATACACAAACTCTATTTCTTTTGTTTTGCCTAAAGGAGAACAGGTTCCTTTAAACAGAAAGCTCTGTTTGCAACACCTTGGATAAACTCCATACTTTAAAATTCCTACGAAATACACTGAGATGACATAAAATTTTTCATTTGCCTGAAATAATGCAAAAGAAAAGTTCTTGACACTCCATGTCAGGTCTAAAAGACACCCAGGCTGCCAGCTGCAAACCTGCATCTATCAGGGAACACTTGTGTTGGATTGCACGGCCACGGAGTTATGTCACTCCAGTGTTCTGCTGAAATTCTTTTCCTTCTTGTTATGAGGACATTCTGTTGACATCTGTAAGTTTCTGAGTGTGCTCATTTGTCTCATTACTTATGACCATTATGTTGGGTAATTTAGCAGGGTGTAGAAAGAATACTGCTGCAATAAGTTCTGTATTTTGGAGGCATTGACTGCGGAGACTATTACCCTGAACCTGTTAACAAAAATCTGACCAGCACCAGCAGCAGGTTCTTATCAAGCAGTGTGGAGCATGGAGAGCCACAGAGATACAATTTATCCATAAGCAGTCTTCACCCTGAAACCGGGAGTAGTTAGCCTTTGATAGAACCACCAGGCAGGTGAAGTTTGTTCTGAAATTTGACCTGAATTGGGCAGTCAGGTAACAGTAGGTGTGGTATAAAATCCTTCAATAAATTCATCTTCAGTGGCATAATGTTTCCCTTTTTTTTCATTTCTCACTCCCTTTTCAGCCTGCTTGTTTCCATGTATGCAGAAGAGAAGAATTTATGACATGAGACTGAAATGCAAAACCTCATCAAAGCTCATGCACTCCCTTGCTTTCCTACCTTAAACCACTAAATATTTATCAAATAACACTGTGACACTGGCTTTTTTTCCTTTTGGCTGGACATTTTTACTACAAGGAAAGTTCTGGTAAAAAGTCTCAGATTTTTTGATGAACCAAGATTTATAAAGTAATTTTGAGATGTAAAGAACTATAGAAATGCTAAGTGTTATTATTCATGAGTAATCAACCGAACAATTAACATAGAGAATGGCAGTCCTCTTACTTGCACTTTTGATGTCAAATGAAGAGAGACCAATAATACATAATGAATGAAAATAAAGCCAAAAGAATTTCTGAATTTTGTTTCTAGCTGAGTACATACATCAAACGGCCATCTGCCCTTAGAGAAAGGATTAGTGGTGTGCTACCATTTTTGTTCACAGCTGACAAAAGAAGGAAAATACAGTATTTCTCCTCTGTAGTGTCCTGTACAAATCAGTTGTAGATATGACTGTGATAATCGTCGTGACTCAACATTAGAAGGCCATACAAAGTTAGAAAGCTGAGAATACAAAATGCTATTTCAAGAGCCATAGTGAACCTCATGAACTTTCATGGGCCATACTGAAAAGGCTGTGATTCTCTGATCAAAGTGGGTGTAATAATGACTCTGGAATTAAAACTCAGTTTTTACAGCATGTTTTAAGAAAAGAGAAACAGAAGAGAAATAGAAGATAATGAAACGAAACGAAATGAAATGAAATGAAATGAAATTAAATTAAATGAAAATACATCCATATGCTATCGATTTTGGCAGCTCATATCCAAAATGATTTGGAAAGGAAGAACGTAGCCTGGTGTTTATATTAGCACTGAATCTTCTGGTGTATCTCAGCAAAGACCATATGCTGTATCACAGCTTAGTAAAGATTTTATAGGTCAAGCTGTTAAATACCAATTTAGTTCATAGGCTGCAATTTTGAACACTTACCTATGCATATGCCAGAGTGTTTGAATTTAGTCGAATACTAAAAGCCCTTGTTTCTAGCAGATCACATGAAGGAAAACATAGTCTGTTATGCAATATTCCTTCTTCTCCTCAGATAAAATCTTGCCCACAAGAACTGGTGTATTTGGGAAAGTACAAGTTGAATGTACGTGCAACACGATGTACACTCATGGTAAAACAAAAAAGGCTGTCCATAATACAAATCACTGCAAGTAGCATTTGGGATTTATTTTTTTTTTAACAAAGAGCACAAATCTAGTGTTTTTCATACCGTTTTCCTTGCATATTTTAGTGTCATATATGCACATTTAAATGCTAAGTTGCAGTACACTATGGATGCTGTACACTGTTTAGTGGGGAATACATGTCATCTTCAGCCTTCAGAACTGGAGAAGGATTCAGGCCCTTTCTGAATCCTGCCAAACACTATCAGCAAGTAAACATGTTTTTTATCTCCCCCTCTAACAGCATTTCAACAGCAGAGCTGATAGGTGACTAGTTGAAGGAGCAACCTGCATGCTGTATCTGAACTGGGGAAGATGTTTCACTTATGTGAAAACACTGTCTGAATCTCTCTACTCAATGTGAACTTGCATAGGCACACAATCTCCCTAATGTGGACTCATTGAAAATTTCTGTGCTTTTTGTTAGGATATAGAAGATGACAGAAATATAATTATTACCTGAGTAAACACATGCTAGACCTTTGTGGTCCGTCCAACATAGTTAACATAAGACAGATACTTAGAAAATGCCTATAAATAGACCATTCTGTAGTAGTGTGGTCACATTTAATACTTCGTATGAAGAAATGGCTTTCCAACATGCACTTACATGCCTTGTTAGAAATGAGAATATGTCTAAGGATATATTTTCATCTAAGACACCGCAGTTACATAGACAGTGCCTCCTAAAAGTGTAGATGATCCCTATCTCAAATATTAAGTAACAGTTTGACTTATGTTAGGGAAAATCTTCATGATTGTTATTGGCTAGGATCATATGGTAGTAAAAATTGAGAACCCTTTTCTTTTATTACTGAAATGATGCCTGATACTGAGGATGCTGATCCTTTCCCAAAAACTGACTTGGTCTCTTCCTAGATCTTCGGATGCTGTTCAGTAGTGCTAGAAACTTCCTTTCATAATTGAAAGATTATGAAGTGTAAGATTAATTTTTTTACTTAAATTCAGTCATACTTCTGCTCTTTTCCCCTCAAGTGTTTATATGTTTTCTTCCCTTCTGTGGGAAAAAATAATATCTAAATAACAATACTCATGAGAAACAAACTTTGCCTATTACAAAGTGCTGTCTCTTAGCGTGCACCTACAGATCCTTCCATGTGCTTGTATATATACACATGTAGATACACACATTTTGTGGGTTTGCTTCTTTCTTTGCTTTTGGCCAGCTGCAAATGTTTTATTTCCCATTTTGATTTTGAGACTTTTTCTGTTTGATAACAGGAGATTGCACAGAGAAATGGCACCTGACAGTGTGCAAATAAAATACCTGTCCCTTTGTCAGACAGGTTTACGGTCACATAAAAACACACAAAAGGAGGGAAAACAGCTGCACAAATACAGGACAGACACGAATCTTGTTTCTGTAAAGCTGAAAAGTATTAACTGAGTCCTGGAGTAAGGGGAGAGAGGGAGAACATGAGGTTTTGAGCTGTCCTGTGCAGGAGCTGGGAGCACACTGTTCCCTGTTACTTTCCAGTGATTAGACATAGTTCCAGGAAAGGCACTCGGGTGCAGCATCTTCCCCTGTGCTAAACAGGCTCTGAAGGTGACACCCAGGGGGATCCCAGCTGGGATCCCGAAGTGCCTAACCACTTACACTGACACTGAGCAGGATGTTTATATTTTTAAGCTCCAAAGCTCTACACAAATAGGCCCAAGATTTAGTGAAACCGCAATAATTGCTTTCCTTTCAACAGCAGGTGACATATTTCCCACTGAGAAAAATATAATCCTGCTGCTTTTAGTCATAACATGAGCAACAGGAGAAAAATAGGCGAGAAAGTGGGAAATGTCACCAGTTGTGCCTTGGAAAAGGTGTTTGCAGGCATGAGCAAGCCTCTAAGTGCACAAAATTAAAGCACTAATTGACAGGTGAAATTTGCCAGCTTCGAAGATGGGTGTGAACTCTTTCCTGTTCCTTTTCCTTGCTGTTTTTGCTCTGGGTAGCACAGGACAACTGAGCAGGGAGAATTTTTGTGTGCCTCAAGCAGCGTGCAGACAGACAGCAGCTCCATGGGCTGGTCCAGAGACAAAGTGGGCACAGAAAGGGCTCTGATGCCAGTCTTCACATTTAGCAATGGAGAAACAGGCTGTTCTATCATCTTAATTGATAGTGATAGTATTATACCTCTCCTACTGAATATCTGATATTGATGTTGCACTCCATCCCTTTCTCTGACATTGGTCATAAAGACCCTGAACCCAGAATTCATTCCCAAACTCATTCCTGCCTTCAGCCTCAGCTGGACTGAGGTTTTTCTTTGATCTTGGGCTGGCCTTCGTACAACGGTATAGGTGGGCTCCATGTCTGGCTGTCTCTATGGGAGCTAATACATGGTGATGAAAAGAAAAATATAAATTGGTGGTAGACATGGTGAATTCCAGCCTAGTGTTGTACTCTGGTGGCACTGGAATTGCAGTGCTATCCACTGGAAAAGAGCTTGTTTTGCAAACTTTCCCAAATCTTTGAGGGGATGCAAATAAACCTTGTGAAACTAATTAGTGCTCCCATATAGATTAAAAAGGTTAGTAAATAGATTAGTAAATACTTCTGGAATTTGCAAGAGTTCTGTCAAGCATTTCCTCTTGATAGATGTTAATATCTACCTCATATCTTTGGTGTGCATAATCATTTTCAGATAAAGCAGTTAGAGCATATCAGTGCTATAAATTAAAAATTAGATGAGGAGGAAATCTTCAGATCTTCCAGGGGAATAGCACATCTCCACATTATTCCAATTCCAAGCTACTTTTACCATGTACTATATCTGTTAAGAGTTGCGTGCTGCCTATTTTAAAACAAAGATTTTCCCCATGTAACACTAACCATGGCTAAATGAATAATTATTGATTTGTGGAAAGCAGAAAACTCTGCCATGATTAATAACTTAGTATTGGATTAGAAAGAAGAAGCTCTAATCAGGAGCATTGTAGGAGACAAATAATCTACAGGGCTTTTTCATCAAAATTCAAAAGATAAACCAATTCAATATGGCTTGAGATCTATCAGCTGATGCATATTAGCACAGGCAGTGCAATCTGCCAAAGCAGCAAAAATCACTTGTGCCTGAGGTGTTGCTGGAGCTGACTGCGTGACTCTCTCATGGAAAGAGTCTCTCTAGTTTTCAAGGCCATAAGATTAATTCACTGGATCTGAACTAAATACGCGCTTTTTGAATTAGCTTATTTTTTATACACGTGTGTGTACGTATAATGCACATAAACACTTGGGATGTTTCAGATGTCACGTTAGGGAGATGGATGTAGTCAGGCTAAAGGACTGGAGGGACATCTTGCCTTCAGCCATGGTCTTGCCAGAATGACTCAGGGAATGGGACTTATTCAGTGACTCAGTTTCCCCCAGTATGGAAATCAATCTGATAATACCTGTGAACTTCTTAACCCTTTTGGCGTTGCAGGAGAGCCTGAAAAGTTTTGCAGTCTGAAACAGCAGACTCGTTTGCCTTGTCTTAATCCTCCTGTGCACCATATTTACTTTGTGGCTAGACAGATACTCTCATATGCAGCATGTCCTTCTGGCCCCAGGCATCTGATGTGTGAATGCAAACTAATAAAAGGGGGAATTCAGCTATCCACAGAAGTGATTGTGTCTTTCAAATATGTACAGAGGAAGGGGTTTTTTTTTACCTTATGCGTTATGAATGCAAGTATCAAAGGAAAGGAATTTATATGCTGGGCTTCCTCGCCCTCCCCCCTCTCAGAAAAAGAAAAGTAAAGCTGTTTGGATACACAGGAAGCAATGGGGAGACAGATTTGAAAATTTACCAGAGGTCCAGAGGCATTTCAGAAATCTCCAAGGAAGCAGAATGAGCACATTCTCATTAAAATCTCGTTAGGTGGCTATCTACATCTTTAGCTGTTTAGTTGGCCTGAAGTTGTGTCAGAGGAAGTTTAGGTGGGATATTAGGAAAAGATTCTTCCCTCAGAGGGTGGTTGGGCACTAGAACAGGCTGCCCAGGGCAGTGGGCACAGCACCAAGCCTGGCAGAATTCAAGAAGTGTTTGGACAATGCTCTCAGGCACAGGGTGTGACTCTTGGGGAGGGTCCTATGCAGGCCCAGGAGTTGGACTTGTAGGTCCCTTCCAACTCAACATATTCTGTGATTTTGTGATTAAGGCCCTATTCCTTCACTGCTACCACAAAAAACCTTTTGGTGGAACGAATTTCTTTTATAAGACTCAGAATTCTTAAGGGTGCTTGGAAGAAAGGGAGGTGAGACAAGAGAAATGGCCCTGCTCACCAGCAAAACTATTGAGTGCTTCCCTAAAAGTCTGAAATCCTGAAGTGTTGAGGCACCTTCCTGCTCAGAGCATGGCTGTGCTTTCAGTGTGCCACTGTCTCCACACCCAAATAGTGACTGTATCACACTGGAGTTTGGGACAAGATCTCCACTGAGTCCCACTGGATAGTACTGTTGCATAGTGAAGTGTGTGATATTCAGGCAGAAAAAGCTGGGAAGGAAAAGAGGAGGAAGGTTGCTACTCAGTGTAAGGGCTTCTTCTTCAAGAGGGAAATTGCAGAAGTACACATTTATACAGAAGTAGTTCAAAAGCTTTATACTGATTAGCTTGCTTTTATTCTTAAAGCTTTGGTAGGTGATTTATGAAAAGTGTTATTTCTATTACTTAGGCATATGAAAAGAAGCAAATTAACTTATTACGTTATGTGGACAGTCAACAGAAGAGTTAAATGAAGCATACGGCATTCCCTTAAAACATTAATTTTCTTGTGTTGCCTTTAATTTCCTTCACACTAAAATGTTCACAATAGCCACTGGGTATTACTGTATGAAAGATAAATTAGATCACGCCTGTTAGATGTAAATCCTCTCCTAGACTTGTCATCAGGACGTGATTATTGCAAATTTTTCTATACATGTGAGATGCCAATCCCTGAACACATTTCCTGTTGGAAAACAAGAGATTTTCAGTCTCTTTTCATTTAAATACTGTCAAGTTGATGGCTACAGAAATGCTTTTTAAATAAATGATTAAGGACTGTATCTAAAGTTTGGAAATTGGTTTTTCTCCCCTGAATAAGTTTAATTCTGCAGCATGAATGAGACCTGCAGATGCCCAGCACTTTTCACAGCAAGGCCACACAACATTGCATGGGTACAGCTCAGCGGGTGCAGCGGTTCAGTTTTATGACTGCCTTGATGTCTGTAACACCTGAAACCCACACTCACCTGCTTGGCTTCTCTTTCTGTGAGAAGTGGGAGCTGAGAAATCCGGAAATCCCTAGCATTTCTGCAGACTGGCCCAGGTGGGAGCTGGACACCTGGGAGACCTGCCCCACTGCACGTACCGCCTGTGAGAGGCTCTGTCAGGCAGAGCCTTCTGCACTAATCAACCCTTTCAATAACAGGAACTTTCAAGGGCATGGTAGTGTAGGTGATGAGGATTTGAGAGGAAAAGAAACACTTTCTGGGCTGGAACCTCTCTTGGCTTTTAAATGTTACTGAAGTTGGTGAGGTTTTTTTCTCCAGTGATTTAATATATGCTCAATATTTCCAATCCAACAATCTAAGCCTTATGAAAATTAATCTAAATCATCAGCTTTTGTAAGGATAATACAATAAATTGTCTGTGATTCATGCATGGAGCACCTACATAGTTCAGATGCAGTATTTCAGCCCTTCTGTTGTATATCAATTATTGCCATTAGTTTTGAATACTCAGAAACATGAGATGTTTCACAAATGCTAAATAACAGCAAGAGGTCAGTATGTACCAAGGTGTTTTTGTAAACTAATTACTATCTGCAAATGATACTTTTTTAAACCCAGTGTTTGAAAATATTTTGGTTCAATTACTCTAAAAATCACACATTAACTGTAGAGAGGAAAACCTGATTACTTTGTGTATCTCATCTGTCTTTGTTTTGGACTGACATGCCCTCAGTTAATTCCATCAAGGTCAGCATGATTCCATCTGAATGTGACCCATAACACCCTTACATACTGGAAACAGGATGTCACCCTCATGTGAAAAAAATGCTTTTAGATACAGGATTGATATGTGGGGGCTTTTTAATTTGTCCTCTGTGTCTCAAAACAGTGAGAGACAAGGCTTCTGCAGGAAATTATGTCTATGTCTCTGGCTCCCAAGAGAGAGACACTGTCTAAACATCCAAAAGTCGGCAGTAGAGCAGCGAGTACACTAACAGGACTCATCACTTGGTGCCATAGATTTTCCAGCTGATGATGATGAAGATCTTTAAAATGTAATTCAGTTAAATACTGCAAAGAACTTTTCCAGTAAGTTGCAGTTAGTGACAAAATTGTATTACCAGAAATATAAATGTTTATGCTTATACTCCCACTGTTAATTCACATTAAGTTCCCCATGGATTGAAAGATTCATGTGTAAGAAATATGGACAGCTAAGTATATCACTTTCTATTTCACACATAAAATTAAAGGCATTTTTAAAGTTACATTTTTGAATGCTAACTGGCAAGATAGTGTATAAAACAAAAAGCTATAATGTAATCTGAATTGTGACTCTATATCCTGCATAGCAGCTGACAATGAATATTTATCTAAACAAGTACTTTCAAGCCTTTCATGCTACAGTTTGTGTTTGTTTCAGTCTGATTTGAATAAACAGAATGTTTTGCAATAACTGTAACTAATATCTCCAGGCACATAACATTTGAGATGGATCTGCAATTCAGTGCTGCAATATTCAGCTGCGGAGAAATGATTAACGTTAACCAGGAACTAAATGACAGCTCTGATTTCACTGGTACTGCATGGCACCTGTGAATTCTGTAATGCTGAATGAAATCAAAGGTTCACCTTAATTTTTAGAAAAAGGAAATGGATTCTAATTAAATTGAGCAGTGTCATGATATTTATTTAGCAGCTACTATCCATGGCATGCTGAAGTCACAAGTGTTCAGGAGACAAACCATCAATAGTGCACAAGATAATAATGACTATTAATACAGTTGTTATATAAGGGAATTGAAGGGGGAGTTTTTCTTTGCAACATAAGCAAAGGATAAAAACTACCCATTTCTATTTTATGGAAATCTTTACATTAGGCTCAGTTACTCCTAAACTCAGCAGTTGGCATTTGAGTGCATCATCTCCGTGCGCCAGTTCTGACTGCAGGTCAGTAAAGGCTGTCCCCCAAGATCCCTTGTCTGTGCCTCACAGCTCCTCTGGGGACATGGATTCACATCACAGGAACCTTTTATCCTCACCTCCTCTGCTGGTGCACAGCTCTTTCTGGCTTTCAGAAGGACACAGAGGCTGCTGCATGGTGCCTGTCACCGAGGCAAACTGGAGAGGAGGAACATTGCTCTCACATCAAACCCCACTGCTGCAGGGCACTGCATCCAGGCCAGTGCTCCGTGGGGCCACTGGGCACCTCCCTGTGTCCTAATCTTGCCAGTACAAATTGCCACTAGCCCAGACTCATATCTGTGGCTCTAAGTGTTTACAGCATTACTGGGGATAATGGGGTTAGAATTGCAACCCAGCAAGAAATGGTCCTTACAGTGCTTTTGTGCTTCCTGTTCCCTCCAGAATTTACTGGGAATTAGTGCTATAACTAAAGGCACTGCTTTGGCTTAAGAGTTTAACAGGCCTACACAACATAAGTGTATGCTGTTTGCTGACACAAATGTTCCAGTTCTTGCTTCTTTTCTGGGACTTTACTGATCTCTCTCCTTATAGCTTACCATTACAGCAAAACGTTTTCCTTGCACTAAATCCACTTTCACTAAATCCCTACGCTATACACTAAAAGTTTATCTCCAACCAGTATCACATGATTCTGTTTGGCCTACACACCACTTGGGAAATGCCAAACTTCTTATGATTAATCCCCCGACCCAGAAAACCAGGTTCCATTTTGTGCAGGGTCTGGGAGCTCCTCTTATAAGTGGTGACAGTCGGAGGCTGTCAGAGAGCTGCAGCAGTTGGGATCAGAGTTCCTCATGGGAAACCTGCTCTGCAAAACTGTCTGGGAAGGTCAGCTTCCTCCCATATGGAATTGAATCTAACCTACAAGAAAATATATTGAATTGTAGAGATTTTTTTTTTTTTTTCCTGTATTCCAATACCTAAAAGCAGGGCCAGTTCTGTAGCATTTATAAATGCTTTTATTTTCTTGGCTATCTCATAGAAATTAGTGGGAATTTTGGTTGAAGAAAAAGTGTGATTCGGGCAACAGTTTACAACTGATTCATGCCTTAGACTCTGTTGTCTCCTACAATCAGTCAATACTCAAAGTCGAATCTGCTGCAAGCCCTGGTAATGACAGCAACAATAAATGTGTTTTAGGCAGAGCACGAGCTGACAGAGCTCCCTATGAGCGCAGCTCCTGCTTTGGCTGTAATAAACTAGGAAAATGCAGAGGTATATTTGTGTGTTAGATTCCGATTCATTTCTTTTTTCTCTGTACAAACACAGAGTGAAAAAGTGAACCAATGAACAGGGGATATTTAGGAGCATATTTATTTGCATGTTCCATCATTTTTCTGTGTGTTTATGTTTATCTATCATGCAGATGAGGTGGATGGATGTAAGTAGTTCCACTAAATTCACCACACGAGGAAGAGACAGAGTGCAGGAATTGGCTTCTGAGATTTCCTGAGTAATGCTACCTTATTAACTCAGAGATAAATTTTTCTTGACTATAGATGTGTACATGTGAGACATTGCAGACAGAGCTGTTGACATAGAGATTAATTTTCAAAATGTGCTATAAGCAGTTTCCTCCTCTGTGTGAAAAAGTTTGTGGCTAGAGGAGAGCGTGTGGCAGGTGGGCAAAAGAGGGATGGTAGGACAAAGCAAGGGAAACCCACATGGAAAAGGGGTGCCAGGCTTTGGTGCAGCACATCACCCTCTCTCTGCTCATCTCTAGATTTCCTGTTTTCCATCCATACAAACCCTAGAGGGTCGGTTATTCAGGTTTTGCTAAACCTCGTCTTACCCTTGTTCTTAGAGCAGGGGTGGAAAGCTGGGAATCCTCAGAGCTCTCTCTCCCCTTGTTTTCTCTACTGATGCTTGGACATATTTTGGCATCATCAGATTGATATGTCTATAGCATTTTGTTGGACTTTTAACCTTACATTCATATATTTTATATATGTGAAGGCAGCCTACAAGAAAGATGGAGATGCACTTTTTATGAGAACATGCAGTGACAGGACAAGGGGGAATGGATTCAAACAGAAAGAGAGAAGGTTGAGAATAGATATTAGGAGGTGCTGGAACAGGTTGCCCAGAGAAGCTGTGGATGCCCCAACCCTGCAAGTGTTCAAGGCCAGGCTGGATGGAGCTCTGAGCAACCTGGGCTAGTGAAAGGTGTTTTTGTGTCCATGGCAGGGGCTTTTAGAACTAGATGGTCTTCAAGGTCCCTTCCAAACTAGGCCATACTACGATTCTATGGTATATAGTGTGTATTTTCTTTTTTTTTTTTTTCTGTGGACTTTTAATGATTGAACAAATGAGCCTCTACTGCCTTTTTTTTTTTTTTCATTTATGTTGTTTTTAAGTATAAATAAAACCATATGAAGATAGGCTTGATTTGTGTGTATGTACATTGTTCCTCATTAGAAGTTGCCAGTATAAACGTGAGGACAAGTGATAACAAAGCAATTAAAGGAAATGGTAGAGAAAACTTCAGGCCCTGAGGTATTTGTGGTTGGATGGATGACAGTGGTTATTCCAAGTGAGTTAAAAAGTCTGATACATTCTGAGAATGAAGCGTCTTTATCTGTGAATCCCAAATGTCTGTAATAACTTTAGAATTCAATTTCCACAACTCAGCAATAGATTCTATGGATGTTTTTTTATCCTTGCTATAACTCCCTGTCTTCTTTAGACAGTAGGAGTCACATGCAAGTGCCATATGTCTATGTAAGTCAAATGCCTCCCATCAGCAGCTCTTCCATGTGTTGTGGTTAATTTATATTCACAAAAAACATCACAAAAATGATTCAGAAATTGTAATTACTTGGTAATGTCAAAAATTGATTAATTAAATGCTCCACTGTTTACTCTGCATTTTTATGGCTGCTAAAATTTCTGGGCATTTTCATACAGCATCCGTGTCTTTGCTGGGTGAAGTTTATTAATGTAAATTGGATTTGACATAAACAAGACTACAGCTAATTATTTCATGTAAATATACACCCTCTGTAGCAGCAAACTCATAAAATCTGCACATCTTCTAGCACTTTTTGTTTTGTGTTTGTTTGTTGTGTTTTTTTAAACCCTAAATGTCTGGTTTAGCTATTGCAAATTCCTGTTGCCCTAAATAACAGGCTTTCCATTTGTGGAATTGCTGGGCTGTAAACATTTGTGTCACTCTGACACCTCCTTAACTCACACATGGCCATCCATAACTTCAAGCAGCCAGGAACTGTCACATGTACCACTATGCCAAGCTTCACTTGGCTCATTTTGTATTTCACTATATAGAGAGGTTTTATACTCACTGAGGAGCAGAACTTTCCATAGGCTGCAGGAAATGGGAGAGCAGCCCCAGACCTGCCCAGGAGATATTGCCAGGGTGCTCTGGTACAACAAGCTCGCCCATATTCATTCCTCTTCCTGGTAAAAAGGCAAGATTTTCCAATTTCCTGCTGAAATCTCTGGCTGCTCCAATGCTGCTTGTTGATTTTTGGTAGTTTAGAAGCTCAAAGAGTTCTTGGAGCTTTTCCTCCATCTGGGGCTAGCACAGGTTAGCACAGCCTCATTCACAGTGAGCAACACTCAGGATAGATGGGTATCCATGGACACAGCCTTTATGGAGACTGTTCTGGCTCCAAAGGCAAATCAAGCACATCCACCTGTGGATGCTGTAGGGGACACTTCCTCTTACATATTGCTGAAAAGAAGCTATTAATGGGTATTAAAAGCTCCATGACTTAGAGGATGACTAATGAATGCAAACTTTCTTCCTATGATATCATTCTTTTCTATTTCAAGATGATTCTAATAAATTCCAGATAATGCTTTGTATTTGCTTTTACTGATTTATACAACTTTTGGGGAATGAAAATCAGCTAAAAATAGCATGGGTTTGCCTGTTGGACAAAATGTCCAGTTTCTTTTCCTTACAGAGCCAAACAGAATAATTTTCTCAGTATTTAGCAGAAATGACAAACTTCCCATAGCCTGCTAATTGCACAGAGACTCTTAGGCCTAAGGAATGCTGAATTTTTGTAGTAAAAGGCACTCATACAAAAAAAATCTGTTTATTTATAACTACCCAAACCAGCCAAGCATCTGGAAATCTGAGCAGTGGTGGTGCTGGTTCTTGCCAAAGATGGTGAGAAAAACCTCTACTAAGGCAGGGAAGAGCCCTTGCAGAATAGTGGCCCATACATCTTTCCTGCCTGCCTCAGCCACGAGATTTCCTGGTAGAAAATGTCTTATTGCAAAACCAGAAGGTTTTATAAGCTGATGGAAAACAGCATAAAACTACAGCACTCTCTCTGCCCGTTCTCTTCCCCATGTGGGAAGAACAGGAACATGAGGTGTCACTGAGCAGTTGGGGTACCCTTGTTCTTACACCAGAGGCTGAACTTCTGTAGGGACAAACTGGCACCAATGCAAACACAGAGTGGCTCTGTATGCCAGCTGAAGGTCTGGCCAGCATTCCTCTGGGAACCATCCCTACATCCCTGTGTTCAGAGAGCACGGGCTGCAGAGTCTGTCTGTCAGTTAACGAGCTTGTGCTATTTCAGGCTTTATTAAGCTCTGCTGCCGTCTGTGGAGAGTGCCAGTTAATAGGGTGCAAAGCAGAAGCCAAGCAGCAGCAGGAGGAAAACGCAGCTGATTTTTGACGAAAACAACTGGTTCAGATGAGTTGGTAAATCAGTTTTAATCACTGGAGCTGAGATGTAATATGAACTATTCACTGAGGCTTAAGTGATTTTGAACAATTAAGAAATTTGCTCAGTGTATTTATTAAAATAATCATTACTCTTTTTACCATAATGGTGTAATGTGCACAAGGGCTCTTGCCAGCCTTCTGCTCCATTGCAAAGGCTCTCAATGTACACTTTCATGTCAGTTTTTAATAAAACTGACAATTAAAATAACACATTGAGATCAGGTAGGAAAAGAATAAATCAGCAATGATGTCAGTTTTTAGAGATCTTTTTTTAAGCCACATGGTTTAGCTTTCATTGCTATTTAGGACCAAAGGTGAGCAGTCTAGCCAGGTGTGGTATTGAAGAGAGTGACAAAAATACTAATCAAAAGAGGTTTTATCTTTTTTTTATACCTTATTTTACTGTGCAGCAGACAGCTCACTCAATTCTCAATTATATCACTTTCAGACATGAAAAAGAGTCCAGACAAGAATACATTTATATACATATATGTGTGTGTGTGTCTTAGGCTGACGGAAAAAAGTCTATTTTCTATCAGAGGCTTATGCAGCAGGATGAAAACAAAAATAAATATTTTGCAAAAGTTATAATAGTCTCTGAAGTCATTTTCCCTAGATCTAAAGCTTTACCCCAGGGCACTCTTCCAAGATCCTTCAAAAATGACTTGTGTCTCCACACTTAGTGTAACAGCTTATATGTCCCCCTCGTTGCTTTGTTAACATCGTTTCCTAATTGCAACAGTCTGCTGTTTGGCTGCAGACAGCTTTGTTGTTGTTTGATTTCTAATAACCTTTCCCTGTGAAAATGCGACTTTCTGAACTGTAACAGATGATTTTTGGGCTCTCCATGGAGTTCCCTGTCTCCAGGGCTGGACGGCTCCAGACACTTGGAGAACTTGTCTGTGCGCTTATCGGGTTGCTCATTTGGTGGTTTTTTCTCTACTCCCCAATGACCATCGTCTTCCTCTGTGAAGCACAAGAGCCTGAACCCATGCTGGTGCTTTCCTGTCTGGTTCCAAATATTAGGGAAATCAAGGGGTAGTGTTTTGGAAGAGTGAATTAGGGCTGTCCGCACAGTGTCCCTCTCAACCAAACCAGGAGCAGAGTTAGATGTGCCAGAGGGGAATGGGATGCTTCGGGCTCTCCAGGGCTGACTAGGGCATTTACCTCCCAGCCCTGCTTCAAAACTGGTCTGCAGGAACATGAGGGCCAGCCTAGTGTGTGTCCCACTTTCCCTGTTTTCTGCACAGCTCAGGCATCTCAGCCATGCACCCTTTGCTGAGAGCTTGTTCAGGGCAGGCAGAGCAGCAGCAGGCAGGGCAGCTGCCATGTCCCTGCATGCCTGCATGAGGTGTGTGGGTCTGGGAGAGCTGGGGTGTCCCTGCTGCAGGATGGCCCAGTGCCACCCCAGTGCTGCCCAGCTCCCCGTGCCCCCTGCCCAGTGCAGCGCCTGAGCACGTGGTCGCTTTCAGTAGCCCTATTGAATTAAGTACATAATCAAGTGATTTGCTGGTATCCTTAATCCTTTTCACATATCACTAAGCTCATTAAACTCTCTTTGATACCAAGCTGTGCAAGTTCCTTAAGAGAGGCAGAGACTATGTGCTATTTCTTTAGCTTGAATTTATCACCTCCAGCTTCCAGTGAGGGTCTCCTGAGCTCTAAAGCCTAAGGTTGCTCTAAGGGTTTGCTGTGTAACAATGGATGGGAAAATGTTCTGTGGGCCGTGTAATTTTTGATACCCTGCCCAGCACAACAACATGGATATGCCAGAACAAATACCCACATAACCAACCCAAATACCGAGCAGTGGATCCTGGGCCTCAGTGGAGGCACTTCATTTCCTTTCTCTTCCTTGTTTTTTCCTGACAGCTGTCTAGCTAACAAAGAAAAGAAAAAGAAAAAAAAAAAAAGACAAAACAACAAAGCATCGTGAAATGAGATATTTAGTTCTGTCAAAAGAAAACATATTTAGGTGTATTCGTAGGCTTGAGCTTCAGCCCAAACCAGTGATAATTTGGGTAAAGCAATTATCTAATGCTCTCTAAATTAGATGAGCTGGTATGTGACATTTGCATACCAACTCCTTCTGCATGCCAGAATACATGCAGCTGTTAGAAAAATTTTCTACTGCATTTAAACATATTACAGAAAGATTTTTCCTTAAAACAGTGGAGTTATGTGCCATCACAGGAGGATAGATGGAAGAGTGAAATTCTTCTGGCTGGAAGCTAACTAATTGAGAAGAAAAGGGACAGATTTCACTCATAATGCTGAAAAGGATTTTTTTTTTTTTTTATTTTTAAAATGATGAACTCCTCAGTAATCCCGCAAGCTGGGAGGAATTGCTGGAGGCTGGAGTGGGACTCAAAGCAGAGCCAGCGCAGCACAGGCTGCCAAGGTCTGGTCCAATTGTGAATAACAGCATGGATGGCAATACTACAACCAGCACAATTGCTATGTAATGTCATCAAACATATAAAAAACCACACTAATTTGGAGTCTCCAACTCTAGATTAAAAATGCTGCGTCATTTGGTAAATGTTGTCTTGGCCTTCCCCACTTCTGCTTTGCAGGTGGTCAGTGTCCAGCCTTCCAGGGGGAACAGGCAGAACTGTAACCCTTTGAAACCCTGGGGCCACTGTGCTCTCACAGCCTTTCTCTCCTGTTTGATTGATTTGCCTTAAAAGTATCCACTATAAGTACCAGCTGTGTCTGCCTGAATGATTCTTATCCATACTTACTGGATCTTGTGTCTGTTTTGATAAGGAAAAGGTGTTTTTCTCATGTATCTGTGGGTCACTTGGATCCTCTTCCCAATAATGCAAATCCTGCAGCCTTCTGCTCACAGCAGAAAATGATGGTCCATGTAATTTTTCAGACTCCATAATTAGCCACGCTACTCAAAGCCTACATGGTGGAAACACTTGTCTGACATAGCTCCAAGAAAGACATAAAATACTTATATTACCCCTCTCAATGTGATCTATTGGGTACTGTGAAATGTCAGTACTTTACTGAATGGTATATATTGTCTTTGTGAACATAGAGTCATAGAATCATGTAGGTTGGAAAAGACTTTCAAGGTCATTGAGTCCAACCATAAACAAGTGCGATTACTTTGGGGGTTTACTCACATATTCTGCTATCACTGAATGTGCCAGGTTATTATAAATCACAAAGTTGCTCTAAATCTCAAGTGACTGTTTGCTATTTGCTTCACATGGACAAAATGATAACGCTGGGTACTGATCCAGGGAGTGCAGAATTTGGCTTATTGGGAGAGACAATAAGAGAGAAGAGCAGAAACCTGGGCTTGGGGACAGACACCTTGGCTGAAGCAGATGGCCTGTTTTGACACAGCTGGCACATGAATGTGCCAGAAGAAAGGAGGTTCTGCTAACCATGATCTTCTCATCAGATCATGGTTGATTTTTTTACACCACTTTTGCACACTGACAGATCACATACGCCTGAGTTTCAGGTTTTTAAAGAGAAACAGAATAATAGTTCTGATTTGCCGCAGGAAAAACTTAACCTTAAAGCATCAGTCATATAGGATAAAAACATTGCTTTCTTTTCCTCCATTATCTCTAGACAATATTTTTGAGAAAATTGCTTCAGAATGAGTTTTTTACATTATTGTGGTAGAATTATGCAGACTAGAACTGCTGATCCTATCTTTGCCTGGAGGGCAAAGTGCACTGATGAATAAATCAGGAATATTGTTTAATATTACATTAAAAGGATGTAAAGGTATTAATACTAATTTGTGCCAGATTCATTATAATAAAAAACATTAAGTAAAAAAGGCAACTTGTTTTAAAGAACTTGGTACTGCAACTCATCATCATTATATATTTGTGCAGTGTATTCTTTGTGAACTCTAATATTGCAGAATGACTTTACTTGTATTAGCTTAGAAGAAGCTCCCTGCTTAATTGCCACTGAAGTTGATGGTGTTTCCGGGGATTTATATTATTTAATGTTTTCTGAAAGAAACATCAACAAGATACTTGGATTTACAGCAGTTAGAATAAAATTTAAGCTTGGGGAAACCACAAAGGTTTAATGGAAAATTTCAGAATAACCAAAGCTTTTCAAGCCATGTGGTTTGAACAGGATATGACTGAGATCCATTTGCACAGGCTCCTTGGGAATGCTGTTGAACTCTTCCTTCCTGTCTGTGCCAGGGACCATTTCGTATGTCATGATAACCTTCGAGGAACCTCTCTCTCTCTCTCCCTCTCTCTTTCACTCACTCATTCTCTCAAACAGAACAAGAAAATAATTACTGTGGGCTAAAAGGCAGAATCACTTGGAATAATGCCAGTCATGAAAAATAAAAATGTACATTTATACATAAATTATGATCATTCAAATCAGCTAACATTTATCTTCACCTTGAGAAGACACGATGATGTACTATCCCTGTGGTGGTTCTCTCATATTCCTGCTCTTGAAGATAAATAGCTCAGAATAACCAACTTCTTTGCAACAAAAATCCATGCTGGTACACAAAATACAAAATAGTCATAGTAAAGAAACAACTCCTAATACAAACAGGAACCCCAAAAAGTAGTTTTCTGATGAGTCCGAAGGTAAAACAGCGAATCTATAAAAATGGAGCTTCTGTCTCCAGAAAGTGAAGATGGATTCTTTTCCAAATAGTACTCCAATGCTTGTTATTTTCTGAAGTATGAGGTTTGAGATGTATTTTTGCTTTGCTGAGATATTTCAGGAGAGTTATATTATTACGGATAGGCTTTCAGAATAATAGGAGTGTGACTGTGTTGGTACTGCTGTCATACAAATATATCATATCATGTTATTCTGTGGGTTCATTTTCTGAAATATTTGATATAAATAACACTGATGTTGCCTTTCTCCTGGAAATGAAGTGGTATATTTCTATTACTAACAGATTTCTCTGCTGAGAATAAACATCATCTCTTTGCATTGAGCTTAAAGCAAAGTCTTCAATAAGAAAAAAATGTCCAAGTTGTTCATCTGATTGAGATTATTTGTCAGAAATCCTGCCCTGACACAAGTACAGGGGCTTTCAAATAGTTTATATTGCAAGTTACAGCATCTGCAAAAGTTGAACTGGAAAATTATATAGGAGCTGAATTATACCTTCATTTTCAAATAGGGTATATGCTATTATATTCTTCATACTGCCCATGAAATAAATATTTGAGGCAAATATTCAGTTCACTTTGATTTATATCTAAAATAAACAAAATGTGGACCCAAACCAGTGGCTGCATTGCTGAGAAGTTATTTTTCAGTCTGGATCCAGGGAAGATTATTCTGATCTTAGATTATGGATGGGAGTTCTATGTACACTAATTCATTTGTGCTGCTGTGTATCCTCAATGCCCTTTGTCTTCCCCTCAAATAATCTCTGAAAAGTTCATTTGGCTTCTGCCCTGTTCACATGGTATGAATCCCAATGTGGCTTTAATCTAGATTTTTTACATCACTGTGATTCCTAGGTACTTGGGATAACTTTGGGAGCAAAATGAAAGTAGACTCCACAAACTGACTCATTTTACAAATGCTTTAGATGTGGAAAAACTAACCTTTTAATTATTTTTCATTTAGGAATACATGGACTCCAACAAGTACATAGAGCATTTAGTGACTCAGCTGGAAGAACAACGCTGGAATTTATGGAGGCAAGTCCGATGCACACACACATTTATTTATGTTGCTATTTTGGTAAAAATACTGCATTCCATAGTTTTCATTCTTGAGTTCAAATAAATGATTGGGTATTCTGTTTCTCCATTTTCAATTCTCTGCAGACTAGCAAGTCTTACCTAATGAAATAAGAAGGGCATAACACACAAGATGAATCTTGCCTTTGCTAATCAGGGCAGTTACACACACACACAGGTTTCTTCATGTTAAAGTCTCTAAGCAGTGGATGCTAACTCTACTGCAGATTAATTGGACTGACTTTAGCAAATAGTCTTGTATGCTTGAATATAAGTGTTTTCACTGAATGGCACACAGACTACAGCCAAAAAGTCAGCACGGCACGAGCCATTGAGAGTTTTGACCCTAAAATAAACACAGGTTTAAAATTTTGCTGTGCTCTTGATAGTCCAGATTTTCTCTTTCGTCTCTGCTCACGTAGGACCTTGCAAAGCTCTCTGCACTCTGGTCTAGTACTTGTCATCTACTCACAGATAGAGCTCCTCAGCTCTTGCAAAAGGGTCCTCCCTTCATTCCAGACATGGTTTCCACTTTACAACAGCATTTTTTATGATAAAAGCTAGCAAAAAATTACCTAGTCTTCAGAAGCCTCAGAAGTCTCACAGCCTTAATGAGTTAATTATATCTTGATCATTTTAAAATTATTTCATCCAGACACTCCATTTGTATAGAATTGTTATTATCATAGCTAGTCTAAAAAGCTTTGCACAACAGCATTTTGCAGTATTTGCTTGTCTCTGTATTTTTGAAGTATTTAGCACCTATTTATTAAGTACTCACTATCTCATTTTCTTATAGTTATGAGCTTAACCCCTATCTAAGATAACATTTAATACAGAGGAAATGGAATAATACCAGTGATGAAACTCTTTCAACATTCACAGGATTTTTTTAAAATGCAATATTTAACTTATTTTTTTTCTAAAGAACATATGAGCAGTGGCAATCTTCTTAAATATATAGTCAAAGATAAAGTAATCTTCAAGGAATAATTTAATGTTCATACTCTGATGCCTATTCCACTTTAGTTCTGATCAAGGGAGAAATAATGATCTCTCTGGTTTTTCAGTTGAATGCCTCTCATGTGCAAAAAAACTTAACTTTGCCCATGCCAGTACTAGTTGATATGCACCTCACAAACATCTTGACCTATGTGATATGAAGTAGTATTACAGCATTTACAGCAGACAGCATGATGATATGGACTAAGTCTTATTTATTGGAAAAACTCAGAAAGTTTGTGCTTAATTTCTGCTTTTCTAAAAAAAGTAGCCAAAACAATTGGCACCAAAAAAAAATCAATGTAAGATTACAGAATTCAGGAGACCAGTTTTGTAAGGATGAAGGTGATAACATTATGTGCAGATGACACTCCTGTGGTTAAATATAAATGAATAATAAAAATTTAAAACATTAAAAAGTCTTTGAAAAGTAGCAGGGGGAGTGACTTTATTACGAACAGACATTCAGATGTGTTCTGAACATTCAGTCGTTTTGAAAAACTCAAAGCAGTAGTTTATTTTTAATATTAATTTATTTTCATGCTTCTTTTTGTGGGGTGTTGGCAGAAAAAGTTAAGTCTTGTAAATGAGCACTACAAGAAAAACCCTTCTGGTTTTGCCGGTCTGCTTTGAACACTTTATTTCTCTCTCTTAAATCTCTAAGAAGTTTCATGGCGAGGATTATGCTAATAGCTGGCACTACACAGGGGCAGCACTCGGCTGTCTAGAGCCAGACAGATGTCCTAATAAATCAGCATAGCTCTCTTCTCAGACTTCATTATGCTCTTGATTTGTGACTACCATGATTTTAACCCAGTGGGTCACTGGGCGCTGAACCTGACATTGACCAATAACCCCCACTTTACTCCAGGCGAGCTAATAAAAACGACACACACAAATTGTGACCATTTAGCTCCTTCAGCATTACTTACAGCTGGGACAGATTTATAGGGGCCAGGCTAAGGCAGAGGAGACTAAAGCCGATGTCATGGTGTGCATATCAATTTTACATTTCCTTTACATTTCCACACGTACAATGGGACCCTAAAAGACATGTGGGGGCCAAAATTTCTTTTCGTTTTAGGGGATGACTGTTTATACAAGGCATTAGCATCTGCTGTGGAACATTTATTGCTGTAATTGCTGTCCCAGGAGAACTGACTGTGGTTAGGTCACGTTTGACAGCTTTCTACGAGAACAGACATCTAGCCCAGCTTCAGATGTCTTGTTCCTAAAACCTTGACAACAATGAGAGAAGGTACCTCACTAGTTTGTGAGGATGGAGACTTTATTAACATAGCATTCCTTATACTGAACATTTTACAATAGTTATTTTCACATGAAGAATGACAAAAATGATAGCATATTTGACTTGTCAGTGGTTCCCCCATTTCTCAAGTTTTAACAAAATACATTTATCCAATGTGAGACAAATTTGACCCCTGTCGTTGTAAATCACCAACATTTATCACTGGAGGTGATGCACTATTGTGGTTGTGCATTATTAGCTTGAAAAAAGAGATTATTTTAGATTTCTCTGCTGTATCCTGCCTGGAAATAATGTTAAAGAGGAAGAATAGGGTCAGGCATGAGGGATCCCCTTGCAGTGTTGTTTCTTACACAGTCACTGAATGTTTTAAGTCAGCTAATTGGTATTACTAGGTATCATTTTTATGTCAGAATCACGTGGACAATCAACATGAGAAGCAAAAATTTGTTCCTGCGACCTTTGCTAATTGACCTTGACAGCACATAATAATTTTTCAGTCTTGACACGTAGATCAGTGGCAGCAATTACCAATTCTCTTAATGCTAGAAAGAAGTCATATTTCAGGACAGGATGCTTTCCTGAATATGCAAGGGTCAGACCCTGGTCTTAAGACCTTTCCAGGAATTTTATTAGTAATGCTACCGGAATCAGGACCAACCCTTTAATCTGCCTTTGTGAAAGCAGGAGGATATGCTACATTTCAGACATGACCATCATATAATAAATGAATGAAGGTTCAGCAGCACTTTCTTATTACAGCAATGTAAAACATGGAGGGGAGGGACCAGAATGGACATGAGAACTGCATGGCATTTCTCCAGCGCTGTATTTTCAAAAAAGTTTGTCAAATAGATTTGCTCTACTTTCATCAGCAGTATTAGCATGCTTCTGTGCTCCTGTTTTTAATGTCTGTGTACTAAAGAGGTGCCAAGTATTAAACAGGTTGCTTCTGCTGTAATCATGAACTTCCATTGGGAGACTGTAATTGCTAACAAGCAAAATAGCTCTGCAAGAATTCTTAATGGTGAGCACAGATTAAAATAACAACTGTGATTAGCTTTAAACTGCTTGACTACAAAAAGACTAATCTTAGGGGAATAAGTTGCATGGCAAACAAATGAAAAGCCCTATGTATAATATTATAATAATGAAGGCTGAGAAAAAAACAAATGCTACCCCAGCTAAATAAGGTCATACTCTGCACAAGTATCTTTTTCTTGCCAGGGGCTCAGTAACTTGGCCAAAGGGGAATTAAGGTCTAAGGAGTCAGATCTTTGGGCCAAAACCCCATTTCAACCCATTCTTGAAGTTTCTCAAAAGAAAAGTTGCCTCTGGTCTATGATACAAATGTGACTGCATTTGGAGTGAATCATCTTCCAAAATTGTTGTTGTAGTCTGTGATCAACAGGCAGAGATTGGGGTGGCATGGTCAGGTGTGGTAAGAGCAGGAGACTTCCTTCTACTTTGCTTCTTGATCCACCTGTCTGGTCACACCACCTGGGCAAGGATAAAGCCAGGAAAAAGGGGTTTTGTGCTATTAGTCACTAACACCTGTCTCATCCCTTGATCAGTGTTTTCCTTTGCTGAGGTGGCGTTTTGTTGGGTTTTTTTCCCTGTATCTCTACTGCACTGCTGGATATATATGATAAATTCATAAAATCCATGAAAACACTGATGTATTCGTTTTAGTTTCCTTAGTATTTGGAGCTGAGGCTGACTGAGGCAGAGCAGAACTGAGCCTGGCAATTAGGACTCATTCAATCACCACTAGTACTCCGATGCTTCCAACTAACATTGTAACATCATATACATCTCTCTGAAGCTGAGACTTCTGATTTGTGACTTCATGTGTGAGAAACCACACAAAAACATAGATAAAAAGCATATAAGGCTGCCAAGTTGTATAACAGAGCTCACAGTGCTGCTTCAGATGAGCATTTCTACCAAGGATTAGTGTTTAAATATGCGCATGAGGATACCAATTAAAAACGTATCTGATTTTTGGCCAAATGTGCTTTTCTTTAGCTGACTGTAAATGTGGATGGTTCAGTGAGCAGTGCAGATGTAGTTACAGGCCACAAAAAGCACTGCCTTTGTACAGTCTGTGAATGAGAACTGCTCACTTCCCTTGGCTCGCTGGTACAAAGCCCACCTCGCACCACCCTCGCTAAAGATACTTCTTGAGGAACAAACTGGGTGAGGGCAACGTGAATAACAAATGTAGAGAAAAGCAAGGCTTTTACTGTTTGTGTTTTTAATAGGGTCATAGAAAAGTAAGAAAGGATAGTTTAAAGATTACAAATTGACCCAACGGACTGTGCAAGTCCACTATAAATATTGAATGTGTAACCAAGGGAAAAGAATGGAGAGCTGCTGCAACGCTTATTGCAGTAAAGCAGTGCATATTTGAGTATAATTTATCTCAATATTCAAACCAAGACTGATCACTGCCTTTCAGGTGAATATAGATGCCTCACAGAAGTTTACACCTGTTCCATTTTTTTATTAGCTACACTAATTAGTCATATAAAACAATCATCCTCATCTGAATAAAGCTGATAGCAGTTTTATGTGCAGCTCTTTACCTGATAGGGAAGTAAATCTCTTTCAACAGTCAGTCACTTTAACTCTGCAGGGCATATTTTTGTGGAGTATTTACCAAGCTGAGTTAAAATTAAGCTCAGCTTGATGTGCTGTGATATATGAGAAATATGACCTGGGATGACTTTGGCATTATACATTCATAACAAGTATTAATTTTAAAGAACATGACTCTCAGCCTGTTTCCTTTAATTGGAAAAAACTCCCATTAACACTGCCCATCAGTGCTGCATGAGTCAGGAGTGAAGTGTCAAGCCTCAGTTATTAAAGTCATTACATAAAGGACTGGGAACCATCTGAACAGAAAATAATCTTGATACAAGCAAATATCTCCGTATCCATGTTAAACTCCTCAGATTCTAAAAGTGCAGGCAAAAGATGGAAAAGTGGTCCTTAAAAAAGGAACTTCATATGGCTGTGTTTATAAAATTAAATAAATTAACCAATGTTAAATTTTAAAATCTTAATAACATTCTGTAATTAATTAGGGATTGGAGTATTTTTGCACAGATGTATGCTTGTCATAATAGCGAGACTGCCGGAGCCATGAATTGATTTGTTTCTCTTAAATTATAAAATAGAAGGCCTTGAGCAAAATATATTCTTTAGATATATTTGGTAGAATAAGGATCACAAATGTTCCCTACCAAGTTGAAAGGAAAAAAAAACTCCAGCAGGGAAGTATGTGGAAGGTCTATTTGGCATATGGGTGTTTGTTAAAAGCAAAATGCATGAACAGCCCAGAGTAAATTAGATCCTCATTTGTATGCTGGGAAATGAAATGTATAATCCCAGCATGGTTCTGCGTTTGTTTTAGATTTTTTAGAAGAACAAACTCTTTTGCATATGCAGATATACATATTACTGTAGTGGCTGTTTGGGGTTAAGGAAAGAAAATATATGCTTGGAGGCGGTGTTATCTGAAGCTAAGTGTAAGTGGCAGGATTTTTGTCTGTGCCCCCTGCGGGGCAGGCTGGCTCAGGTAGCAGCACCAGGCACAACTGCTGCATCGCTGCATGGGGGAACATGGGCTGACCCCAAAGTCTGGCCACGTGGGGAAACCTCGGGGCACCTGCTCGTCTGAAACAGCACCCACCCAGTCCTCAGATAGGAAACCAATTAACAGATCAACAGAATGATCTACAAGAAATGGATATGCAATTATCGGATGTTGGTGCTCAGAGATTATCTGGTTCTTTTTTAAAAATCAAACATTTCCAGATGGAAACTGTCTGTAGTCTCTCTTTATTATTTGGTGTTGAATTTACTCTTCCACTAATGTCTGTGCACAGCCATGCTTATCCAAATTGAATCATATTTCACTCCTCAGATAATTCCAATTATTTTATGGGCATTATTCACAGAGCAAAGAATAATTCCTATGAGTAACAGTGGCACTTCCCTGGCGTCTTCTCTAAAACTGAACAACTGTATCTTTGCACAGAGCCCTGGTTCCTGTTTGGTAGAGTAAAGCCTATGGATTTACATCAAGGCAACAACTGAGAATTTGGATTCTTATAAAAACAGGATGTCAAAATGTATTACAGAAATGAGCAGTGCACAGACACAGGCTGTGACACGGGGTTTTAGATGGGATGGTGGGTTTAAGGAAGAAGAAATGGAGAATTTATGAATTATGTTGTTTTTTAAGAAATGGTACCTCACTGATCTGTTTCCTTAATGAAGTCTACAAACAGGGCACTGCTGATGGCAGATGTAGAAGAGGCCGAGGAGAAATTGTACATGAAGTTGTGCAAGTTGGGTTAGCACCTTTCCCTGTAAATCAGTTTCACTGGAGAAAGGGAAGTCAAATAATCAAGTTCAGCCTTTCTATTTCGTTCTGTAATGTTCAACCTTTTTTTTCTATTTTTTCCTAAATTACCTTAAAGCAAGAGTTTAAGACCCTGAGTGAGAATAGGGCCTCATTGTTCCACACAAAGTAAGAAAGGGTTTTCATCTCCTCAGCCCCAAGGATGAAACAAGAAATAAGGTAATTCCCTTTTAATAGAGAAAAATAAGTGGCAGGGTTTATACAAGAGATCTGTGTGTAAGCCAGAATTTTGCTGTGTCCTCATGTCACAGCACTGTGTATTGTTAACCTGTTCAGTCAGAGGGATGAAGTTTGCACATCACTGCTTGACTCTTTAAAAGGTTCTATGGCTTAAAGCAAGCTTGGTGGCAACCGTATCCCATGCTCTGTGATGGGAGAGTGTTTTCTTGTGCCTACAGTTCACAACATGATGAGGTGTGGAAGAGGAGACCTATCTTTGGAAGAGTCCTCTGCAGCTCCTGTCCTTGGCCCCTCTCACTCCACAATATAAAGTAAATGATCTGCTCTCTCAGAGGATGGGTAGTGGCAAAGGGAGAAGGAGAGAAGGACTGTGCCCTGTTCCCTTGAGGCCCTTTATTTTAAGGTACATTGATGTTGCTGTGCCCATGCAATGGTTTTTAACATAGACAAAACCATGGATGTAGATCCTGTGTCATCTGGCTGGGCCTGTTACAGGGCAAATATTGCTTGAGTTGAAAACAGGACACCTGTCCACCAAAATACTGCTGTGACATCACCTCTTCCTGCTATTTGATGTTAAGCGTGTGCTGATCCATCACTGTCATCTTCCCGCTTTGTACAGCGACAGTGAGCACCTCTGTCCAGATGTGTGTGCTCAGCACCTAAAGATCCAGATGTACTGGGGTGTATTTTTGCAGAAGTGGGTTCCAGATCTGTGGCTACCCTTATCCAGGAGGCTCACCTCAGCTCTTCCTGAGCTTAATGCTGCCTGTAATCAGGCTGGAAGAGCTTGGGGAGGTACTTCACAGCTTTCTGAAAGTTTCCTTTAATTCTGCACAACTTGGCTTGCTTCCTCTTCACACGTGGTGCAAGTGTGCTTCCTATCAATTCTGCTTGCTGTATGAAGCCCTTTTTAGGTTGACAAATTATATTTTCCATTGCTTCATTTGTTAATAAAAAGACATGATTATGTTACAGAATCACAGAATATTCTGAGTTGGAAGGGACCCACGAGGATTATCGAGTCCAACTCTTTATGTCTATAGCAACCCAGATTCTGTGGTATCACCCATTCACACTTTTTTTTTTTTTTTTACTCAAGAGTAAATCCCAACATATTCAGCTGTAGGGAAAATATTGTGCATTTATAGCATAAACCTGTATAAACATTATTGTAATCAGTTCCACTAGGGACAAGGTTTCAAATATAAGGCAGCATTCATCACATATTAAAGACCTGAGCATATTTTTTTCCTACTTAAATCAAAATCAGCATAGCTCAGAATTTGCAAACTCTTGCTTCTGTAGATACTCCCCTGAGATTTAAAGAAAATTAGTGAAAGCTTGCAAAATACAGACCTCTTAGTTTTATTGCCACCTAGAATTAGCTAAGCAGAATTTAGAAAGTACAACTCAAATTAGCAACAAATAGAAAACTGATATTGATCTCCAGCAAATGCTTAACAATAAGGATAAGACAGCTCTTGCAGGATATTTAGCTGGCTGTAATTTATATGGCACCTTTAAGGATGGCAGAGGGAGAAGCCTATCTGCTTCCATGTGCTGCCAGAATTGGCATGTGCTTGCAGTGCCCAGGACTGAGGAAGTTTGATGCTTCCTCACAAATGATTCCCAGTTCAGTTCCTGATAATGCTGTAATAAACCCATTATTGTTTTTCATTCAGTAGACTCCTAGTCCTCTACCAGGCAAGTCGAGAGCCCTTAAGCCCTTTAGAGAGAAACTGGTACATATGGTGTGGTTCCTCCAAGGCTTCCTGTATTTTTATGATCTTCCACTTTTCCTGGTTGGGGAAGAGAGATCAAATGCAAGATCAAATGCAAGATCTTCCTGCAGACTCCTTTGAGAGATTGGCCCAAAAACACACATCAGAGGTTGTAAGCACTCTCAATCCCTCTGCTTTTCTCTAATAACACCGTTATAAATGTTAAAAAAATAGCCAAATGCTGTCCTTCTCCATGTGACAGTAATGTCAGGATTTCTTTTCACTTCAGTCCTGCAACATGGAAATGTGCAAGTGGCAGCACTTGATCCCATATTCAGCCAATTCAGAAGATACTCAGAATTCCCAAGAAGGATCTAAATTCTAAACTTCCATTCAGATCCACTGAAAACTTTGATAAAATCCCTCTTAGGCTGAACGTACCCATTAGCACCAGGAGCTCACAGTAACAGGTGTGAGCACAAGGCAGCAGCCAGACCGCGTGTCCTCCTGTAGTCCTACTTACCAGTCTGTGCTGGGAAATTCCAACATGGTTATTGGGGACCAGTTTATCCTGGAACCTCTCCTCAAGTGAGTGATTTTTTGTGCCAGCACAGGGCGCTCCATGAGTGTCCCTGTCAGCTACCATTGCACAGCTTTTTGTGCAGCAGCCTGGCCTGCCAGTCTTCCTGGATGGACAGGCAATTGTCCCTATATCTGAATCGAAGTCGCCAAAAGGGCAGCACTGCCTCAGGTCTCACTGAACAGTGCCCTGTGTCAGGCTGAAAGAGCGACTGTTTCTAAAACTGATGTCAGTTCACATGATTTCCACCTTACTCATGTTCAACAGAGTTTTGGAACACCACTAGTGTTAGGTGCCAGTAACCTTTCGGTAGAGAATCTGAAAATCTAGTATTACATCACCCATGCATAGTCCTATGTAAACAAACAAATTACTATTAATACAAGAAGTGAGTAAAAACTTAGTAACTGCATTTCTGGAGGTTTCTTCCTCCCCCCACCCCTATCCCAGACTTGAAGTTTTGCTATGAAGCAGAGATTGTCTTAAAGGTTACATGGTTATTTTGGCATTATTGGTTACTGTGGAAATCAGTCACTTCCAACCTGTCAACACACCTGTCCTTTCCCAGGTCTCTCCCATTTGAAAGAGCTGCAGAATGCATCAGTGAGCAGAGGTACATCACTTCCATGTGCACATTATGCCAGTTGAGAGTCAGAAGTCAGTTTAGGAAGTCTCTGTCCCTTCAACAGTAGCCTGGTGTCTCTGAGAAAATGAAAAAAATCCCCCAAATTGTTGCATTTGTCCATGCCAGCTGTTAGGCTGTTTTATTTAAAATTCTGGCTACCAGTAATGTATCAAGCTAATGCTATCATCTACTTCATTTTAGTGTTTTGAAGTATGAGCACTGCATTTTTTTGTATCACTCTGAAGCAATGGTACGCCAAGTCATGAATTTTGTTTGAAGACTGGTGTATTATCTCGCAAATGTCTATGCTAGACAAAATTGTGCAAGCCTAGGGACAAGAAATAATTAATGATTTGGAACATGTACTTATTGCTGTGTATGAAACTGAGATACTATTAATCTTAAAGAGGCACAGAAAAACAGTATCTCAGCTGTCAGATACAGTACAGCTCAATATGCATAAAAACACTTTCAAGTTGCAATTATAGCTTTAAAGTTGTAGATAAATACTGGTTCTTTTTAATTCTAAATCACTTTGAGTTACAGAGTCGGAGACCAATTCTGTCAGTCTTGATTTCAGTGGATTTAAGTTTAGGCCTGAAAATAATTAAAGAACTGGCAATTTTTTTTCCATTCCATTAGTCCTGGTTAATCTAGCAGATTTGGTAAAGCCATTCCATGATTTCACTAGGAATTCAGGGAAGGGATAATCATGGAAAGATAGATGTGGTCTCTAAATAGAAGGGTTTTATGCAATAATTTACAGACTGATAAAAGGACTGTTGACTAGGCTAGAATGTGTATTTTAAGATCGGCAGTACCACACCTAGGAAGGGACCATAATTATGCCAGTGATTTTAATGCATCTTGAATACCAGTTTCAGTTCTGGTCCTCCACTTCAGAAATGGTGAAACAAAACTGGAGAAGTTCAGAGGAGGGCAGGAAAGGGTAACCAGAAGCACGGGATGGTTTTCATTTATGGAACGACTAGGACTCTCCAGTCTGAAAAAGCAGTAACCTAGGCAGGGGAATGACAGAGCTAAAACGTGAGCAGCATGGAGAGGAGCTGATTGTCTGCTGCTTCTTTCAATGCAAGAAATACAGGCTACTGGATAAAAGTAACAGGCAGCACATTGAAAAACAAAGGACAGGAAGAGATTTTTCATGTAAACAAGGATCAGAGCATCTAAAGCAGGATACCATAGATTTTAAAAGTGTATGTGTGTTCAGTTGGAGACTGAACAGTCATGAAAGAAAGCTCGTGAGATGTACTAAATGCACAGAGGGCAAGCTTGGGTCAGGAGATCCCTGAGCTCCCAGGTGGCAAAGTGATGTATCTTTCCCTGGATATTTGGGGTTTGCCGCTGAAGAGAAAAGAGGCTGAGCTACACAGACCTTCTGGGCAGAGCCAGTGCAGCCACTCACACGTTAGGCAAGTCTTAAAAACCATTTAGCAATTTGCAGTCTCAATTGCTAATTAGAATGGCATCTGTGTAGCCAGTTTAGGTTGTCTGTGAAGCAACAGGCATTACAGTGTGATTACCTTTTATTGGGATATTATTTTTTTGTTTAAGCAGATGATTAATATATTTTAAATGCAGTAGAACTATTGTGTCTCATCAGGAGAGCAAGGAGCCTGTCTAAGCCTCTGTCTTGGAAAGGGCAAACTTAAAAGTTTGACAGATTCAAGTAATTTTGGAGGTTCCCATTCCACACTGGAAAAAGGAATTGCCAACCTGGGAGAAAATCTGCATTAAGAGACATGGCTATGGGTCTATTCAAGACACCACAGCCATGTTTTGGCTGAAAAGATTGTTCTCTGTACTGCCATGGGAATAGGTTCCTTCTGCAACACGCTGCACTGTCTTCGGCCACAGCCAATCTGTTAAATAAAATCTGAGCATTATGCAATGATTTATTCGTTCTTGAGAGTGTATCACTCCTCTGCTCAGAAACCTCCAAATTCAAAATCCAGAAAAACTTCTGCCACATTCATTCTTGAAGATTTACTTCTCCAGTACTTCTTTCTCTGATTCACAGACATAGCTCTACTACCCTTAGATTCTTGTCTCAGTACCGTATACGAGGATTTACTTTGCACTCTGGTTCCTGCAGTCTCTTTATTCCAGTGTACCCAGCATTTCTCATTTGCATCGTGTCATCATTCTCACCTTGTTTTCAAGATCTGTCTCATGCTTTCTGTAGTTAAACAAGGAAATCCTTCCTGAACTCTTGCTCACTCTACACTTAGGTTCTCTTACACATACCCTGTCTACAAATAACCGGATCACGTATCAGTAAGATCCTCTTATAACCAGGAAAAATTTTTTACTTGCAATTTTTGACTACCAGATGCCAATGCTTTCAGTGATTCTTTTGAAACTGTTTTTTTTCTTACGACACGAGGTTTAAAAGTGTGCTGTGAGTGCCTGCAAATCTCCATCCACCTGAAGTCTTTGGTGTCGCACAGCAGCCCCTCAGCAGCCCCAGGGGCAGGGGTCTCACTGGGTACAGCTGCAGCCCCTTGGCACGTCCCAGGTCATCCCGGAGGTTCCGCCACTCCACGAGCCCTCTCCCCTAATTCTCGAGGGCAGCCGGGACAGTATGAACTCGAGATGCGCGTTTCGCTTGGGGCTTGTGCGGAACGAGGGTTTTCTCCGTGATGTGCAAGCGCACGGGCAGCTGCCCCGCCGGACAGGCTGCGCTGCCCGGAGCCGCGGAGGGGCGGACCGAGGGCTCGGGAACCGGAGCGGCCGGCACGACACTGCGGGGCTCCTGGGCATCCCGTCCGTGTCCCCGGGCATCCCGTCCCTGCTCCCGGGCATCCCGTCCCTGCTCCCGGGCAGCCCGTCCTTGTCCCCGGGCAGCCCGTCCCGGTCCCCGGGCAGCCCCCGCCGCCGCCCCCAGCCCGGGGGCACCCGGGGGCCGCCGCAGACAATGGCCCGGCCTCCGCCACCCCCCCCGCCGCGCCGAGCCCCTGCTGCCGCCGCAGATTTGCCGGAGCCATTCAGTTGCGACCGATTGCGATCGCGGCAGATGGGCTGGCTCTGACAGCCCCGCTCCTCCGCGGGGCCGGGGGCGGAGGGGGCCCGGCCGCCGCGCTCCCCGCCCCGCCGAAAGTGCCACCCCGGGCAGCCGCCCGCCCTCCCCAGGCACATGTTCCGCGTCCCGCGGCTGCGGCGGCAGCGGCGGGCGGAGGAGCCGCGGCGGCGGAACAAAGCGGAGCGGGCGCGCGGCGGGCCGGGCGGCCCGGGGGGCGGCGGGCGCTGTGCCCAGGCGGGGGGCGGCGTTGGGGGGCTCCCCGGCCCGCCGGGACGCGCGGCCCCGCCCGCCGCAGGATGCCCCACCGCCCACCAGGTAAGGAGCGGCCGC